>CM077438.1:42450242-42665242 GCA_039654765.1 Mylopharyngodon piceus
ATTGCGCCACTGGAAAACAAGTGCATCTCCATCATGGCAGGGCTGGACCCCTCTGAGGCCATTACAAACACAAATATGATTATGTATATCACTGATTCTGTACAAGGATATGATAAACAACCTTTCGTTTTGATGCCAGTGATGAAAAATAATACATAATCGCGTGTTTTTTATCTGTTTTTGAGACGAAAAATGAGATGTGCATAATGATATTGGACATTATTCATAATGAATTAATATTAATGTTCAAATATGGACATTTGCAGAACATTATTCCTTATGAATTGAATATTAATGCCCAAAAATGGACATGTACACAATATTCTGATTTGTTAATTGACTATTAATGTTCAAATATAGCATATCCTGGACATTATTAATTCTAATTTTAATATTAATGCCCAAATATGGACATGCGCTGAATATGATTGACCAAATTGAATTTTAATGTCCAAATCTGAATGCATGCACATTTTAAATTGTGAAATATTAATGTCCAAATGTGTACAGCTTGTAGACATTTAACAGGTTTGTTAGGGTTGCAGTCACCTTCATCTCTCTGTCATAAGAGTATAAAGCAAACCTCAGCGTCCTCATCCTCAGTGATGAACATGATGGTTTGTGTCTGTGAGTAGCGGTTAACTGTGGAATGGCACCGCCTGGGTATCGTGTGTGTGATGACTGGTCCAACCACCATTCAGTTTGATTCCAGTATTATCAGCGTTACATAAATAAGCTATTAACAAACATTATTGTGTAAAAGAACTTCATTTGAAATGTCATTGTCTCGCATATACATGAAGTCTGGTCCACCTTTCAGCTTAATCTGGCTAAAAACCACCCATTTAGAAAGGAAGAGACTCACATGTGAAGTGACCAAACAAAATTTGTTTATTTATTTGTGCCAGTTAGGGCTGGTTTATCTGAAATATATGATACAACAATAATAAACCAACGTAATGCTACCAACCCTGTAAAATCCAGTGAAATGTGAACAGACTAAGGCTGGGACTAGAAACTTTGATTTATATATTTGAGTATATACACATTTAAATGTACGTTGAGTCTGTTCAGCATTACGTAATATTTGCTAATGACTAATGCAAGATATTCTAAAGTGTTTTCGTAATAGTTTTGTAGCCGAGGCAAGGCAGTAGCCTGAAGAAATTATTCATTAAGAATTAGAAAAATGTTCTACGACACCATTTTATCATTCATTTTTTAAATAAGAAAATTAAGAAAATGGCTAAAAGTGCCAAATAATTGAGCAGATGCTCCATTTGATGCGATTCACTAGTAAATGGTGAATTATGCATAATCAACATGATTCATTTGCAAACCAACTGGACCTCAGATGTTAATATAAAAGTCATGTAATGTCATACAAGAAAATAACCAAATATGCAAGAAATGTGAATGTTTAGGAATTGAAAAAAGGGAATTTTGCAAAAACTGATTGTAATGCTTTGATTCTGTCTTTTGCGATATGTTCAAGTTAGTTAAAATGCACATAGTCGTAAAATTACATTATTTTCTGGGCTTCGAATTACTCTTTTTAACGGCGACTCTCCTATAGTCAGACAATAATGATGCATGATGTGAAATTCACGTTCATTCACTGGGATTTCACATCATTAAATGGACATATTGCGCTCTGTGTGCATCTGATTGTTCCTGTATTGTGCTGAAGCTGTCTCTCTCTTGTTTCTTCAGATCTCATGTAGGTCAACACTCTGAGTTTGTGTTAGTAGGTAACCGTCTCCTTCACCGTCTGTGCTCACTGGAGCTTCAGTAATGCAGTGTGGCACATTCGCCACCAACCAGAGACTGTTTAGCTCTCTGTCTGTCTGTAATCCCGCTCGGCACAGTGATCCAGTGCCTGACCCAAATCCAGGCCTTTTGGACCGTAACGCAGCATAATTCTGCTGTAGACCTTAGAGCTGATGGCACATTTAATTTGATACGAACAAAAACAAGATGTTGACTTTGCCTGATAAAGTGACTTTTCAATCAAATTAGATTAAATATGGTCTAAAACATCTATTTTGATTAATGTTTGAATAGTCTGTACTGTTTAATCAAGAATCAAACTCATAGGGGCGAATTTACTTAACAGTTTAGCACTTTTGCAAGAAGTATTTCAGCGCAAACCTTTCTCTTAATTCCGACCGATAAAAAATCCAGTTTATCTCTGTGGAAAATGCACTGAAATAGCATATTTTTAAGTAATTGTCTGTTTCCATCCCTAACTCAAAACTGGAGTATCGCATAAAACAATTGCGAATAAAGCACCATTTCCACCCAATGTATTCAAGAGAACAAAATCATCTCTTCCTGGGAAATTGGCCCAAAATATCTGTAATAAAAATGGAAGTCGCTTCAGTTGGTTCTTTTTTCGCACATTATTAATGGCTTGCATCTCAGAGCATGCAGACGAAACTCAATAAACACTGTCATGTCATCTTGCGTTCGAATGCCTGGTGTTTGGGAACGCAGTCGTGTGAGGCGCTTCTGGGAGGTCATTATACCAAACCATTTTGATGACAGACTGTGGCTCAGACATTTCAGAACAACATTTGAGATGCTGTGCGATGTGATTGGTCCACTGGTTAGTCCAGTTATCCAATCACATCCTCTGTTGAGTCAAAGTCATGTGAGATTTGTTTGTCTTCTTATCGGATAAAAAAATTATCCACCTCAAAAGAGCACATACGTTTTTTAATGCACATTTTGAGAAATTTTTGCTCAGTTTGCCATTTCCATCCAACATTTTTTATGCGATACCCCAAAATTTGCATGAAAATAGATGGATGGAAATTTTTTCAGCACAAATTCACCTCAAAGTTTCACGCTATATAATTGCACAATTTGGCTGATGCAATCATTTTTGGTTTAAAAGAGACGTTTATACATTTCCTAGTAATTATTGCAGCCGAACTTCATCAAATGATGGAGAAGAGTGTTATATTTTGGAAAATATGTGGAATATATCCAGATGCATTTGCATTTAAGCACAAATTGGCTATTTATAGAGACTAATCAGGTACAAGTAAAGCGAATTTCACCAAAAATGTGATTTTAATACGATTTGTGTTTAAAATTATTATTTATTTGACATACTTTTATCCAAAGCAACTTGTAGTTCATTAAATGTGTTAATTTTATCAGCATTTGTTTTCATTCTTTCAAGTAATGTTAATGTGGAGCAGTTGTTATGGATATTGTGCTGTTTATATGGACACTAATAAATGTTTTTTGCGCTATTAGTATCACTGAACTGAACTGCGCACTTGCAGAACAGCTAAGCACGAGTTAAATGAGCTTTGAAACTCACGTTGTGTTGAAAGAGCAAGCGAACAAGGGCGTAACTGAAGCGAGGAGTGAAGATAGAGGCAGAAATTAGATAGAGAGCAAGTGAGTGGCAAATGAAAATGGAGTCAGTGTCATTTCTCTGGTCTTCCTGTCAGCTGTTCTGGACCTGTTGGGTTCATTCTGTTCGTCTGAGCGCAGACAGACGGAGCTCCATGTGTCCTGCTGTCGACCCTCACAAACACATTCATGCTCTCTGTTCTCCCAGAGGCAGATGGGAACAGACCTACAGGACTGGGAAAAGACAGATGACACAGCGCCTGTTGCTTTGTACGAAACAACTAGTGCATTTCACACCCGGCCAGTTTAGATTGTATTTCACATGTTAACATGCCGCTATTTGTGGAGATAATCTTACACCTTGAGTTAACCAGACGTGACGCAACACGTCGACAAGTGACAAGTCATTTTTCTGTCCTCGCTGAAAGCAAAAATGCTACAAAGTGACACAGCTAGTCATAACATGTTTGATGGTTACGTTGCATTCACATCATGTAATTACTAGTTTCTGACTAGGAAAAAACAATGATGTGAAACTCATAATAACAAGTTGGAAAGTCGTTGTGACGTCACATGGCTTCGGCTTCAGCAGTTAAAGGTAGTTAAAAGGTAATTCTGCATATTTCTGTTTGTTTATAGCCAATGTTATGTGGTGTGTTTTCTTAGTATAATTAAAATGTGGAGTTGGAATTTGGACCAAAGTGATTTTTATTGTGGGCGGAGCTTGCAATTAACGTCAAAATTGAACACTTGTTGCTGTAAACTGTATTTTCTGTAGACTTACAGCAAGCAATATCTCTTTACTGCTAATTTTATAGCTATTTCATGGTGTACGATAGACACCAATCAATTTAAACGTAAATTATGTTAATAAAAAAATGGCACCCACGATGAATCGACATCCTTTGAGAATTGGTTCATCCTTAATTGTACTTTGAATCAAACGAAGTGCTTTGCGTTTTCAAACATTTTTCTGTCTGGAAACACTTTTTTTTTTACGTTTTGTGAAAAATCGTGTATTTAGAATGTCAACAAATTGGTTCGTAAGTAATTTTTGACACATATAATTTGACAAAATTTCAAGAATAAGAAAATTAGGAATAATACTATACCATTATTAACCAGTTACCAACATTTAAAAATGACTTTTTTCTTTCTTTTTACTTTTCTATGGCGTTCTGTACAAAATCAATTTGTTTTTGTTCCTTGAACTGTTCCTAATCTCTGGTGTGAACACTGATATTATCAGATGTCCAGATGTCGGTACGTTCCCCATGAGAGAAATCTGGATCTCTAGAGCTGAAATTAGCATCAGGGTTGCAGTACATCCATTCGGTTCATGTTTCAATGCAGTCGACATTATTAAAGCTTTGGAAGTAAGTCAACACCTAATGCCACCTTTGCCCTGTGTACGTTTGCCTGGGAAAGACCCTGTGATGGTGGGGCTACCATGTTTTCCCTTGAAACGAAATTGAAAAGAACTCCTAAAGTATTTTGTATTGAGATTATATGCCAATAATCGCTAATGAATATTCATGAGGACACATCATTGAATCACACAGAGCTGAATATTGGGTAGCTTTTTATTGCTGGGTCAATTTGATTGATTGAGCATGTAAAGCTCAGGATGTGACAGTATGACTTCGCAGTGTGTGTGTGTAACTGATACACACATAAAATGGCATGTGTCTATGTGTGATCCCAGAGTTCCTGGCATCTTAAAATAGCTTGCTTGAACATCACAGTGAGCGACAGGAATACTGTTCTCACTAAACTCTCTCCGGGGAACCAAAGAAACCAGGGACACATTAGAAAAGATGGAGTGAAATATAGACAGACAAGTAATTTAAACACCTAAGAATCGAAGAAACGGCTCGGCTGGTACTTAAAGTCTAGAATTGATCTTCTGTTGTTGCTTGTCAGTAGTGTAATGAAAACCTGTCATCAATGGAGGATAAGAGTATTGCTTTTTGCAATATTCAGAATGTAGATCATCAGAAATTCACAAAATCGCACAGCAGCAATATTTAGAGTTAGCGTTAGTGAGCTTGAAGATCAAATAAAACTTTTTGAGCTAGGAAAGCATTGTGATGTTATAGAAGAAGTTCCAATTTCCAATTTACTCAGAACAAAGTTTGAAGTAGTACTTTTAAATTTGAAACTCATGGAAATCTGAAACTCAGTTACTTATGCTGGGTACACACTAAAAGATTTTTAAAATCATTATAAGATTTTCAAAATGTGAGAGACCACAAACATGAGGACAAAAGATCCTAGATTTAACCGTTTTGCTCCTATAGTGTGTGGAGTGCCATGATGTGACAAAGACAGCACACCACACATGAACAGATTTTCAACCAGAGTCCCGACTGTGAACACGGGAAATCTCACAAAATCTCTTGAGGCTTCAGAATAAACATAGCGGACGAAAGGGTTGGAAGAAATTGCGATGATAGTGTTTGGAGTGATTTTGGTATGTTTTACAGGACACGTTGTACAAACACTCGTGCTGTTGCCACAAATCGACAAGCTGATCCTCCATCTCTGCTGTCCAAAAGTATTTAACTTTGTGCTGCGCCATGACTGCGTTTGTTATGCTTTCGTCTTCTGTCAGCTCGCTTTCTGATTGGATATTATTTCGTTTCATGTGATAATCTCCAGAGGGTGCGCGTGGTTGTCCTCGGGGTTCCCCCCACACATAAGGATTTCGTAAATGTTCAACATGTTTAATATTTACGATTCGTGATCGGGGCGCCTCCAACGTTCTTCCGAGCAGATTCAGTCACTCTTAACACGCCTCACACCACAGGAACATCTGATAAGATAATCTGTAGAACCATCAAGATAATCAGGACATTACCTAGGATTGTCGGAAGTGGAGAAACCGGCCCAAAATCAGCCCGATTATCTTGTGGTGTGTAGTGTACCCAGCATTAGTTTATTCTGTATTGCAGTGCTAATGGTAGCATTGTCATTGTGTTACTTTATAGAGTTACGAAATAAATAAAGATAAAATCTTAGCAAATGTTTAATGTACAGTAAAAAATATCTCTTTGTTGATAATTGTAGACATAAAAATGCTAGTATTTCATTGTGGAGTTTCTTCGCTTATAGTAACGCGATTGTGTTTCTGTGTTTCTTATTGAGTTACCAAACAAATAAAAAACTTAAAGAAAAGCTAACATTTAGCAAATGTTTACAGTACATTAAATGATCCTTTTGTTGATAATCATAGACATTTAAAACAAATGCTAACATTTCATGACAGTTTCTCCTCCACTAACAATTGCATTGTTCTTGTGTTTCTTTATAGAGTTACAAAATAGATATGAAACTTAGCAAATTTTTTGCAAATGATTAAAAACAGTAAATGATCCTTTTTGTTATACCCGATCATGTTGTTATGCTACAGTATAAAAACATTTCTATTATAGCATAGCAAAGTTTAAACTAACTGTAACATTGTCATTGTTTTTTTACAGTTAAAATCAAGTTAAAGCGCTCAAGTTAAAAGAAGTATAACTTTTAAAAAAAACGCATCTCTAGACCTTGTGCTTTCCACTGCCCACGTCTCGTGTTTTAGACACAAAGTGTGAATGGCCCCGAATGGGAGGGAAAAAAACCCCTTCTAGCCCATAATTACATAGAAAGTAAGTGAAAAACAGTGCAAAAACATGTTCTGTGGAAACGGCCATACTGTTTCTCCTGTTTTGTTGCCGGAGTATCTAAGGCACAAGCTGTAAAGGCTTCGCCCTCTTCTGGAAGGGGCGGGGAGCAGCAGCTCATTTGCATTTAAAAATACGCACACGAAAACAGCATGTTTTTGCTTCCACCCAAAAAGGGGCATTTTGGCATTGAATAATAAGTGATCTGTGGGGTATTTTGAGCTAAAACTTCAGACTCTTTCTGGGGACACCAGAGACTTATATTACATCTTGTAAAATGGGAATTGCAATGTGTTGCAATTTAATGGACAGGGCTTGTCAAATCAAAGATGTACAATAATTGTTGTGGTTGTATCAAATCGTTTTGAACAAAATTTGGTTCTACTATATGTTCGCTTTTAGTTAGATGTGTTTATTCTGTCAGAAAGAAAATAATACTGACGGTACTAAATTATTGCTATGGTAATTGAAGTGTGCTATTGGATCTATTCAACCAACAAGTAAAATTGGTGCTTCTGTAATTGGTGCCATTTGGAGATTCTTGAGTTGCCCTTCTCTTGAGTTATTTTGCTCTTAGCCAGCGCTATTAACATTGGCAGCCTTGTTCATTACAAGCAGACAATTAAGAACTCGTCTGGTCCAGTTTTCCCAGTGGCCCTTGGTGTTATTATGGAAATGAGGGCATTGTTGAATACTGCAGTGCTGCTGATATATTCTGTCCTTTCATGTGTGGAGGCGTCGACACTTATCGCCAAGGCTCTGTTTGTTTCTCCTTAAGCTTGTTGTTATTTTGTCTTGTGTATTCTTTTCAGTTCTATCGTTCCCTTTGGAATGCAGAGGTGGAATGATCAAATCGAGATTTATTCAGATTCAACTTCACTGTCAAATCTGAAGGAAAATATACTTGTGTCAAGTGCTTAAAGCAGAACAGTTTGGTCAAAAGAAAATTGTATTGTTTTGACAAACATTGGGATTTAACATTTAATACCTCATATTGTGCCCAAATTAAGTCATGTTCTGACCATGTTTCTATTGTTAATAGTTACCAAATGTACACCTCTTTCACCCAAACGTGAACTAAGTAAACGAAAACCCAGTTCTCTTTGCGTTCACATTGTACCTGGACTTTAAAGTTTCTCAACATAATTAACAAAATTAGAAGCCTTTAAAATAATATTTAAAGCTTTAAAAGAATAATAGGGGCTCTTTAAATATTCATTTTAATTATATTTATTATATATTTATTGGTATATATTTCTCATACAGTAGTATTATTTTTCTGTTTTCATTTATTCATGAGTCCTGTAAAGTGATACGGCTCACCCAGTTAAATCTTCACAGCTCCGTAGCCCTTCTCTAAATGACTGGGTTGGTATTATCCAGGCTTGAATCCTATTAAAGGAAGCTTAAGACACTCTTGACTCTTAGCTGACCTGGTGCTCATCCATGATACCTGCTCGACAGGTGAGAAACATAAGAGATGTGTTTATATTAATGCAAAACCAAAATGCACAGCATTTCTCTAATATTAACAATGAAGAAAGTCTGAAACCCCAAAATGGTTCAGGACTGAGTGTATTCCCACAAGTGTGTTCAGCACATTTCAGACACCAGTTTGGTAAACAACCAGAACAGAAACACATTTTTCCACCGGGATTGGTCTTAAGTGCTAGGAAACCTGATCTCTGCCTTTATTATCTGCATCAAACACTCATTGTGGTTTTGTAAACAGTAAGGAAACAAAAGCTAAAAGAGTGTCTGATTATTACAGTTATCAGACCCTCTTGAGGATGGCATGAGCCATCAGAAAAGAAGCTTCAACCTCAAATGGAAATTAAATTGAATTTGGATCTGATTGCTTCTGTGTGACTTTGTTGGCAAGGAAATTTGATTGAGGATTGCAAAGGCCAAATTGTTGAATCTGTGAATTACATTCAGTATGTTCAGATGTTGATTTATAACGGTGATTAATCTTCCATTACCTAAAGTCATTTAAAAGTGACGGTGTCCAGCATCCTGTTTCTGTGCGTGTCAGGGTTTGGCATTGTGCTGAGTGCGTTTAGTGGTGATGAGGGATTTTTTTAGGTTAATCCTTGTCTAGAAGTCTGAACGATATGCTGATTATGTGTGTAAATGGATGGGAAATCATAACTGTTAAATATTGCTGCTGCCAACCCAGAAAAGAATATTTCAATTCATCAAAGATTCCTTGTGTTTCCACAAAAATATTAAGCAATATTTTCAGCATTGATCATAAGTAATGTTTCTTGAGCTGCAAATCAGCATATTAGAAGGATTTCTGAAGGAAAGAAAGAAGTGGTTTTTATTAATTGTCAATGTCAAACGGCAATTAACAACTGATAAAAAGCCAATTGTTTAAAAATAAATAGTAATTTGGGTAATAGATAAAACTTTTAAAGTGTTTATGAATTGTAATGTCTTTGACTAGCATAACTAAACATCTCAATAAAGTCCCAATTCAACACTTTGAAAAGACTCTCCGGTCTGCATTCCTGAAATATTCCTAATTAGTTCCCAACTGTGGAATTTAAAGGTGACTGGAATTCCTCTGTTAAGGTCCTGTTATCCTGGAATGACTCGGTGAGCTGCTTTACACAGGCCTGGTAATGAAAGAGATGCTATTATTAGCCGCTAGCTTGAGTTGTGGTGCTAGATGCTTGTGTTTGCTTTGTTCTGACATGGCGATTAGCAGCTTTACGCTCATAGGGAATGTTATGCTAAATGAGTTGGCGATGTGTTAGCAGCACGTAGCATCAGGTTTAAACGTAGCACAGATTTCTTTCTTTTTTTTCTTTTTTTGTATTGTAATCGTTTTTTTGATGCCTGTTTGTTTTGCTAACTTATTTATATTAGCTGTTATGTTGAGTAACTTTGAGCATGCTAGGAACATCTGAGTTGTAGCTTAGCAGTTAGCATGCATGTTCTGACACATTGAGCCAATGAGAAACCGTATTATTTCCTTATCCTGGATTTATTTTAAACTAAATTTTAGATTTTCCAAAGAAAATGTGAAAGACGCTAGCCCGTAAAAAAAAAACCAATGCTAGCATGTTATGGGTGCCTAGCCAGAATTTTATGCTATTATACTGTTGTTTAATTGTGCTAAATGGTTTTAGTGCATTGCTAGGTAGTTACTAGTGGTTGCTTATTGACCAAAGCCAAAAGGAAACCACCCCACCCCACTATTGTTGTTATTTCAAGCATAAATTGAACAAAATTTTTTTTAGATAGAGATAATTTGCTAATGATGATTTCCTGTGTAAACTAAACCGTACTAAAATAATAGCCTATACTTTAAAAGAATATACAAGTCTGAACTGAATGTAACATTTTCAGACATTTAATTGCATGTTATTTGCAATTGAATGAAAGTGTAGTAATTAAAATTTATATTAAATGAAATTAGATGAACTTTAGTGCTTTTTTGACAAACGTTTAATAACATGTAATTTCATTTTGTTGTCTTTAAATTATGGTTAAAGTGTACTGCCGAATATATTGACAAAAGTGTACTTAAGTGTGTTAATGAAAGTGTACTCTTTAAGTACACTTAAGTGACATTTTATTTTCATTTTATCTGCAAGTACAGTTATTGAAAAAAAATATAATTTTAAGAATTGAAGTACACTACAAGTGCACTTTCAATACAATTAAGCACACGTTTTTCACGATCTTGTTTTAAGGATTTTTAGATAAATATTTTACTCAAACAAACCAATATAAATTTTAGAAAAAAATTCATGTTTATAGTGTGTTCATAGCACAAAGTTATGTGGTGAAGGTTGTTATTTAGGGTCATTAGTATTCATGAGATGGCACCTAAAATAGACAATTTCCTCCATTAGCATTAGCATACTCATTTCCTGCACTGTTAAACAGAGGCACTGTGGGGGGAAAAAACTCCAAAATTCACTGCTTTTTATTTAGAAAAGAGTTATTTATCTCTCTCTGTTCCCACTTTAATTTTTCACCATTCCCCTGATTTATCTATCCATACATCCGTCCGTCGTTTCCAGCTAACTGCCAGAGACACACAGTCAATTTAGTCTTGGACAGATCGTTCTGATTTAAGCCGCCGGCAGCCTCTGTTTCCCCGTCAGTTGACTCTCTGAATAATGAGATGGACCTTTTAGCCGCGAGACAGTGTCCTATAGATGCTGACTCTCGCTGGCCATTTTCCGGTGACTTTGATCCAACATTTCCCAGAAACGGAGCTGGAGAGAATGAGGCTGAAAGGCCAGCGCCTCTGACAGCTGTAGACGGCCATTAAACGTGAGGCGGGCTGTCTAACCGTCGCTCTCAGAACAAACAGCACTTATCGACGAGCCGCAGTGGATCATGATGATGTACGGCGCTCTAATGGCCGGGAGAGAGGGAGAGCAATGGAGTGGAAGACAAGTGAAAATTACCGGCTCAATCTGAGCCGGCACAATTCAAGTATGACAACACTCTCAGGAAGAAGGGAAGAAAAACAATTATAATAATATGTTTTACTTTGTGCGATTGTTGATCTTTTGGGGTTTAAAATTGAGCACTGCGCTGTTTCTTATGCACTGGAAATATACAAAACTGCACTATATAGGGAAAGTGGAGTGAATTTGATCACAGCTACTGTGTGTTGTGCGTAAAAGGGGTTTTCAAACATGGTGCCAAAAGGGGTTCACAAAAAAATTTTACTGTACCCTTTTATTATTGTTATTTAATAAAAGGGGTTCTTAGATGGGTCGCAAGGGGTTCACAAAAAATTTTTTTTTTTTTTATCAACACTTTAAGCCAGGGCCGTAACCACCATAGACATTGAGGGGGACAAGTCCCCCCAATAATTAGAAATGGCCAAATTTGATACTCTTGATGCTGTTGCTGCACTACGCTGTTTGTTGTTAGAATGACAGAAAGTTTTAAAAGTTACATTTTTAGGCTGGTCTGCATCATGCCCATCAAAATGATTGAGATCAAAATGATTGAGATCATTTTGAAGACGAGCGCGAATTCCAATGCGACGCTTAGTTTTAGCAGTGAAAGAGTGTGTGGTAAGATGTAAGTAGCTAAACGTTTAATATTTGACGACTGTTTTAACCGAATATGACGAGACAAGAAACGTTTTGCGATTACGTTTTACGATTAAGGGTGCAGTGTGTAAATTTTAGCGGCATCTAATGGCGCACACCCCTCACAACCCTTCCTTTCGGAGAAGCTACAGTGGCTGTACTATGTTATATTGTATTTTTTGTTAACTTGTAGTAATTTTGCAACATTTATGTTTAAATTTATTCATTTAGCAGACGCTTTTATCCAAAGCAACTTACAAATGAGAAGTATTTAAGTCTTAAGGAGGTAATAACATGAGAAGTGCTAGTAATACAAATTTTCAAACATCGTCTAGAATAGTACAAGCTAATTTAATTAATTAAAAATATTATTTTAAATTATAATAAATAATTTTAATTCATCTTGTTAATTTGTTAAACATTTAGATATATATTTATAACATTTTACTTATTATTTATCCACTAGAATGACATTAGTGACTGGAAAACAGATAAAATAACAGTTAAGACACATTATTACTGGTAAAAAACTGCAAAGGCAACAATCTGTGGATCTTTTCTCATAGATGGACATCAAACAGGAAGTGTCTGACTGTGAGCTTTGTTGTTCTGGGGTCTCTCTGTATTTGTTGTCCTGGGCCCCCTGTGCGACCAGATGCTTTTCCCAGCTTGACCGTACGAGAGAGAAAGTGCCACAGCAGCAAAATCTGCCGTGATGCTCAGCTGTCTCGTGTGAGAATAGAAAGAGTGTGTGTTTGAGTGAGTCACATACAGTGTCATGTCACCTGTTGTTTGGGAATGGTGTGTGTGTGTGTGTGTCCAAACTCTCACAGTCTGTTGATAGCAGAAAGAAAAGCATCGTGTATCAGCCAGACATCTAGGAGTCAAAGGAAGATGTCAGCAGTCGATCAGACACTCTTTACAGTAACTAACACTGTGTAATGAGAACTTCATATCAAAAATAGCAACTTGGTGTGCTTTTGAATTTGTTGTTTACATTTTTTTTGGACAGTTCTGATTTTAGTGTTGCTGTTTACGTTCTAGTTTTGATTTTGAAATGAATGAATCAATCAATACATCCCAGAGATTGAGCAGGGTTTAAAAAAACAACAACAAAAAAAAACTTTTGATGCCACAGACCCCAAATATGTTGACCTCCTTTTGTTTAGTTTGTTTGTTTTGTTTTTTAAATTATTAATTATTTCCTTGATTTTATTTCTTCATTATCCTCTTGTGATCTAATTTTTATTAATTTAGTTATTTATGATTCCCTTGATTTATTTATTCTTGTGATTTTAATATTTATTTATTTTTTGATTCTCTTGATTTTATTATTAATTTATTTATGATCCCCTTGTGAATTTATTTATTTATTTGCCTCTTGTGATTTAATTATTTATTAATTTAGTTATGTATTTAAGATTCCCTTGATATTTATTCATGTATGTATTTATTCTCTTGTGATTTTAATTTTTTATTAATTTTTGATTCCCTTGATATTTTCATTTATTTATTTATGATCTGCTTGTGAATTTATTTATTATCCTTTTGTGATTTAATTTACGTATTCATTTATTTATGATCTGCTTGTGAATTTATTTATTTATTTGCCTCTTGTGATTTATTTATTTATTTATTTTTGATTCCTTTTGATTTTATTTATTTATGATCGCTTGTGAATTTATTTATTATCCTTTTGTGATTTAATTTACTTATTCATTTTGTTATGATTTCCTTGATTTTTATTTATTTATGATCCTCTTGTGATTTACTTTTAGTTTAGTTATTATTTTGATTCCCTTGATGTTATTATGATCCTTGTGTTTTATTTATTTATGATCAGCTTGTGATGTTTATTTGACATTTTTTACACTATTTTTGACCCCAGTAGACAATTTATTTATTGAAACGGTAAAAGACCATAACATATTTATGCATAACCTAATTAATATTCATAAACCAAGCCTTCGGCTTTTCGTGACGTCTATTTTTCCTCCACCTGTCACTTTTTAAAAAGTAAAGGAATTTGATACAAAAACATAAGCCAAGATATATAAAAAAACCCCCACACATTTATGGAAGAGATATTATGGCAGGTCTCACAAGAGTTGGACGTGAAAGTCTGTTTGTTTTGACATTGGTGGATTGAGATTACACAGTATTGGGATTACTGTTGCCATGGATACAGATTTCTCATATGGTTGGATAACAGTGGAGAACATTTGTGGTGCTCGACCATATAATTTAATTTATTTACAGCATTAATAGTCGTGGGATCTTCTTACAGTGATGACGGGATTGGATCGCTCATGTTTTCAGTCTGTAGTGTGTGACTATATTTTGAATGCTCGTAGTGGATTATGAGACTGATTTATAGATCTGTTTTGTTTATGAAACAAAAGACTGCTGGGATTTGGAAAGTTGGTTGAAAGTAAAATGAAGGACAAATCTGATGTTTGGTTTCAATTTGGAATCGGTGATTTGAAGTTTTGGGGTCAGTAGTTTCAACAGCTTGAGGGGCAGAGATGTGGACATTAATAGTGTTTATAAAAAGATACGACCTCAACTTAATAGAAAGAAAAAAGGAAAAATTAAGTAAAAATATTATATTATTATAATTACTAATTTATTTTTCACTTTTTTAAATATATTTTTTATTATATTATTTAATTTTAGAAACAACATGCTGTCATTTCAATACAACACTAAATATTTCAACAATTTTATTTTATTTATTAAATTGTTTTATAAATTACTTTTATTTATTTATAATCCCCTTGTGGTTTACTTTTAGTTTAGGTATTATTTATGATCCCCTTGTAATTAATTAAATTATTTTATAAATTATTTTTATTTGAAAATGCATTTTGTAATTTAATTTTTATTTATCATTTTAAATGTATGATGTCCTTGTGATTTATTTATTAAATTATAAATAATGTTCATTTATAATGCCCTTGTAATTTAATTTTTATTTATCATTTTTATTTTATAATCTTCTTGTGATTTTTATTTTTTATGTATGGGTATTTATTTATTTATTACCTTTTTTACATTATTTTTTGACCCTAGTTTAAAAAACCCTCACATTGATTCAACTCTTTGACACGTACAGTCATCGATCATGTGATCTAAATTGAGGTCAGTGATTTGGGTGTCAGTAATTTTATTGAATTGCCAGTTTGTGGAAAGTGTTTTGGGCACTAACTTCACTTTATATGAAACTAGATATGCGATATCAAGCAGGAGATGCTTGATGCAGAGTCTGTAATTGTTCTGCTGCTTTGGTAATACACACACACACACACACACACACACTTGTTCCCTTTGAGCAGATTCAAGGCCACAGAACAACAGCGGCTTTGATCAGGCATTTGAAATGCAAAGAGCAGGATGGCTTTTCTCCTGCGCTCTCTTGTTTCCTCTCGCTTCCCCTTCTCATCAGAGCGCTCCTCTCTGTATTCTTGTTCTCTCGCTCCTCTGTCTGCGGTGACGCTCGGAGCTGCCATGAGTTGCTCCAGACAAACAGAGAATGGTCACTTCCTGTCTCTCTCTGTGTGTCGTGGTTTCACTGTATGGTTTGATGAGCCTGATGGGTAAAATGTTGTGAACATGCGTCATGTTTCCTTATCTCCTGAAGTTTGTTTCTCTGCTGGGTTGAACATTTAAATTCAGTCTAGAACCATTTACTGATGTAAAAATGAACAATTACTGACCAGTTTGATTGATCAGCTGATACACGGCCATTCTAACATGCCTATTTTAACAAAACCAAACAAACCCTGTTTCCATTCATCTCCATTCCATTTTTTTTTTTTTTGTATATTGTTTGGTTTTTGTTTTTGTTCATATAAGAATTAATATAATATAAATAATATGTAAAGTTAGAATATAATACTGTTGTTGATGTTCATATAAAAATGAAAATATTTAACAAAATATTTTAAAAAAGGATATATCAAAATAGTACTAATAGAAGTTGTGGGGATCTTTTTCTGAACTTTAGTGAGCATATATTATTTTACCATTATAGAAATGGAATATATATATTTTTTTTTTTGCATGTATTATTTCTGTTTTGTTGTGGTAGAAGTGTTGGATAGTGTAAAATGGGGTAAAAGCTACAACCTGTTACTGTAAACGTTGTAAACCGACATTGTTCTTGTTCAAAAAAGAAGAATTTAAAAAGTTGTAAAAAATGTGTCCCCCTGAAATCAAAATTTAAGTTTTTTAGCTTTTAGTATGAATATGTTAGCCTTAAGGTTATGAATAAGCTGGTGTGTTCCAAAACAATGACAAAATTCGCATTTAGGAGATAGAAGCATTCAAAACTTACAGTCTCTCACTTCAGCTAAAATGGATCACGGATTTTCATGACATCACATCGCACTTCAGCTTCTCATCAAATCTTCTGTCCAATCAAATGCTCTAGAATCTGAAGTCCCGCCCCCTCCTACACTATAAACATGCTGAAGCTGCGGCTGAAATCGGTCACTTGTTCACACATTTACTAGTTTCTACATGGTGAATGGCACATAGTGCACTATATAGAGGATAGGGAACGATTCAGACAGTGTAAATATGCTTTCCATTGACGCGAATGAAGTCCGTTTTCACGTTAGTATAACGTGAACCGCCGCAGTGCGAGCACTGTCTGCTCTGGCCCAGGGACACGAGAGCGCAGAGTGGATCATATCCGCGAGTCGGCTCAGACCACAAAAGGTATCGGACCCATTTGAATTCTGCACAGAATGCTGTATTTTAAAGTGATATAGAGGAGATTAGGAGGAGAAACGGTTAGAGATTAAAAGAAAACCGAGGTTTTACTGAGTTTAACGGTTCTGTGATATAAACGAAACGCTATTTGTTGAAATTACGTCAACACATTGAATAATGCTGCGTGTTCCAAGACACTACAGCAGGCCTTTAATATTTACTGAAAAATGCATATGCATATTTGAGAACTCCAAAGGAAAGCATAGAATGTACATGTCACTATAGAAACGTTGCCATGGCAGCCGCCTCTCCTGCTGTCATGGAGTGTTTTCCTCAATGACAAGAGCTGTAATAGATTTTTTTTTTTCTTTTTTTTAAGCTCTAGATTGTGTGACTCGAGGCGTCTCTGACATATCAAAGACGAACGCCACCGAGCTGCATCAATTTGCCATTCATTTGAAGAAATGAACGCTTCACATTTGTCAGGGGATAGAAAGCGTCTCCTAACTGAGATGTTCAGAAACGTGTTCCTGAGATCCTGTTTAGTATCGGCTCTTCCAGGCTGATATAAATCCACTGGACTCTAATTAAACTAGACCAAGGTCATGGGTTTGATTCCCAGGGAATACATGAACTAATAAACCTCTAAAAGAAAGTGCATTAGTAGTTTTGTTGTTGTTGTTTTAAAGTTTCGTGAAGTGATCTCGCAGGTTTTCTCAGGGTTTTTATGTGGTTCTTTATTTAACAGACACATGGCTAAGACAGAGAGAGGATAACAGAAGTGATGATTAATTTATATCCTTCTGCTCAATAAAACATTTTCTTCTGCCAGCCTTTACATTAAAAACAAGTTCTGCTCCTCTATGTAGTTTTGCATCATGATGTTTGTATAGCGGATGGCTTGTCATTTCTCTCGCTTCATTTCTGTTCTTTTCTGATGAAGAAAGATGTTCAGTATTGCAATGTCTCTGTCCTTCCAAGAACATCTGGTCGAGACTCATGAATTGACTCTGCTTTCATTTGAGTTTTCATATAGTATATAATAAATTATATTTTACCTAAAGTAAAGAAGCCTATTTTTAGGACCATATTTTGTTTTGTGACATTATTTTCATGACAGTTGAGTACATTTGCCTCATTCTCATTACCAAAAATAAAAATTATGGCATTTATTTGTTTGTTTGTTATATTATATTATATTATTATAATAATATTTTTATTTTTACATTATGGTAATAATGGTATTTATTTATTTATTTATTTATTTATTGTAATGAGAATGATGCCATAATAAAAAGATTATATTATATTATATTATATATGTGTTATGTATATTATATTTTTATTTTTGAATTATGGTAAAGATGGTATTTATTTATTTATTTATTTGCATTATGGTAATTACAGTTAATCTTTACATTATGGTAATTTATTTATTTGTTTTCATTATGGTAATGAGAATGATGCCATAATAATAATTACATATATATATATGTATATATGTATTATATTTAAATGACAGCGGGAATAATAAGAATTACATACAAAAACTCAAACGTAATAAGGCTGAATATATTATGCAGTATAAAATTTCTTTTGATTTTGAGGTGAAATGTGACCCGGCAGTGTTTTCGCAAAATTTCCTCGTCTACAGCTTTAAAATAAAAGACAGTAGAGCTGTCTGTCAAAGTGAAATGGAGGGATTTCAAAGTTCTTTGCACAGTTTATGCTTTCGTTCCTGAAAGCTAGAGCCGTTTCTTCTCTCTCTCGGATCCCTGATGAGTCACACCATCTGTGCACTTTCTCCTTCTCTCTCTCTCCGTCTCTCTGTGTCTCAGTGTGAGATGGAGACGGGACATTGTGTCCTCTGTGCGATGGTGGACATGGTCTGAATGACAAGATGGTGGTACCATTGAGCTTAAAATGGATAAAACTCTTTCTGTACCTCTCTCTGTGTAGCTGTCTCTCAATCCTAGTGCGCTGTCTGCCTAGATAGCATTTTAAGGCATCATAGGCATGCTACTGACCAAAGAAAATGTTCTAATTGAATGAAAAATTGATTATTTTTTTAGCCAATATATGTGGTCTTGATGCTGCCCAAGTAGAGCATTAATTACTCACTTATAAGGTTCCTGTTTAGATGCTTCCTCAGAAGGGACCAAGGCAGCAGCTCGCTAGGTTTTGGGTTTCGCTTGTGCCATTACAGCTCTTCACACCATCATTAGCACATCCGTGAGAGCGATGACTCTTTCAGAGGTGGCAAGCTGATGGCATCTTAGTTAGCACTGCTCTGAGTAGGATGTTGGGTTCACATATTCATGGCCGTTTCTGTGGGCAGCATTGTGTGCGCTTGCTAACGCCACGCTAATGCTCATCTCGGATGCGTGGTTGTTAGTCAGGACACTTTAGACATAATTTCAGTGACGATTTCATGCAGAAATGTCCTGTACGTGCTGATCTGTGTTCAGCCCATCATGTTGAATCTGTAACTGGAAGGCAGACAGTAACTTTCTCCTGTCTGCCTTCCAGAGTCTGACTGCTGATAAAAACATAATAAACACTGAGAGGATGACCTCAACAGTCATAACGCAATCAATTTCACTTAGTTTCTGAAGTAAAGATGATTAAAATTATTAATTGAATAACCTGAATGATTAACATATTCAAATATGATGCAAACAACCTAGTATTTGAATATGCTAATCATTCTACAAGATTAGCAATAGCATACCATGTTTAGCAGATGGTACATGGTGTCCAAAACAGAGAAATACCATGGAACATTTTGTAAGTGAAAGTCTTGTAACTGTCTAGATCTCTAAAAGAGACAAATATGATCTTATTTTCGTTGTGTTGTCATCTCTTTTTTTCTTAAATGTGAGCTAATTGTGTTTTGTCGTATTTTGTTTGCTGTTTTTACATTTTGTGTGTTGTACAGTAGAAATGAAACGTGCTTAGATACATACATATCTATTATGAGGTTTATTTTAGGCTATTTTCATAAGAACAGTTAAACATTCTCTGTCTCCGCTAGGCCGATGTAGATCGTATATTACGTGACATCCGGCCACCTCTCAATGAGTGCCGCGTTTCACAGAACTTTCTAGTGATGAATAAATACACCAGCGCCCTCTTCTGGTTAACACACTAAACTCACAATTGTACAGTTGTTTGTGGTACATATTTGTGACTAAAATGTAAAAAAAAATTGCTTTTTAAAAGATGAGACAAATAATTTATACATTTACTGAGGTTTAGGCTTTGAATAAGTAAATAAACTCTTGTACAATATTTCATTTATAATCTGGAATTTTATATATATATAATATACTAATAATTTATATACTTTTATTCTACACTTAAGATATATTTTCTGAAAACAGGTGTTCATGCAATACAATTGCTTCTCATCTTGTTTTAAAAATGTTTACATTTTTTTTAAACTTGACCACACCTTTGTGATGTCTTTTCTATTTATTAATGTACTTTTTTGACAAATCTCAGTAACAAAGGTTAAATTTGTGCTTTTACATAAGATCTTACCAAAAAAATATTTTTATATTTTGTTTTCATATAATAATGAAATTATTGAAGCCAATAAGCTTTAAACTTCCAGAATACTTATCAGTAGATACTAAAGCTAATCACAACAGTTTCATATGTAAACAACACAAAACAAATTAAACATTTTAATATGTTACAGCTTTTAGGATATTACAAATATTGATTTGAAGTTAAATTAGTTTAAATAATTTAGCATAAAACATGAAACTAGCATAGCTAATAGGCAGTACTATTTATTTTTCAGTATTCATTTAAATTTTATTTATTTGTTTAAACTTACATTTACCTAACCCTAACATTTATTTTTATTTTTTAAAATGTTAGTACTTTCAACTTAAATTTATTTCAGTTAGTTGTCAAGTTGTCAAGTTTAAGGTAATCTAATATTTAATTAGTGCTGTAAAGTCGATTAATTGCGATTAATTGCATATAATGTGTTTTGGTTTTTTTTGTTGTTTTTTTACAAACTTTTATGTTTAGATGCGATTAATCATGATGAATCGATTTGACAGCACTAATATTTATATTTCAGCATTATTTCAATTATAGAAAATGATTTTTAAGTTGTATATATGTTAACAATAACAGTGCTGCTAATAAAATATGCCAAATGATTCAAATTGGCATCATTAAAATAAAATATTCGACCACAGAATGTCATTATCGATAAGTCAGAATTAGGGTTGCAAAGGGGCGGAAAGTTTCCGGTAAATTTCCTGAAACTTTCCACGGGAACTTAACCTGGGGAATTTTGGAAATATTCCAATTTGGAAACTTAACCGGAATTTACAGGAATTTATGGGAATTTATGAGAATTTATGGGAATTAATTGGAAATTTTGGGAATTTTTATATAAATTTAAAATATTTATATAAAATGTATCATATACAAACATAAATATAAACATTTTGTTTGGTCATAACATGAAATAACAGTTATTTCTTTTTCAAATTCAATTAATTCTAATTTAGTAAATATGTAAAATAAATACATTTAATTGCAGCAATTGTTATGTGTTATTTATTTCATTGTCACATGATCCTTCAGAATGTATATTAAAATAGAAAACCATTATTTTTTTTAAAACTGTAATTATATTTCACAATATTACTGTTTTTTTCTGTATTTTTGATCAAATATGCATGTTATGGACTGGGGGAGTGCACAGTGCATGCAGGGGGTGTGGCCTCAATAGCCCTGCAGTAAGTAGTGTGCTGTGTGAATGTGATTGAGGAATGTGCAGGGTAAAAATTCAACTGAAATTGCATTAAATCTGGTTGTTTTAACCAAAATTATGCTGCAAGATGTTTTTTTCAACTACATTACCCTGTTATAGGCTAACCTGCAATTTTGCAAATGCCCTGTTTATTCCCATTAATTCCCGTTAATTCCCATATATTCCCGTTAATTCCCATGGAAAGTTTCCAGCTTTGAAAATTCCCGGAATTTTGCAACCCTAGTCAGAATCAGTATTTCCATATTGTGATCAAATTGTTTTGCTATGATCACATGTTGTCCACTAGATGGTAGCAAAGCTGTACAAGTGCTTATCAGAAGGGTTTAACAATAAAAGTTCAGATGTGTTTTTTCTTTCTCTTTAGATCACGGGGGCGATCCTGCTGGCAGTGGGATTATGGGGGAAGTTCATTTTGGGTCCATACATCTCTCTGATTGCTGACAACTCCACCAATGCTCCCTACGTGCTCATCGGGACCGGGACTACCATCATCGTGTTCGGGCTGTTCGGATGCTTCGCCACGTGCCGTGGGAGTCCATGGATGCTCAAACTGGTGAGAGCCCACTGCTAGTTTAGCTTCAGGAAGCAGGTTTTACACTGGACATCAAGTGACGGCCCTAATGTGTCTCTCGCTCTCTCTGTCTGTAGTATGCCATGTTCCTGTCTCTGGTTTTCCTGGCAGAGCTGGTCGCTGGCATCTCGGGCTTTGTTTTCCGTCATGAGGTGAGATGCGCACACGCAGGTTCTCCGGCGGTGACCCATAATGCGTCTCAGGGATCTCCATCTGTCTCGCACTAGGAGGGCTTGTTCTGGTGACATCTGATGCAGTGTGTGTGTGTGTGTGTGTGTGTGTGTGTATGTGTGTGTGTTCCCTCAGATCAAAGGCACCTTTCTGAGGACGTACAACGAGGCTGTTCAGAACTATAACGCCAAGGATGAGAGAAGCATCGCGGTGGACAAAGTCCAGAAGAGTGTACGTTCAAACACTGGTTAACATCAGTTTATCTAATGTGACATGTTTTAATGGATACCTGGGAAAGATGTTTTTCATAATCGGCATTACAAACTAGAAAAGGAGAGTTTGTAAAGACAAACTTTGCTATTGGCTGGATAAAGCCTTGACTGAACGTTTAAAATACTATTAAGAGCTTGAAGGTTATAGTTCGAATGTCAGTCAGACAGACTGCTAGCTGATGTTCTGGGTAGTTGCTAGGGTGTTGCTAAGATATTTTGGGTAGATGTTAGGCAGTTGCAAGGGTGTTCTGGATGGTTACTAGGGCGTCGCTAAGGTTTTCCGGGTAGTTGCTAGGGCAATGCTAATGTATTCTGTTTAATGTATGTTGTTGCTAGGATGTTCCTAAGATATTCTGGGTAGTTGTTAGGCAGTTGCAAGGGTGTTCTAGGTGGTTGCTAGGGCATTACTTAAATATTAGCATACCTGAAGGTCTTTACAGGCTCCCTGCTGGATCCGTTTCAGTTCGCATACAGGTCAAATAGGTCTTTGGAAGATGCACTGAACATGGCAGTGTGGCACTGAGCATTTTATTTTGGAGCACCTCGACTTTCTTATGCACGTATTCGCTTTGTGTATTTTAGCACAGATTTTAATACAGTCATTTCTGACATTCTTCACTATAAACTCAGTCAGCTTACTGTGCCAAATTTTCTCAATAATAGAGCGCAGCAGGTAAAACTGGGGGTATTTCCATCCAGCACAAGCACCCTCAGCATCGGTGCCCCTCAAGGGTACGTGCTCTCCCCTCTGTTATTTTCCATATACACAAACGACTGCACTTCCTCAGACTCAACTGTCAAGTTCTTAAAATTTGCTGACGACACTACAGTCATTGGCCTTATTCGGGATGGAGATGAGTCGGCCAGTGGAGACAAACAGGATTAATGGTTGTACTGTGACCAGCACTGAATCATAGTCCCTTTCAAGGAAAATCTGCTCACTCGGCGGCCATATTTGCAACGCCTCCAGGCAGCTATTTCGGGCGTCCAAGACCAAGTCCTATCTATCTGAACGGAGGAATCCTGAAATCTCAAAAACTGCTTGCCGAACTCACAATTAAATAACATATTTCAAATCAGCAACAAAATCTGACATGTTAAACTGTTCCATAGATGTTGTTTCTTATGCTCAAATAGCGTTAAAAAAGCTTCTTTTTCAGGCTAGACGAGCCAATGCGCATGTGCAGTCCTAAGCGCAAGTCTCAGCTTTCTTTGGGGACCGGAGCTTCTAACGACAGCTGCAGTGACGCGATGACTTTATTAATCAGCGACTGGCTCTTTTACTTAGAAGGCCGGATGTATTCCGCCATATTGCGCGTTGCAGTTTCTCCCATTCATAAGTAATAGGAGTGAAACATCTTTCTCTTTCTGTAGTCTTTGACTGAATCCTACAAGTTTCTTGTAGAATCCTTGGTTGTACCATCTGCAGAGAGGAACATTATGTGTATCTTCAAAAAAGCACAGCAGAGGATGTACTTCCTCTGTCAGTAAAGGAAGCAAAACAAAGCAGAAGCAGGGTTAGCACCGCTTTTTACCTGGGGTTATGAAACCCTGCTCCGGAGCAGAGTTAGCACCGCTTTTGTGCTGTTAACCCCACATTGCAGTGCCAAACTTGTAGAGTGTGAAACGATGCAGTGTTAGAATGTTACAGCTAGACACTTAGCAACCGACAACCAATCACGTACTCATATTTGCCTGCTTTGGAAAGTCACGGAAACACTGTGCATTGTATATAATCAGTAGATTCAGTGTTTGAGAGGAAAAATGTCAAATGCTGAGAGAAACAACAACAATTTGAGTGAAGAAGAGACCGTTTCATTCTTACCTTTATAGTCTGAAATGTCCATTCAGTATAAATTCGATAGTACAGTCTGCAGTACGACGATGCTCAATGCTGGAGCTAATGTAAACAGGTCGCGTGCTATGTTTATCCAGTCAGTGACACTGATGCTGCAAATAAGAACATTAACCCAGGGTTTAGGTATGTACAATGTGAAACGTCAGTTTATGAATACCTAGGATTAATTGTTAACTCTGGGTAAATTATGAGCAGTGTGAAACGTGAAGCAAGGTAACCCAGGATTTCGTTTACCCAGGGTTTAGAATGACCCAGGGTTAAATATTTCAAGTGTGAAACGCCCTAGAGAGTAGTCAGAACGGCTGAATGCATCATTGGGTCTGACTTGCCCTCCCTTCAGGATCTACACTGTCTGAAGTCAAGAAACGTGGGAGAATTGTTAGTGACCCCTCACATCCTGCAAATTCAGACTTCTCCCTTCTGGAAGGCGTTACAGACTGGTTAAAACGACAACTGCCAGACATCAGAATAGCTTTTTCTGGTAGCTATAAAGATTTAAATCTGACTTCCACACTCATGTTATCTTTATTCTTCTCTGTTGTGTAATACCATAATTAAGTGCAATATTATTATATTTAATAACTTTTGTTGTTGTGTTGTTGTTTGTTAAGCACTGAATTTGGTATCTGCAACTATTACAGTACATTGCATATATGTGTGGAATGGCGCATACCGGTGACAAATTCCTTGTATGTTTTGCATACTTGGCCAAATATTCAAAATATTCTGGGTAGTTGTTAGGTAGTTCTAAGGATGTTCTAGGTTGTTCCCAGGGTTTTGCTAAGGTGTTTTGGGTGCTTGTTAAGCAACTTCTAGGGCATTGCTACAGCAAGTTGTTCTAGGTGGTTGCCGAAATATTTTGGGTGGTTGTTACCCAGTTGCAAGTGTTTTCTTGGTGGATGCAAGGGATGTGTTCCAGAAAGTTGTTAGGGGTAGCTTAGATTTTCTGGGTGGTTGTTAGGCAGATAGATTTACTGTTACCTGTGGTGACCTCTGGTCTGGATTCTCTCTGTCTATAGTTGCGTTGTTGTGGTGTTCTGAACTACACCAGCTGGTTCTCCAGTGTTTATTTCCCTGTGAATGGAATTCCTCCAAGCTGCTGCGCTAACATCTCCGACTGCAACGCCACAGACCTGCGAAACGCCACCATAGCGCCCACCAAAGTCTATCAGCAGGTAACACACACATGCACTTGCGCAACCACACAGGCTGACTCTCTTGGTTTTCATCTGTTTATTTGTTTTTTATTATCATCTGTTTTATTTGTTTTCAGGGCTGCTATGAGCTAGTGACGACCTTTATTGAGACTAACATGGGCATTATCGCTGGAGTAACGTTTGGAATTGCATTCTCGCAGGTAGGATGGAGACTATTTCCATCTTTTACTCACACTTTTTGAGGAAACAGGAACTTATCAAATCCCTGAAACAAATTTTATTATTTTTTTAAGCATTTAAAAATATTCTATACTTTTATTTTAAACATTGTAATTTATTTATTTTTACTTTTTAAAAATGTTGTACACTTACAATATTTTAATTTTTTAATTTTTATTTTAAATTATTTAAAACATTTTATTTTTATTTTAAACATGTTTAAATATTCTACACTTTTTAAAAACATTTTATTGTATTATTTCTTTCTCTTTTTTTAATATTTTACACTTTTGTTTTATATGGAAGCTTGTTTTCGCCACTGAATAAAAAATAAAAAAGGTAATTGCAACTTTTGTCTCTTTATCCTGCAAATTGTGAGTTTACATCTCGTAAATCTTACTTTTTTTTCTCAGAATTGAGATATAAACTTGCAATTGCAAGTTAAAGTCTGAATTGTGAGATATAAACTCACAATTCTGAGATATAAACTCGCAATTCTGAGAAATAGTCACAATTCTGAGAAATAAACTCGCAATTCTAAGAAATAGTCACAATTCTGAGAAATAAACTCGCAATTCTAAGAAATAGTCACAATTCTGAGAAATAAACTCGCAATTCTAAGAAATAGTCACAATTCTGAGAAATAAACTCACAATTCTGAGAAATAAACTTGCAATTCTGAGAAATAGTTGCAATTATGAGATATAAAGTTGCAATTCTGAGATATAAACTCACAATTCTGAGAAACAAACTCACAATTCTGAGAAATAAAGTTGCAATTATGAGATATAAACTCGCAATTTTGAGAAATAGTCACAATTCTGAGACATAAACTCGCAATTCTAAGAAATAGTCACAATTTTGATAGTCACAATTCTGAGAAATAAACTCGCAATTCTGATATAAACTCACAATTTTGAGAAATAAAGTTGCAATTCTGAGATATAAACTCGCAATTCTGAGAAATAGTCACAATTACGAGATATAAACTCGCAATTATGAGAAATAGTCACAATTACGAGATATAAACTCGCAATTATGAGAAATAGTCACAATTCTGAGAAATAAATTCGCAATTTTGAGAAATAGTCGCAATTCTAAGAAATAGTCAATTCTGAGAAATAAACTCGCAATTCTGAGAAATAAAGTTTGCAATTATGAGAAATAAAGTTGCAATTATGAGAAATAAAGTAAAAATGGCATGATATAAACTCACAATTGTGAGAAAATGTCAATTGTGAGCTGACTTTTTTCTCAGAATTGGACTTTATAATTGGAATTGCGAGTTTATATCTCACAATTCTGAGAAAAAATTCATAATTGCAAGAAGTAAACTCACAATTGGCAGAAAAAAGTCTGAATTGTGAGATAAAAAGTCGCAATTACCTTTTGTATTTTTTTTATTCCGTGGCGGAAACAAGCTTCCATAGCGTTGCATATTTGAAGCCTTAAATGTAAATGATCTGTTATGTATGCTATATGTAAATTACCTCTTGATTGGTTCGATCAGATAACCCCGCCCCAAACTCATGCAATTGGTTGATTTTATTATCTTTTATTACATTAAATTTCATCTAGATTTAAACAGAAATGTCTTTCCTCTCCTTGAGATGTAATAATCGCATCTGAGGCGATCGTTTGCGAGCTAATATTTACTCCAATCTGTTTTTCGTTTACCGTCAAAGCGAGTTGAACAGCTGGCTGGTGTTGTCTCACACAGGTGTAGCTCTATACGCTGTCGAAATGAGTCACTCGGTAACGCCGCGTGTGCTCACGTCTAAAAGCTGGAGCGAGAGCCGCGCTGCCATGACAACCCTGCGGTGAATGCCGACCCCGGGCTGTCTGTGTTTTCCCAGCCCTCATTTAGTAAACACACATAGACACACGCGCAGGAGCTGAGCGTGTGGCGCAGCTGGGGTTTGCTAGCGAACGTGCCGTTTCAAACACAATCAGGCCCTCTGTCACTCACGCTTCCGCCTCGGGGCCATTATGCAGATATCTCTCCAGCCGTACTAATGGGTCCAAAGGGGCACAGAGGAACACCTCGACCCCACTGACGCACACACACCAAGCTAATTGAACTGTAAATGCTTTCTGCGAGCACACGGGCGGCCTGAATCAATGACATCTCTTAGAGACGCGGCCCCGCTAATACGTCTAATCTTGCGCAGCGCATGTGGAATTCTTTTGGCTCGGTTAAATGGGAATCAGTAAACATTCATTATGATTATAACTAGAATTTCTTGAGCGCAGAGAGAGCGAACCGTAAACCCAGCAGAGCAGCCGGCAGTAACGACTATCACAATTTAATTTAATTAGCAATTACGTTGGAAGAGGGAGCAAAAAAAGCTCTGGAAAACAGTTTTACCATGGTAACGGCCATGTGCGTGTGTGTTTTTCAGCTGATCGGGATGCTGTTGGCCTGCTGTCTGTCACGATTCATCACTGCCAATCAGTACGAGATGGTGTAGCGGCGTGGGCACAGGTGAGTAACACACACACGCTCTGTTATACTGGGAGCTACTGACTAGCTTCAATCGTAGCATCCTAAATGTCAGATCTGAAACAGCCTACAACTCATGGTACACAAATAGGTCACAGGAGACTCATCTCTCAGTTATGCTGCCTTCATGTGCTATCTGAAATTTCCCTCTTCTGAAGTCGTGATTACGAGCTCATCACGTTTAAGTGCTTTGTTGCCGGAAAAAGCAGGAATCATGGAGGACACCAGGTTTATTCTTGCCTGTTTCTTGGGGAAATCTTATTAAAGTCATAATGTATTGAAGATATTTAATTGTGAATAAAATGTAGCATTTATTGACAACCATATAAACATTCACCACGCTATCTACAGTAGATTCGGGAATTTCGGTCAAATACAAGCTATTTTCACCGAGTATAAAACATACAATGTGCTTCAAATGGTTATTCATGTATGTAAATATGAACTACTTTAACAACAAGACAAGGCGATGTAGCTGTTGTGGGAAAGACTAATAAAGAATAACAGTCACGGCAGCAATATATTTGAACAGCATTTATTTGAAATAGAATCTTTTGTAATATTATAAATGTCTTTACTGTCACTTTTGATCAACTTAATGCATCCTTGCTGAATAAAAGTATTGATTTCTTTCCAAAAACTTTTGAATGGTATTATATAATGTTACAAAAGTTTTCTATTTCAGATGCTGTTTTTTAAACTTTCTATTCATCAAAGAATCCTGAAAAAAAAAAAAAATGTTTTCAACATTGATAATAATCAGAAATGTTTCAGTCAGCATATTAGAATGATTTCTGAAGGATCATGTGACACTGAAGACTGGAGTAATGATGCTGAAAGTTCAGCTTTTGATTACTTTTTATAATATATTCAAATAGAAAACTGTTATTTTAAATTGTAATAAATTTTTTCAATTTTTTTGTGTATTTCTAATCAAATAAATGTAGCGTTGGTGAGCATAAGGGATTTCTGTTGAAAGGCAGTATATAATATATAATATATATATATATATATATATATATATACAAATTTTATGTAACTTTTTGTGAAGTTAAATTTTAAATTATTAAAATATTTAACATATAATTGAAAAATAATAATTAAATCATACATATACATATGAATAGTCATATATACATATGAATAGTTTTTTATGTGTATGTTTGTGAAGTTATTGCTATCTTGCAATGCATTTAACTTCCATAATGTGGTGAATTTCTGTGAATATTATTGTTCCAATGTGTTCCGGAAGCATATACTGTATGTGATGATGCCTTAGAATATAGCGTCAAAATGTGTTTTGTACATGAACTTGATTATGTCTGTTTAAATATGTGGAATGGAGAAGGAGACTTTGGAGGGGACGATTTTCAGTGAATAGTGACTTAAATTTTGGTCTGCTCAAGGAACGCTAACATATGACTTGTGGTGCGTCCCAATTTGCGTACTTATGCACTATTCTGTGATGTTTTTAAGTATAAATAGTGCAAGTGTTCACACTGAAAATTCCAAAAAGAAAAAGTACACTTTAAATACCCGGATGATGCACTAAATTAACGGAAAAAACAAAGTGTGGAATGTTGGACACTTCATGCACTCAACTGTCGCAGCTTTAATTATGTAGCGGAGGGGGAGGGGGTATCAGACTCCGTTGTTAAATGACAAAATAACCATGTACAATTCACGCACTACATGGATGAGTGCATAGTGCATAAGTGTGTCAATTGGGATGCAACTTTGGACTAAAATATAAAAATTTTTGCGCTATGAATGGAGCTGCGAAAAACTGCATGAAGATTCTTCAAAAAGTCTTCTAGTCTGTGTGCAAAAATGTTTAAATCTCTTTTTTCCCCGTTTTTTTCAGGTACCGAAAATGTACGACACCTTGGAAAGGGAAAGCAACCCAAAAATGCTAGCACACTCCATTCTTTCTCATCTGTTTTTATTCTCTCTCTGCTTTTATCTTTCATTCTGTCTTTCCGGTCTTGTTTTTTTCTCCCTTCCGTCATTCCTTAACCATGCAGTTGTGCCATGACCAAAGCCTCTCTTTCCAATACGTCAACGTTAGCGAGGAAAAGGAAATGGTTTTAAGACGCACTTCTGTATTTTACACTGTACAAAGCCTTGCATGCGGAAACCATCTCACACACACACACTACAGCTACAGTCATTAGCATTTCTGTAACACCACGTCCTAACCGCTTGCATAAAAGTCAATCGATATTTCAATCCCTCTCTAGCTGTGTTTTAAATATGTTCAGATTAGCTGTGGTTTTGTCAATTTGCACAGAATTTTCTATTTCAGACAGAAAAATGACTTAATACCTGGTTGGGACATAAACACGACTTAAATGATTAGTTATTTATCAAATGTTTGGGGTTTTTTAGGTGATTTTTTTTTTTTTTTCTTTTTTTTTTTTTTCTTTTCTTAACTATCTTCCATTTTGTCAGCTTAGTTTCTATTTGTCATGTTGCACTTGGTAGCTCCGCCCACAGTGAAATCTCATTGGTCCAGATAGCTGTATATTACATATCAATGTTCTGATTGGCTATTTCGTGGCTTTGCACAGTATTTTTATTCAGTGTTGGCATAATTACTTTACATTCAAAACTTCGCACACTTGGTTAGGACATGGTGTTACTTAACCCCTAAAAAGTGACTTCAATGCAGATCTGTTAGTTACTTGCTTTTTCGGGAGGAAAAACTATTAAAAAAGAAAAAAAAAAACAGATGACAAGATGTTTTTGTTGTTGTTGCTGTTGTAAAATCTTTGGCATAGGGGTTTATCTCAGAAATGGCTTTTTTGTCTTTTATGATTTGGATTTAATTTTTTGCTCCACCGGGTTGAAAGTGACTCGACATAATCATGTACAGTCAAAAACGTCAATCTTGTCTTGTTGTGAAAGCCAAAAACAAGCAATTTTCTGCCACATACAGCCATGTACAGAACTGAAATATGTTTAGACTGAAGTGTGAACATGTGCTCTTAAAACTAGTGGTTTTACACTGTTGTAAGACAAGCATTTTTCAAGCAAATTAAATGCAATATTTCACTAACTAAAGTACTAACTAAACGCTGTTTATTGGGTTTATTTAATGGGTAATTCCACAGTTTATAGATTGTAGTTACAGTTTTACACCATATCTACCTTGTGACACACTGTATCTGCTATTATTTTATGGTGTATTACTGTAAGAATGTAATCATCATCTCTTTCAGCATTGTTCTTGCTTTACAGCTCAGAAAATTTTCAGTTATTTTCAAGCGGATAAATATTTGCATGAGAAATATGAAAGATAATGAGAATTTTGGTATGACAAATATTTCTAAGGATGCTATATTGTTTGAAAAAAATTAATGTTAGACCTAAAAAAAGCTTTTTGAAAGGTTACCATTTGTCAAAATGCTTTTATTTTGTTTTTTATATATATATATATATATATATATATATATAGAGCGAACGCAAAGTTTCTTGGGAAACAAAAAACTTTTGCGAGATTTTTGCCATATTTGTTCCACCTCCATGTCCTTTTCGGGATTCCGTACAACCAGATCACAGTCAAAAAAAGTACAGAAAAAAAAAAGTCACGGTAGAGTGATTATGCTGGCAGGAGAACAGCTCTAAAAAAAACAGATGTCTAGTTAAAATGCTGGGGAAATTTGATTTACAGCTCTATAAGTGGAATAAACGCAGATTTTCTGGAGGTCTGAGTCAGAGGAATCCTAGAATCATCACTCAAGTTTTTCAACTCCGTTGTTCTCAACATGAGCCAAGCTTTAGTGACCTCTGTTGTTTATTTATTGTTTATTTATTTACGTTTGTGGTAGAAATGCAGTCTTTTGGCTTTCTTTAATTTTGAGTTGTTCTGTGAAGTACAGTTAACGAATTCCATATTTACATGTGTCAATGTGCATCTCTTTTTTATTTAATTTTGTGTTGCTGTTTTGTATGGTTTTCTCATTGATCACTAATTTTATTATCATACAGACTTATAGCTATTATATTAATACGTTAACGATCATTTCTGCAGCTGCCCCTTGTGTTGATGGGTCATTAAGTATTAGAGTCCAGAATTCATAGTCTGAAAACACGTGATGAACTCCACATCTCCAGATAGACGAGCGGAGTAATAATATACTTTGTATAATAAAAATACAACTTTTTAAAATGCACCACCAGCTAGCATGCCAACAATATGTATGTTGATATTGTAAACAACAGTGATCTCTATGAATAAAATGGTTCTTCGTCGTTACCAGCTTCTGGTTTGTCATCATTTGAAATTTGCGTGTTACTGTATGAACTGGATGGATGGATGGATGGATTGATTGATTGATTGATTGATTCCCATGGGGTCATGTGGAAGTCGCCTGGCTTGTTTTATCACGACTTGAAGGCAGTTTCTTATTCCCTTCCTGACCGCTAGATGGCACCACGATGTTGTTGAAAAACGTAACGGGACAGCAACGACAGACCTCAGTGAATGGGGAAAGCCCATGCAAATAATCATGCAAACATGGATTTTCGTGCAGATATTGTCATCTGAGAACTATGAGATCATTATATAGAGAGAGCAGATCTGAAAGTGGCCCCCCAAAAGTATTTGAACACTTAAAGGGATAGTTCACCCAAAAATGAAAATTCTGTCATCATTTAGCCTACTCACCCTCAAGTTGTTCCAAACCTGTATGAATTTCTTTCTTCTGCTGAACAGAAAAGATGATATTTTAAAGAATATGGGTAACCAAACAGTTGATGAGCCCCATTGACTTCCATAGTATGGAGGAAAAAAATAAACAATTGTTATAAATCAACTGTTTGGTTACAGACATCTTATTTTGTGTTCAGCAGAAGAAAGAAATTCATACAGGTTTGGAACAACATGAGGGTGAGTAAATGATGACAGCATTCTCATTTTTGGGTGAACTATCCCTTTAAGTTCCACTATCTAATGTCTGACAGTGTTAAAAATCATCTGAAACATCATATCAAGTGGCGTTTACATGAACATTTTCCACTAACCTTTGAAAAACAAGTATCCAATACGTTTTGATCTCATTTTGAACAGTTTATCTATTGTTTTATCACTTAAAACACAAACAAACTTCATTTTGTGACTTGTTTTGCTTAAAGTGTTCTTGTGCTATCTTTCTGTACTCTTCCACTGGCCTTGATATTATTACTCAAAGCAATGACTGAAAAAGTACCTTAAGTGTACAAATACTTTTTGGTGCCGCTGTATGTAGATCTGCATTTGATTTTTGACTTTAAATATTAAATATTAAATATCTTGGCACATATTACATAATGTTTGCCAGTTCGCATTTGCATAATTCCACTGATCAGTTCAGGCTTTGCATTCAGTCTCCTCGAGAATAACCTTTGCACATTTTTAAAAAAAATAAATAAATAAATAGCCTATATGTAAATATAGACTATGCTGTGTATTTTGGTCTCTTTTTGAAAAAATAGCACCTTTAAATAGCTTTTATAAAATTCCTTTCTGATGATTTGAAGAGACACGGCAATGTAATTTTTTCGAAAGTTTATGACAGTTTCTGTAGCCTACCTAATTTATTTTTGCCATATAAAGTCAAAAGACTATTTAGCCTATTTTATATAAACTCCGAAATGAAAATAAATCGATAGAATAAACCTTTTTGTCACTAGTAGTATTAAGTCTATACGCAATGTAGAAGGTACTTTCATCAGTCCGGTAGTTCCCTCTTCTTTCTCACTGTGGTGTCTTTGACCGCGAGCTGCAGCCCTGGCACGTTGCCGGATTCCCTTTCTGCCCTCTGATTGGCTGTTGAAATACGCCGTCCTCCTGGATGAACTAAGCGACTGGCTTCTAATTGGACTAGAGCGTCTGAGCGGTTGTGGGCTGATGCGTCGTCTCATGAATATTCATACGCGCCATAGAGCTACATGCGGCCTCACCCTCGGTCTGTTGCTAGACGATTCTGTTATCTTTCAGCGACTTTATCGCCGGTTTCCTTGGACTTTGCCGGACCTTTTCGAATTTAAAGGAAGAGGACGAATATCAGCAAAGGTGGGTATTCAGAAGCTTATATTATTTGTTAGCCTCGATAGATTGACGCTTAGTTTGCCGGCCGGCTTTTCCTTGAGGAAATCAAGGAGTGGTAGGAAGCGAATAATTCACGTTACGATTACAGTTTTTAGATCAGGTAGATCAGGTTTAGTTTTACTAAATACTAAACAGTTTCATCCTTAATCATTGTAAATGTTATGGAAAGATTAGTAATCTTATTCTTTATATTTCTTGCTTGCTCTACCTATTTTTTTTTTTATTTGCACACTGATATTATTTCTGATTATATAATATTGTGTGCATCCTCTCTAATCTTTCACGCATCTGTGTTATTTCAGGTCACATTATCCGGTTACAACCTGGTTACACGTTTGATTGACGTGTGGAAGCCACACCCTTGCTTTAAATCCACCTGCGCTTTCAGAAACTCATTCTACTTAAGCGCACAAGGGATCTGAGCACTCCCTGGACCCGAATAATAGCGGATAAACCCTCTATTATATCTACCTGAACCATCCAGCCCAAGAGTAACTACATCTGCTGCTTTTTATTGTTTATACAGAGCCTTAAAGCCTCGTTCTGCATTTGATCAAAGCCCTCCAGGTCAATAGGACAGCAAAGATGATGCAAATCTGCGATTCCTACAACCAAAAGAACTCCCTCTTCAATGCCATGAACCGGTTTATTGGTGCCGTGAACAACATGGACCAGACGGTCATGGTGCCAAGTTTGCTGAGGGACGTCCCGCTGGACCAGGAGGAGGAGAAAGAAGTGAACACCTTCCAGGATGGAGACATGTACGGCTCTTATGTGCTCCTCAAATCAATTAGGAACGATATCGAATGGGGCGTGCTTCAAGCCGACGAGAGGCGCAAGGACAAGCATGGCGTGACGCCGTCCCTGGAAATGTCTCGCATCGAACCGAACGATGAGGACTTGGAGAAGCTGTTTCATTTTCATCTAACCGGACTGCACACGGTACTGTCGAAGCTCACCCGAAAAGCGAACACTCTAACAAACAGGTACAAGAAAGAAATTGGTATCGGCGGCTGTGGGAATTGAAGCCAACTAGAGTTTACTCCATCCATCACCGGTGGTGGACTGCAAAAAAAAAGTTCACAAGAGGGTGCAGCAGGGGTTGAAGCCAAATGGGCCCCTGGTGGCTTCCATGCATTTTTAATTCCCCGGATCGAAAAAAAGACTTGTACTCGACGCCGGTTTACAAGCACCCTTAATTCCCCTGCTAACATCCCTTGATATTGTTTGCACAACCTGGATACCGGCTTGGAAACAGGCTTTTGAAATTAAATGCAATTTATTTAAATACGCAAACAAGCAAACATTTAAAAAAATATATATATATATATGCAAAAGACATTTCATGGCCCGGTATGGTAGTTTTGGCGGTTGTATTAATGTAGATTATAACAGTTTGAGGCTGGGGGTGAGAATTAAAATCACTAACTATGTATAAAACGCACATTTCTACGCTAAAGACTGGCTGGTACTTTATGACGTCACAATCAATGATGGAATCGCATGATGGTTCTTAAGGATGTTGACTGATTCCAGGAGATTACGTCACAGTTACTGATGGTAATTGTCTATAAGGAACGTTGTCATGTATTTTTTTTCTATAACAAAGATGGTTCAAAAAATAAAAATTTTGTAAATGCAAATCTTTACTCTGCAAGTGTTTGATTTCTGAGTGAACTAATTCATGATTAACAATGATGCATTTCCTTCTGGGATGTCCTTGCAAAATCTCACTTTACAGTATGCCTAGAGTACTTGTCTTATCGTGCTCAGTAAACATTGGCCTGTGTTGGTGCGCACAGCTGCTGCTGAGGTCCACAGAGGGATCAGGCACGTTATATTAAGACCTGGCAACGTCTGGAAGAGCCGGGCACCTGCAGTGCATTTTTCCAATTCGCACTGCTGAGTCACTGCTTGAGCTGCACTTAATGACGGACGTCTCCAATCTAAACTGCCCACACTAGTTTAATACCTCTAAATGCACAACCACAAGAAAAAAGTCTTAGAAACTAAAGGAATCTTAGCTGATGCCTGTGTTGCTGGCTAACAGTTTCTACAGGCATTCTGTCTAATTTAAAAGTATTTATTAAGACAGATTATTAATCTTTTACTTGTCAAAAAAGAATCTGGCTTGATTTGTGTTAAAATGTTGAGTCAGCCAAACTGAATGCATAGTATTTCATGCTAAAATCCTGTATTCTAATACAATGTAAGGTTTGATTGAAGTTTGAATGGTAAACGTACTGTAATCAGTAGGGGTGTAACGATACCTTCATGTCACAATTCGATACATATCACGATACGATATTATTGCGATACTACAAGACATGGTAAACGGTTAACAAAAAATGTACTGTTGGTTAAAATGCTAAATTTGGTAATACATTGGGGGTGGAAATGAATAGACTTGGACTTGGTGCTGGTAACCCAATACACAGGACAATGTTGACACCAGAATAAAAAATATTCATGATTCTGAAGCTGAAAACAGAATTATTTTAGACGAATATGCTTGCAATCTGTCACTAACTAGATATATTTAAAATAATGTAAGCCACTTTTTACTGGTAACATAAGCGATACCCACACAAGATGAATTTACATTTAAAGGGTTAGTTCACCCAAAAATGAAAATAATGTCATTTATTACTCACCCTCATGTCGTTCTACACCCCTAAGACCTTCGTTCATCTTCGGAACACAAATTAAGGTATTTTTGATGAAATCCGATGGCTCAGCGAGGCCTCTATTGCCAGCAATGTCACTGAGCCTCTCAAGATCCAGAAAGGTACTAAAGACATATTTAAAACAGTTAATGTGACTACAGTGGTTCAACCTTAATATTATAAAGTGACGAGAATACTTTTTGTGCGCCAAAAAAACAAAATAACGACTTTTCAACAATATCTAGTGATGGGCGATTTCAAAACACTGCTTCGAAGCTTTACGAATCTTTTGTTTAGAATCAGTGATTCAGAACGCCAAAGTCACGTGATTTCAGTAAACAAGGCTTCGTTTACGTGCTCCGAACCACTGATTCGAAACAAAAGATTCGTAAAGCTTCGAAGCAGTGTTTTGAAATCAGCCATCACTAGATATTGTTGAAAAGTCGTTATTTAGTTTTTTTGGTGCACAAAAAGTATTCTCGTCGCTTTATAATATTAAGGTTGAACCACTGTAGTCACATGAACTGTTTTAAATATGTCTTTAGTACCTTTCTGGATCTTGAGAGGTTCAGTGACATTGCTGGCAATAGAGGCCTCACTGAGCCATCGGATTTCATCAAAAATATCTTAATTTGTGTTCTGAAGATGAACGAAGGTCTTACGGGTGTAGAACAACATGAGGGTGTGTAATAAATGACATTATTTTCATTTTTGGGTGAACTAACACTTTAAGTTTTAGTCTGGTTTTGACATCAAAACATAAATGGACTGTAATCAGGTTTTGCTTAAACTATTAAAGATGTTTACACTGATAAAATGTCAGAAGTAAAGTGTAAACAAAAATGCAAATGATCATGCGCACAAGACATAATTTACATTTATGGTTTGGACTGTAATCAGGTTTCGCTTAAAATGAATCTTTTCCTGAAAATAAGAACACTGATTTTACAAGACTTTAAATGTTGTCGGTAATGAAGCATCATAAATGTAAGATTGTGCATGTAAACGCACTCAGTTAAGCAGTTGTCACTTCTAAGAAAGGTCACTAGCCTATTTGGTATGTCCTTAATAAATCAATATATATTTCTGACATACTACCTCACTACTATCTGAAGTTGTTAAATATAGTCATTACTGAGTCCAAAACAAATTTATTGTTGACCCATTTGGCCGAAGCATTTGAGGTAGAAGTTTGCATTGCACAATTCATTATAAACCCAATGTTCTGCTTAGCATCTCGAATTTCGTATTTTTTTGCACTTCACCTTTGTTATCTAAGAGCCAAATTTGCTCTTTGAACATCATGTATCTTAGTTCTGGTCAGACTAGTAGACAAACTGACCTTTAGTACTGATGGACCCATAATAGTGTCACTAAGATAAAACACGAGACAGTAGATAAAGCTGATTTGAGGTGGGACGGGTATCAGATGCTTGTTTGTTCTCACTTTCCATTGTGTTTCCTGTCATATTCATAGCCTAAACCCTCCTGGTTGACATTTTTCTCTCGTTTTCCTTTTCACACCCTAATTAGGGATGCTGGTGGAGAACTATATAGGAAAGAAGGCCATCAGTTGGATGTGCTGATCTGGCGTTTCTCATACTCCGACTGTTTGTCTGCCATCTAGCTGATGTAAGACCAGCCCGTGGCGTGACATACTGAAACTTCCAGGCAGTATGATGGAGTTTTGGAGGACCGTAAAACCAACGGTGTAGCAGATATGAGGTATGATGCAACGTGTCCTCTGGGTGCACAAAAGGGTTCTGGTATCAGGTGCAACCCCAAAAACGCATACCATTGCTTTTCTTTGCAGAGAAGTGAGACCAAAATGCTTGTGGTGCAAAAACTCCAAGGACGAAAATAGAGGGGAAATTAGAATTCGTCAAACCGTTAATTTTACGTTATCTTAAAAAGTGACTCACTAGGTGAGCAACAAACTAGCAGGGATAATGGAGAGGACGGATGCTGCCTTCTTGTTAAGAGGATTGTGTCTTGTCTCGGAGTGCAAGAAAATAGCTGTCTTATTACAGCCTCTCACTATATTTGACGTCTCTCTCTGAGCTATTTCAGTGGCAGCTTGTCAGGTTCCTCAGTGGTCTCGCTTCTGGTCATCTGTTACTGTCTGGGACTTCCCAGAATGCAACCCTTCAGAAACGTCGGGAAGGACATTCCATTCCTCTAGTGACAATAACAAGACAAGCTGTGCACAAGTGTCGCCACCATTGTGGCCGAAACAAACCACATGGCGGTGGTCAAAAAGCAGTGTCGCGAAACTGCTACTCTGGAGACAAGATGACAAGATTCCTGCGAAACAAAACAAGATAGTGTGTAATTCGGTTAGGAAATTGATTTAAAGGAAGCTGAATTTAATAACATGGGACTCAGTGGAAGGAGCCAAACATTTAAACACCCTCAAGAGGATTTTGTTGAAAAGTTTGAAAACTCTCCTGTATGTTTAAATGATTTTTGTGTTGAAAATCCATTTCAAAACATCTGAGCTATTGATTTACGCCCCCACCTGTGAGTTGAAGTATTTAGGTTACGGTAGATTACCGTAAATTAGGCGTGACGAACGGAATGGCGATTCAACCGTAATTAAAACGTATAAATGGCTCAGTTATACTGTAAATCTTCTTGCCATGGTAATTATTTTTACAACCGCAGATTTAAGGCTATCAGCGCGTCATGGAGCTACTTTCGCTTATATAAGTGTTAACACACACAAGGGACTGTATGATATGTTAGGTGTAAATTTATATCATAAGTGGTCTGTACGCTTTATTGGTACCAGATTCAGTTCACAAACTTAGTTTAACTAAGCTTAACTTTGCAGTCCCAGAATGCACCACCACAGAAGATAATTTTCAAGTAAAAAACAATATGTGTTTACAGTAATGCATTTACAATGGAAGTCTAAGGGGCAAGAGATTCTGGAGGGTTTAAATATGATGTGCAACATAAATCTCAGAAATTTCACCTTATTATGATTAAAATATAATACACTCAAAATTTTGTTGGGAAATGAGTGTATTTTAATATTTATCCTGCCCCGTAGTAAGTGTATTATTTTAAATGATTTTTGCTCATTTTTACAAACTGAAAGATTGTTTTCTGTGGTGGTTGACCTTATGTCACAGATAATGTCGAGCTTTACTTGTATTGAAACCAGAGCATTGATTTAAAAATTAAGTAAAATTAAGAAGATTCAAAATGATTTTGATGTATGTAAAAATTAAGTAGTTCCTGCATTAGGAAAGGAGATATTATAAATTCTTCAGATTATTTGTTTCTGGACTCTTTAAAGTATGGATGTGCCTGAAGTCTAATACTATGTTCGGAAAGGAAATGACGCATTCTACGGAGCCCCAAAGGGACATGGTGATGGAAAAAAAATATGAGATTGGAGGAAAAAATATATATTTCCAATGCTTTTGCATTCTCTCACAATTATATAGTTGGGTAATTGTATATAATTTGCGGGTATCAGGGAGCCACTATCAAAATGCGGAGTATTGAAATTGCTTTTGAATGGGCGCTCGCATTTTACTTTCACTTTCCAATTCGCAATCACGCGTAATTTTGTGTATAGAGAGTGGGGGACCACACATTACAAGATAAGATATTTGTCAATGACGCTCAGGATCGCACTAAATCATCCGACATAGTCCTGTTAGTCATCTCTCCTTACTATCTTCACGTGAGACGTGAAATCTGATGTACTGTAATGTAACCCGATTGGGATGGGCGATACAACTTATTTTTTCGATACGATACCGATACTTTCAATGGCCAGTATTGTCAATATCGATACAATACAGATACTGTACCTCTAAACTGAACTTTTAAATGATTAAATTTATTAAATTATTAAATTACTAAGAGTAAAATGGGTAATGATACCCAGTTAACATTGTATTTGAAAGGCATTTTAACATTCAATACACCTTAATTGAAATTTATTAGATGATATTTTTGTTTACACATGGTTAAAATATGTTTACTGTAGTGGTAACCACAGAAATCTACAAATACTGTAGCTGAACTGCGTCACTGTATATGGCAGTGACAGGCTGTTGTCAGAATTGCATGATATAAACTCGCAATTGCATGTTATAAAGTCAGAATTGCTTGATATAAAGTCAGAATTGTGTGATATAAATTTAGTATTGCGTGTTGTGAAAAAAAAGTCAGAACTACGAGTTTATATCTCAGAATTCTGACTTTTTTTCTCGCAATTGCTAGTTTATATCTCCCAATTGTGAGAAAAAAGTCAGAATTGTGAGATAAAAAGTCGCAATTACCTTTTTTATTTTTATTTCACTGTGAAAACAAGCTTCCATACACTTCAGTATCGATACGCCCATCCTTAATAACCGACTACCGCAGCAAACCACACCATGTCCCTTTAGGGACTCCATGGAATGCGTTACTCATTTTCTATGCCTTTCCGAATTTGGGTAGGCTTCATGCACATCCCTAATAGATTGTTTTCCAAAGATCTAGAAAGTAAAAAAAAAAAATTCTTTGTGCCAGTTCAATCCATTTTGCTAACTGAAACCTTTATTTTTGAAACGTCGCCTCAGATAACATCTCGCATCTCCAGGGAAAAGCAGAATATGATCTGGTCAGGCCTGCAAACTCCGAGAGATCAGGTTCCCCGTCATTGTGGATTTGGTTATTGAAATAAGCGGCTGCCAAATGCCCTCCGGTGCTGATCTGAGCTCAGGTTTTGCTAGATCTGCACGCAGTAGTTAAATACAAGAAAGCTGACCTCGGATCAGTGCTCAAGGGCATCCTGTGCACAGCACGCCGTCATTTAGTCGTCAAAGGATTCGGCGGCGTTTCATCTTGAATGGCCCGCCATGATTACTTCCTTTCCATTAAAATGGCCCCTCTCTGCCTTCCTGCCATTTTTTCCCAAGCATCCTCTCCACCTTTTTGAAATTCGCCCCAAAATTATTAATGATTCCGATATATTTTCCATGCGAGCGTTGCTGATTTGCATGACTCACAGCGGAGAGGGAGAGAAAAAGCAGAGAGTGGGAAAGTGGGTAATGAGGGAAGGAAAGAGGAAAAAAAGAGGAATGCAAAGACGAGACGGCAGGGAGGTGGGCGGCCGCGGAGACCAGGGACTCGTAATTGCCTTCTGCAGCGAGACTGCAAGATGAGGAGAGAGAGAGAGAGCGAGCGAGACAACGCTTTGAAATTTCATCTCAGGGCTCAGGGCCATCAAAGTCTATAGGGTGTTGAGGCCGCCGCGTTCGACAATTCCCTCTACTTGTTTCTCTCTCTCTCGCCGTACTGTCGGTGACAATGTGAGGCAGTTATTCTCCGGTGTCTTCGTCGTCTGTCAGTGAAGCCGTTGATAAGAGCAGAGAGCCATACGCTAAGTGAGTTAGACGGCCAGGCAGGCGGCAGCCGATAAACGAGGGTTGAAGGTCAGGAGAAGCCATGTCACGCTCTTAAACTCTATGGACACCCTGAGCCGTCAGGACGCCGTGACAAAACGTTGAGGCAGTGCAGACTGAATGTTAAATGCTATGCTTTAGTTAGATTTCATAGGAAAAATGCATAGGTTTTTGTGGGCAAGGAACAGTTCACTCAAAAATGAATACCCTACAAACCCTTTCTTCCATAGAACAATGAAAGTGCAAAGTGTCCAGGGGCTGTCAAAGTATTTCTCATTTACTGTATATAAGTTCAAGTATCTGAGAGAAAAATTTTACTTCATGGTTCCCTGCACAACATCTTACTTTTTATTCTGCTCAATGTCAGAAAAAACATGGCGTTCAAAGTAAAGAACTCAAGACCCATTGCAAGATGCGATAACGATGTCGAAGTCATTAACGAATGATTCTTTAGAGGCAGTTCTCAGTGAACCTGTTGGTTCACCAATGGCACTGAATGATTCAAAAGGCACAATGTTTCATTCATGAATTGGACTGATCTGATTGCCACAGTTCTCGCTAAGAATTTGGTTGATGAGGCAAAAAGTAAGGTGCTATAATGAGTATTGTTGAGTATACTGGTATTGTTTATCATAAATGGAATTCATATTTAGGTTATAGCCTACATGACTGTATGTTGTTAATGTAGTAAAGCAGTTGTGTAAGTGTTGCTTAAAGGGATAGTTCACCCTAAAATGAAAATTCTGTCATCATTTACTCCCCCTTAAGTTGCTCCAAACCTGTATGAATATCTTCGCTCTGCTGAACACAAAGGAAGATATTTTGTAGAATGTTTGTAACCAAACAGTTGTGGAGCACCAATATATATATTATATTATATATATATATCAGAGTGTCTATTTACACTAAGTGCAAATAGCGTCCCTTGTTGGCAAACGCTATTTATACTAGCTCCACCCACCAAAGTCTGGTTCAGCCACTCAAGTTTTAAAAAAGACAAATGGAATTCAATGTCTTTAGTGGCGCAGCAGTAGGAAGTAAGACTCACACACCTGGCTTTTAACGCGATTGATGTGGGTTCGAATCCGCCTTTTGCCAAGCTCGCATTTATTTTCAATAAAAATGAAAATAATGTTCTAAACGTGGAAATAAACTGTGAAGGAGTGTTTAATAATATAAAAAGTGTTTATTGGGTAGGGTTAGGGAAGGTGTAGGGAGGGTTTTTATTCTCCCAATAAGGCAGCATCCATTTAATAATTTTAATAAATATAATCATTTACACTCTATGATATTATTGCATCCTGTTAATGTACAAAAATACTGAGGTGCACGAGATCTGCCAATATAAAGTATAGATAGCATCTAATTACTATTTACTCTTATTGCAAAGAACTGATACTTTTACATGGTGTAAATAGCATCTATCGCTAAGAAAATAGTGTAAATAGCATCTATTGCTAAGAAAATATTTATTTTCAGCAGAACAAAGAAATTTATACAGGTTTGGAACAACTTGAGGGTGAGTAAATGATGACAGAATTTTCATTTTTGGGTGAACTATCCCTTTAAGAGCTCATTATATATATATTGCTTAAGACACAAAGACCACTTTTATCATTGTATTTTGTGGTTGTTTTCACAAGAACTGTCAGTTACTTAAAATGATATATGATAATATTTTGATAATGTATGACTATTTTTTAATAAAATTAATTTTGCTTGTTTGCAGATGCGTATTTAATATCTGCATCCACTAATCTACCTTAAAATGAATAATAGTCTAATACATAGGCTAATATTTTCAGCTATAGGCCTATTTTAATCAGGTAAAATTTTAAAAGGAGTACTTTTAACTGGAGTAATATTTCATTAGGGTGTCTTTATTTTAAGTTGTACTGTGTTTACCACTGGTGTATAATAAGTGTCCATATGACTTGTGCACTATATTCAAAGTTTTCTGAAGCCACTTACAGAGTACAAATCGATTTTTTTCTGAAGAAGAGCATTGATCCATGTTTAGACGGACATATGTTTTTTTTTTGAGTAACAGGATTGTCACAAAGATAGCCGTGCTTAGCAGTCAAATATCCTGTGGTACAGTACGTCATCTTGGGACAAGAACGATGTAGGGCGATTATTATCTTTGAATTTGATTTCCCGCTCTCTCTTGCTCTCTCTCTCTCTCTCTCTCTCTCTCGAACGCGTATCTGTCATCCACCAATCAGCGGTCGTTCGTGTGGTCCTGGATCGTGGGGTTTTGCCCTTCATTTTCTGCGTAATTAAATTTTGATTACCCCTTTAGCTCGGCGAGCGGGGAATACTCCACAGCACATTCTGATTGCCGCCACACGCAGACTCATTACCGCCACACGTTCGTGCGCGCACAAAGAGTGTGTGTGCGATCATCGGATCCCCGTGCTTTAGTTCCCCTGAGTTTTTTTTTTTTTTTTACCTTGTTTATGAGGTTGGGTTTCTCTCATCAGCAGCATTAGCGGCTCGGAGCAGAGATGAATGGGATCGTCCTTGCTGCGGACACACACAAACACACACCCCACCGCGATCTAATGCTGCAGCTGACCTTTCTAGACGTCCTTGTTGCGAGGGCGGGCACGCTGAGAGCACGCAGACTGCTATAACGGATATATTATTGTGTGTATTGTTATTGTGTGTGCATATTCTCTTGAGTTTACATTAGCGTGTATGTGCTTGTTTTAATCAACCTCACTCAGCACATACATAAAGTAGAATTGTATTATCGTGGTTTTCAAACATTTACCGCGGTAATACTACGGTATTTTTAAAACAATACTATAAAGTAAATACTATAGAAATAGCATGGTATTCTGTGAAAAGGCCTTAAAAAAAATACCACGGTTTTCAAATATATAATACTATGGTGTTATATAGGGTATGGTACATAATATAATACTAGCCTATGGTATTCTTTGCAATACCTTACTAAGTAAATATGGTAATACCATGGTATTCTGTGGAATTTCCAAAAATATTCAAAAGTATTCAACATTACTATCTTCTCACCACATACAAAAGTGCCATGATATTACCATGTTTTATTTTTAGACATTTTCCATGGTATTACTATGGTTTTGATTGAAATACATTACAAAGTAAATATGAGAATACCATGGTATTCTGTGAAGTGCCATACATATGGTACCATTGCAAGTGATTTTCCTTTAGATACCCTTAAAATTTACTGTTGTGATACCATGCAGTGATGGTATCAGATGGTAATGCTGGTACTTTGAAATATACCATGATTACCATATTCATAAATTGTGGTATTTACATGACAATCCAGACAACACCATGGTAATACCATCATATTACCAAACATTGCCAAATCTTAAAAGGGCCCCCTTTAGGGGCATCCTTAAATTTTAAACCAAATAGCCTAATTGAAAATATTAGTTTCTAAAAATGCTGAAATGTGTGTATGAGTGCTGTGTTAATCTATGGTAATTATAATTAGCTTAATGTAAAAACAATAGAAGTCAATGGGCAGTCCCCATGTAGACAGCTAGATAAATGTGCGTGTGTTTGTGTTAGATTGGGTTTCGGTGCCTCTGGCTGTGCTGAACCGCTGTGAAAATGAAGAACTGCTGTGATAAAATAACCGCTGCCCTTGCGGCTTTCTCTCCCTCTTTAACGCCTACGAAAGCATTCTTCTCTCGCCCGCTGCACAGGCTCTCAAACTGCTTTCTTTCTCCTTTCCGTCTCCTTTATAGCAGACGGGCCAATGCAAATGATTGGGCGAGCTGGGCTCCCCCCGTCCCCTGTGTCTGGTTATTGATTGGTTAATGCAGGATGTCAGCGAGTCCGTTCGAGAGCGACGCCCTCTCTCCCCCCGACCATTTATCAGCACGCCATCAGCTCTCCACGGAAGAGCAGCGCATCAGGATGAATGCTAATCAATTCAGTGGAGAGAGAGAGAAAGACGAGATGCGGGGCGTGAGATTAGATGAGAGGAGGAGAGATGATATGAGACGAGAGGCGAGCTAAGGTTCTTAACCCTTCACCCTGTCCTAACGCAACCTGTGTTTCCCACAGATGTGTGTATAGCTTAAATATGGCTCAGATGTTGATGTTTTTGATATCTGACAGTGTTGTGCAGGGACATTTATTCCTCAGTGCCGCTGTGAAAACAAATGCTAAAAAGAATGCAAAATTATTTCTCTTTCTGCTGTTTTGTATAGCCATTTTGCCCAAAACTACAATTAAAGGTTTTGTTTACCGCTCGGTTGGTCGCTAATAAGAAATGAGCAAATCTGATGATTTACAGCATTGCGCAACAAGTTGCTTTTATGCTAAAGCTATTAGCAATTAAATAAATACTGGTAGAGGCTAAAGGCTAATTTCTTCCTGCTCTGATTTAATCTCCAAACGGTCTTATTAATTCACCTTGTGGTGCATCGGTAACAGTAAAATAAACAGATACTGTCTGTGTGTGTGTGTGTGTGTGTGTGTGTATGGCTGTATGGCTGTAGGAGGCTGTTAGCGTGCTAATCTGAGGGTATAGTGCATATAACGTCATGTCCGCTAATCTGGCCTGCGTGCGCGTGTATCTAGGTCAGATTCTTCCTACATTATCCCTGGAATGACACCAATCAGAGAGCCTGAGAGAGAGAGAGAGAGAGAGACAGGTGGCTAGACCGAAACAGGCAGAGAGAGAGAGAGAGACAGAAGAAAGAAAGAACAGCTGAGAGACAAACAGAGGAAGAGAGAAAGAATGAGAGAGACAGGCATAAACTGACAGATAAGACAAGCTGAGAGACAGACAGGGAGAGAAACGGAAATAAAGACAGACAAAGAGGCAGATAGAAAGAGAAACGGAAAGAGACCGACAGAAAGACAGGCCAAGAACTAGAATGTGAGAGAAAGAAAGACAGAGAGGGTGAGATATAAAGAAAGAAAAGCTGAGAGAGAGACAGACAGACAGAAATAAAGGGAAGAGAGATGGGCATAAACTGGCAGATGTGCAAGCTGAGAGACAGACAGTACTAGAAAAAGAAAGACAGACAGTCAGAGAGACAAGCTTGGTGAGAGACAGACAGAAAGAGAAACAGAAAAGGAAAGAGACCAATAGAGGCAGACAGACAGGAAGAGAGACAGGCCAGGAGCCACAAAATGAGAGACAGACAGAAGGACAATCTGAATACCCGTTTACACCTGGTGTTTTAATCTCTTTTGTGCACTCTCGACCACTTCTGTCCTGATTTCTTCGAGGGGAGGGTCTATGGGTGGGGAAATGTATGGATTTTTTCAGATCTTTCGATCTAATGGATGAAATAAGTTCACGCAATTTACATATGAACGCAGAGACGATGGAAAAACACACGGAGAGCAGCAGCTTTCGTTTCTGCTCTGACAGCCGCGAGCCTGGCTGAACGCAGTGAGTTTGTGTTCGAAATCAGGAATGGTGAGAGAACATTGTGCTTGGTACATTTTTCATCTGCAAACCAAACTTTTAAAGTTTAAATCCCATCTGGCTAGCGCGCTTCCCATAATGTTTACGTGTTAGGCGGAGAGTGGGCGGTCTTTTGTGGCTGTTCAAACACATTCGACCACATGAGTGTGTACACTATTGAAAGCAATCCGGTCGAATGCGTTTTCGACTACCACTGGAAGTGAAGCGGACAAGCTCAAAACATTTTACACCCCATTTACACCTGTATTTAGCGTCGTCCACTTGTGATCCGATCGACCAAAATGCATCTTAATACCAGGTGGAAACAGGGCGCGAGAGAGAGACATTTCGAGAAACAGGAAGAAAGACAGACAGAGAGACGAGCTTAGAAAGAGAGAGAGAAAGAGATAGTGACTGATAGAGGCAGAGAGAGACAGGCAGGCATAGAAAGATAAAGAAAAATAAATACAAAGAGCCTGGCAGAGACCGACAGTGACAAAAAGAAAGAAACAGACAGACAGGCAGAGAGACAGACAGACGTTTAAAAGTTACAACAGAGTTCCATAAACACAAAGACGGCGAGTGCGACAGGCACGCTTTTTTCTCTGCATCTCCTGGCAGTCCATAATAGATCATGTTACGTTGAGCTCTCCGGTCGCCGTGGTTACAGCGCAATAGTTAATAGCCCATTTGAGTGCACACACATGCTGTTTTCAGAGCTGTGTGTGTGTGTGTGTGGGACGGTGAGCATATTTTCCTAGGTAATGTTGCGTGTTTGCGTAGTTAATGTGCGCTTGTGTGTGTATCGTCTGTGTGGAAGACATGCACGTGGTGTGAACGTATTTTCCTGTGTAATTCTGTTTAGCATATAGTGCACAGGTGTGTGTGTGTGTGTATGTGTGTGTGCTGCCCTTTTTGTTTTGTTTTCTCTCTCATTTGTTTTCATAAGCAGCACAAACAGACGCGCACGGCCTTCGCCATGACAGCACGCGCAAATACTCGCTTGCTCGGCTCAACAATAGTGAGGAAACAAACAAAGCAACGGGGCAAAATGCACGCACTAGATGATGACAGACGACATTGGGCTCCAGAGTAACAAAAGTCAAAACGTCAGTAAATCATCACTGACTGATAGCATACACTCCTTTTGCACAACTTTTTAAAAATAGTGAGTGGCATCCAGTTATTACCAAGGAAATAAATAAATAAAATAATGAAGTATTTAAATTATTTTATTTTTTAAAATGTATTAATCGCATCTAACATAAAAGTTTGTAAATATATGTGCGTGGGTATGTATGCATGTACATGAGTATGTAACATATATACACACACACATATATTATATATTTACTAGATTTTATTAGATTTGACAGCCCAATATTATATATACAGTATCTCACAAAAGTGAGTACACCCCTCACATTTCAGCAACCATTTTAGTATATCTTCTCAAGGGACAATACTATAGAAATGAAACCTGGATATATTTTAGAGTAGTCAATGTACAGCTTGTATAGCAGTATAGATTTACTGTCCTCTGAAAATAACTCAACATACAGCCATTATTGTCAAAATATCTGGCAACAAAAGTGAGTACACCCTAAGTGATAACAGCTGTATGTCGTTTAACCATGCAAAGCCACATGTCCTATTCATCATGTTCATGTTTTTGTCTGCTTGACAGGACCATATAAATGTGTGGATCTTGTATTAGAGCAGTTAAAATTTGGTGCTTTGAGTACAATTCTCTCATACTGATCACTGGATGTTCAACATGGCACCTCATGGCAAAGAACTCTCTGAGGATTTGAGAATTAGAATTGTTGCTCTCCACAAAGATGGCCTAGACTATAAGTAGATCAGTAACACCCTGAAACTGAGTTACAGTACAGTGGCCAGGGTCATACAGAGGTTTTCCAAGACGGGTTCTACTAGGAACAGGCCAAAGAAGTTGAATCAAAGAAGTTGAATCCTCGTGCTGTGCGTCAGGTGCAGAAGCTGGCTTCAAAAAACAGATGCATGAGTGTTGCCAGCATTGCTTTAGAGGTTGCAGAAGCGGAAGGTCAGCTTGTCAGTGCTCAGACCATACGCCGCACACTGCAACAAGTCGGTTTGCATGGCCGTCATCCCAGAAGGAAGCCTCTTCTGAAGCTGGCTCACAAGAAAGGCCACAAACGGTTTGCTGAAGACAACCTGTCCAAGAGCAAGAGCAAGGTGGCCAAGGCTCATTGATGTACATGGGGAGCGAAGGCTGGCCCGTGTGGTCTGATCCAACAGACGAGCTACTGTAGCTCAAATTGCTCAAGAAGTTAATGCTGGTTCTGATAGAAAGGTGTCAGAATACACAGTGCATCGCAGTTTGTTGCGTATGGGGCTGCATAGCCACAGACCAGTCAGGGTGCCCATGCTGACCCCTGTCCACCGCTGAAAGCACCAACAGTGGGCACGTGAGCATCAGAACTGGACCACGGAGCAATGGAAGAAGGTGGCCTGGTCTGATGAATCACGTTTTCTTTTACATCACATGGATGGCCGGGTGCGTGTGCGTTGCTTACCTGGGGAACACATGGCACCAGGATGCACTATGGGAAGAAGGCAAGCCGGCGAAGGCAGTGTGATGCTTTGGGCAATGTTCTGCTGGGAAACCTTGGGTCCTGCCATCCATGTGGATGTTACTTTGACCACCTACCTAAGCATTGTTGCAGACCATGTACACCCTTTCATGGAAACAGTATTCCCTGGTGGCTGTGGCCTCTTTCAGCAGGATAATGCACCCTGCCACAAAGCAAAAATGGTTCAGGAATGGTTTGAGGAGCACAACAACGAGTTTGAGGTGTTGGCTTGGCCAATCGAGCATCTGTGGGATGTGCTGAACAAACAAGTCCGATCCATGGAGGCTCCACCTCGCAACTTACAGGACTTAAAGGATCTTGGTGCCAGATACCACAGCACACCTTCAGGGGTCTAGTGGAGTCCATGCCTCGACGGCTCAGGGCTGTTTTGGCAGCAAAAGGTGGAACAACACAATATTAGGAAGGTGGTCATAATGTTATGCCTGATCGGTGTATATATACAGTATATATTCTCATCTCAATTAACGCTCTTTCTCTTTGTGCTCTTGGTTTCTGTGGAGATAATTGGCGGGCGTGTCGCCATGGTGCCAAACACACCCACATCTTTGTGTCAAGTTCGGGCACTGTTATTACTGTCAACTTCACACCAACTTTCCCTGACAGCATATTAATATGACGCATATTGACCTGTATGGTGCTGACATGGCATCATTTATCAGATTACACAACACATTTGAGAGGACATTTTCTTCCTATGTAATCAAAACTTTATGTACATCTTCACTGTGTTAAAACTATAAAAAACTGTGATTTTACTGCCGCTAAGAGGTGTATTTATACAACAGTGCAGCATTTTGTGTAAAAATGCACCAGATAAGTGTTTTTTTGCCAGTTTATTTTGTACCTTTAAAGGTCTTTGTACAGACAAAACACTCATGATATCTACACCTAGATATAGCTGGTAAAGGCAGCGTACAAAAACAAGCTGTTAACTGGCAGAACACACACACACACACACACAAGACTCAAATACAGCTGATGCCATGGCATGCTGTTGTTGCGAGTGCATGCTCAGTCTACCCCAGCAAACTCCTTGTTTACATCAAATTATGGTGCATGTGTGTGTTTTTACGACATTGCAAGAGTCCCAGAGTGTTTACGTTTGCCTGTTTGTGCAGCTGAGATTTCTAGAAAACAACAGCAATGCTAACAAGCAGTACTGAAGTATTGAGCAGTTTGTAGTACACTATAAAACTAATTAAAAATTATCTAATAATAATAATAATAATAATAGTGATAATGTACTGATTATACATTATGTGTTACAAAAATATAATAATAATATTAAATAATAAATAATATGATCTAATAATAGTATATATTATTTATGCTAAAATATTATTAATATTATTATTAATATTATCTATCTGTATAAATGTTTACTATATTTTTTAATAGGCCAGTTGATTTCTGTTAATTGCAAAACTTCCTCAGTATTGAATAATTTTTGAATTACTTTTTGCATTTTTAGCTGAATTAATAACAGGAGGAACACCTTGCTGCACTGAATGCCAAGAACACAGTATTTACTGAAAGTATAAATCAGGTTTTACTGCCACCAGGTCAACGGCATAATTACTGGAAACTGGGGGAGATTACTTCACCCCCGCTTATTATCTCCACAAAAACAGGAGCAATCGCTATCTCTCCCTGTCTTGTTTTATGACTGTGCATCAGTGAATGTGTGACTTGAAAAGTGTGCAAAGGTTAATTTCACACACACACACACATTTATCGGACACGTGTGGCCACTGCCGGTTCCTTATCAAGTATGTAAAGGTCAGTGTGACTGAGTCGTTTGCTGTTCAACAGTTTGTGGGGTGTTTCGGATCAAAGGCCGTGATACGACTTCAGAAACACGTGAAATCAACCAGCAGAGCTAAAAAGCAACAATTAAGGTCCGTTCAAACCAAGAATGATAACTATAAAGCCCCTGATATACTTGAAGCGAAATCGAAGAATGAACTGGTGTGACATCATTTCGAACAAAACCAGGCCAAAACGAAGTTCGTTTGGAGTTCAAAACAGCTTGCCAAAGCGAACTTTTAGTAGAAATACCATTAGTTTGTGGCGATTATGTAATAGATGGGTGTGGCTCTGAGACTCCGCCTTCCCTAATGTGGAAATCTTCTCCGGTTCATTTCTTCTGTTCAGTCTGTCGAGGTCAGAAATGGTGTCGGGATGTTCGCTAACAGTATTTCACTGGTCACATATTCCGAAATCTTTTTAACCCTAAGTGAAAAAAAGAATATATCAGGGTATAGTATATATAAATAGGCCTATATTAGCATCCACACCAATGCTAGTTCGTTCTGTTTATTATAAGTGCACGCTTTTGTTACATCATCTATCGCTTTAAATGGCCGATTCTGATTGGCTGTCAATGTTTTTATCGTTCATCTGCTGGAAAAATCTATCCATCCATCCCCTTAGTATTTTAAGGGCGTTGTCTACATATTCTTCTCTCTCTTACATAAGCGGCTGCGGTGGGTAAAACTCATATTTTATAACTCAATTAGAGTGAGGGAGCCCTGAGCCCCGGTGCTTTTCTCCCTCTGGGTTTGCGGTCTGGCTCAATCTCTCCGCACTTCCTTTCTTCCCTTGATCCATCACTCATCCCTCCGTCTCCAATCGTCCCTGACTGGACGCGCCGATGTCACACTCTGTTGAGAAGCTCAGCGGCTTTTCTGCAGCCATGCTGACGGAAAGATTTGTGCGAGCGTGAGACAGAGACGAGGGGATTTTTTTTCTGACTCACTCCGAGCCTATCCTCGGTGTATAAATAGATCCGACAGCGGTCCTGTTACATGCCATAGGGAGCCACGGCATTGTGTTTACTGGAACGATCTGAAAAAAGAGGCTTGACTTTGTACAAACTGTATTCTAGCTACTGTTTGTATTTACATGACAATTTGAGAAAAGTTGTATGAAAACTTGTCTCTGTTGTTTGGTATGAAAGATGTTTTCAGATGTTAGGTGTGCACCGAGGTACCGCACCCGAAAACAAAAGTCTGAATGTACAATTTGCCTTTTATTATCTTGCATATCAAGTCAAGTGAGCTCTTTTTTGGCATCCATATATATTATTTTATTTATTATTATTCTACTAATAAAACAAATTATGGCCACATGTATCTTTGACTTTTAGACTCCCACTTCCCTAATAGAGGTGCCTCACTGTAAACAGTGCTACAGTATATGACTGTACCTTATACGGGGCCTGCATGTGTGTCTGCACACAAACACTGGGTCAAAGCGCATCAGGTTTAGGCTTGATCAAAACAGCTATAAACAGTACTGCTGTTACTAGAACTTCCCAGCAGCCTTAGAGAGCATGAACAGTGCATGCAGACTGTGTGCATGTGTGATGTTCTCTCTCTCTCTGTGTGTGTGTGTGTGTGTGTGTGTGTGTGTGTGTGTGTGTGTGTGTGTGTGTGTGTGTGTGTGTGTGTGTGTGTGTGTGTGTGTGCGCGCGCGTCCATGTGTGTGTGTGTGTGTCCTCGCAGGGCTAGGCTATTGTTAGCTACTGACTACAGGGACGGACTCTGATATATCAGTTAGCTTGTGGTGTTGAAGTGTTCTGTGATGTGTGTAGATTTACGCAGCTACACTTTGGGAATAAAATAGTTCCCAGAAGTGAGCTAAATCTGACTTCCCAGTGAAGATATCCCTGAATGTTTTTTTATTATTATTATTGAAAAAGTGATAAATAAAAACTACTAACAATATTCATATAAAAACAATATAAGTTTGTGTGTGTTTACTTCATCATTGATCATTGCTATTGCTTTTAGTTCAATCAAGCAGAACCATATGGTTGTGTGTGTGTGTGTGTGTGTGTTTGTTATAGGCTATACAGCTTTTCTCATGTGGGTTGTGTGTGTATGTCAGAGGAGTTTAGTTCAAGAAACAATACTGTAAATTACAACAATGATTTGTCATTTAGACTTGTGTACGGGTGCAGAACTGCCAATAACCAGTTAAAATTCTTCAAGAAGTTTTCCATATAAACAAGTGTTGTTGATGTTTATTAATGACTTTTAGGGGACTGTTGGGAAACACAGTGTCTTTGAATTTGACTTGTAGGAAGTAGTTTGTTTTTGTAAAAGTTGTTCTTTAAATTGTGTTATTTGTTCTTTAAGTGATGTAGATTGTTCATGAAATGTTTTTTCTTGAAGTGTTGTTTTTTTAAATGTCTTAGTTTAGTTATTTAAAGAGATAGTTCACCCAAAAATGATAATTCTGTCATCATTTACTCTCCTTTTACAATTTTTTTTTCTTTATATATTGTAGTTTTTCTTTAAATACTGTAGTTTGTTCTTTTTTTTCTTTCAAGTTTGTTATTCTTTAAATGTTGTTGTTTGTTCTTTCAAGATTGTTGTTTACTAGTTCTGTACAGTGAGAACATATACATGTGCGTGTTATATTTGTACTTGAGATGTTTGTGTATGTTGTCAATTAATGAATTTAAGTTCATTAATTGACATTTTCCAGATTAAATGTTGTTGCTGTTATAAGAGATGTTGTGTGTCTGACTGTTGAGTGAAAGACTATAAGCATCTTTGAATTTATCTGTGAAGGAAAGTTGTTTATAAGTTCTTAGAAGGTTGTTGTTTGTTCTTAAGAAAAGCTGTTGCCTGTTCTTTCAGTGTTGTTTATTAGCTCAGTACAGCTAGAAGATCAACATGCACTTGTGTGATATTTGATATGTGTTTGAGCTGTTTGTGTGTTAGAGTGAGACAGTGATTAGCTTTATTTAGGAGCATGAAGTGTTTAGGATAAGAACCAAAATCAGTAGCTATAACGTCACAGACGTCGAGTAAACAGGTGGTTTTGAAAAACAAGAGTCTGCCAAGACTATAGCTGGCCACCGGGAACTCTCCCGATTGCCATTCCGGGTCCCGATTGCCATTTGAAAAACAAGAGTCTGCCAAGACTATAGCTGGCCACCGGGAACTCTCCCGATTGCCATTCCGGGTCTGCATGTTCCCTTATTTTAGCACTAGAGCGTTCCCTTTCAGTTTATGACTCTAAATATAGAAGTGTGACAGTACGAAGACAGAGCGTGAGTGCACGCGTACAGCGAGTGATCATCTGGAGAGGACATTCACATCTGTTATCAGATGTACAGAAACACCGCTAAGATTACACGCCGAGCACATGGCGTTTAGCATCCGTGTTAGCTATTTCAAAGAATAATTTGCTCAGCTCTTTATGAATATATATATATATATATATATATATATATATATAAAGAGAGAGAGAGATAGGCCTATATTTATATATATATAAAAAAAAGATAACTTAAAAATGATGTGTGCATGAAAATGTTTTGTAGGTTTTTCATTTTTGTTTATTTTTAGATTTAACGCTAGTATGGGCTCCTCATCCTCTGTAGCCTACGTTTTCATTAGCCTATGTTTTCCATTTTTCTTTCTGACAAAGTTACTGTGTGTGTGTATATATATATAGTACAATAAAATATGTGAGTCACAATATATTCTATAGTCACAAAATCTGACTGGATTAGCTTCATGTAAATTTGTTTTTGTATTTGTAAAATGTGCCGATATTAGTTATGATAATCATAAACAGTCTATCCTACCTATCACCTCGTGGAAGAGCTGTTTATTACGAGTAAATGAGGTAAAATCATTATATAGCTCCTGGGATTATTGCTTTAGTATTGTTTATAGCTTTGTTAGACCATTTAGTGAGTAATAAACACGACTTGTTACTGATCTTCTGCAAGCTTATGACTGACTTTATATGTCTGGAGATTGTTATCTGATGAACACTTTAAATGTCTTGCTAAGGGTTAAACTGAGCAGCCTACAACTTTTCAATCGGAATAAAGGCTACCTCTTTCAGAGTAATTTACAAACCGTTTCTTGTAGCCTATCCGTCTCCATGCGAGTGCTTGACATTGTTGACAGTGCGAACATCTTGTGGATTTCCCGCGTTTCAAGAACGCTGTGAAATTTCGACACCATTTCACGTCAGCAGTTCAGTGAAAACATGTTTTCATCTCCTTCTAAAAATACAAGTGGTTATATGTAATATGTTAGCTACTGTTGGTAAATAAAGAAAAAAGGGAGGAGGACTGAGAGACGTTAGGGTTAGGGGCTAGTTTGCACACTTTTTTACTCCAGTGAACAGGCCTATTCCTCAAGGTGGGTTTATTTTTGAACGTCAATTTCTATAGTCACAAACATAAGTCTTGACTACAAAAAGCTATTGAACATTTTTACCATTGTTGCCCGCAGGTAAACATGCTTTTTTTTTTTTTTTTTTTTTTTTTTGCAGTACGGAACTCGCCATCAAAAACCTGTTAAATAGGCATTTCATCGGGCAGTGTCCCCTATAAAACAAGTGAACACCTGCGCTTTTTTTCAGGTCTATTAAAGTTTCAAAGCAAAGCACTAGATAAGCGTGTGTTTGTCCGGATTATGTTACGTCGTCTAGGTTCTCTTTGGCGACCTCGATGACTCGCTAAGTTGTGCGTGATTTATGTAGGCTACACTTGCGACTCAATTGAAATCTTGTCCAATAAAATAATTAATCGAACACTAATAATGCTGAAAATATTGCATCAATCAATCAATGCAGAGCACATTTAGGCTAAGCAAAACTATGCTCTGTATTCTATTGTTGTCCATTGTTCTGTTGTCCATGTCTTCGTTGTGTTATTACAGAAGACCCTGCGGGCTTTAAATACACAATCAGCAGTCTGGATCGACAGTGTCACGCACACACACAGACATTTGCATGAACATGCAGAAGGGGAGTGAAAAGGTCACAGACAGGTTTTAACTCTTTAATAACCACAAGTGCACAGAGAGGTTACGATGAGGTCATATAATGGAAAACGCTTAGTTCAAACCATGTAGACAACGTTTAACACAAAACTTCCTCTCCAGTCCAGCCTGAACATTGAAACTAACCTGCAAAAACAAGCATAATGAATGTTGGACTGTTTGCATAACACATATTTAGTATTTAGCAACTGATGAGTCTGTGTTATGCTGGTACGGAGCTCATTTACATAGCCTGCAAGTCTTGAAGGTATATGCACACACAAATAGGTATGACACAAATAGCCTCACATTGAGGATCGAAGAAAGTGTTAAATATGGTCATAAAAACAAAAAAAATACAACTAAATTACGCATGCAACCTTGATAACATTATAAATGTATAATATTTCCTCTTTTAAAGATTAACACCTGTTGTGTAAGAATAATGACAACAACGTTTAAAGCTTTACACATTCACTCTTTGTTTTGATGTTAAGATTAATCATTAAAGGGGTCATGAGCCGAGAAATCAAATTTTCATTGATCTTTTGACATGTAAGACGTCATTGTACTGTAAAAACATCCTGTAAGTTTCAGAACTCAAAACTTCCTTGTTAGTCCAAAAACTGAAACCAAGATCCAAAGATGACTCGTTTCGGATTTTGTCACATTATGATGTAATAGTGCGACGAAAGACTACCTCTGCAGAATCAGATCAACGCTTACTTCTACATAATCGCATCTTTGGCCCCGCCCACTGGCACGTTAGTGAGACCCGTAAGACCTTCATTCATCTTCGGAACACAAATTAAGATATTTTTGATGAAATCCGATGGCTCAGTGAGGCCTCTATTGCCAGCAAGATAACACTTTCAGATGTCCAAAAAGGTACTAAAAACATATTTAAAACAGTTCATGTGACTACAGTGGTTCAACCTTAATGTTATGAAGCGACAAGAATACTTTTTGTGCGCCAAAAAAACAAAATAACGACTTGTCAACAATATCTAGTAATGGCCGATTTCAAAACACTGCTTCGAAGCTTTACAAATCTTTTGTTTCGAATCAGCGGTCGGAGCGCCAAAGTCACGTGATTTCAGTAAACGAGGCTTTGTTACGTTTCGCAATTTCAATAGTTCACGTGACTTTGGTAGTTTGATACACGATCCGAACTACTGATTCGAAAAAAAAGATTCCTAAAGCTTCATGAAGCAGTGTTTTGAAATCGCCCATCATTAGATATTGTTGAAAAATCGTTATTTTGATTTTTGGTGCACAAAAAGTATTCTCATCGCTTTATAATAATAAGGTTGAACAACTGTACTCACATGAACTGTTTTAAATATGTTTTTAGTAGCTTTCTGGGCATCTGAAAGTGTTAATTATCTTGCTGGCAATAGAGGCCTCACTGAGCCGTCGGATTTCATCAAAATATCTTAATTTGTGTTCCGAAGAGGAACGAAGGTCTTACGGGTGTGGAACGACATGAGGGTGAGTAATTAATGACAGAATTTTCATTTTTGGGTGAACTAACACTTTAACTTCCAAAAGATCCTAACACTAGCCACTGACTAAACGGTCAACTTCACATTGTTTCTCTTAGTAGCATGAAAATAATCTGTTATTTAAATGCAGTTCATGGCCCATATTAAAACGGATTCTGATTTTATACTTACAGTAAACACAGTGACAGGAATTACAGGTACTTTTTCAGTCCTGCATGTGAGTGCACAAACCACAAGTCATGTGACTGAGTGACAGGAATTATGGGTACTTTTTCAGTCCTGAGTGTGAGTACGCAAACCACAGTTGTGTTAAAAGCAAATTTTCAACACTTCTAATGAGCTGAATCAGGGTTATTGTTCACAAGCCTGCCTGTAACCTTTGACCTCAGGCAATGAATGATCTGATGTCAGCTTAAATTTGATGCAGCTCTGAGAAACAAAATAGTAAATGTTTAACAAATTAAAACAGTTATGAAGTTTGTTTGTGTGTTCAGGTTTTGCTGTTTGCAACTTAAAAATATTGTTATATACCCTATATAATATTTTTATTATATATTGCTTATATGTTTTTATACGTAGTATTAAATACATTTTTTATTTGATATATATTTAAAAATACAAAAAGGTTTTTGTAAAAGGAGTTTTAGGGTTTAGGGGTTTAGGGTATAGCAAATATAGCTAAAAAACAGTTAATGTCAATGGAAAGTCTGCACTATGAAACAAAAACAAGACAGAAAACAAGACACTTTGGTTTGAATTCAGTCAGCATGTGTCGAGGCCTCTGGAGAACAATCAGACCAGCATCTGTGTAACATCAGTGTGTGTGTGTGTGTGTGTGTAAGGTGAGAGTTTGAATTTGTGTGATATCTGTACAGATGAGAGTGGTGGAAGTGTGGCAGACGCTGTGTACATGTGCGTAAGGTGAGCTTGAGGTTTCTCTGAGCTGCCTGAGTCTATGGAGTCGGTAAAAAGGAGACACAGAGGATGCGGTCTGGTGTGTGTGTGTGTGTGTGTGTTGGGACTGACAGGATGTGACATCACAGCTGAATCTTTGGTTCTGAACAGAAAAACAGATTTAGTGAAATAATTTATATCTAAATAGTACATATATATATAAATAATGTGATATATATATATAATATATATATATATAAAATTTATATTCACTTATAAATTTGAAATTGCAAAAATGTATAAATATATTACATTTATTTAGACATTTAAAATAAATTATAAATGATAAACAATTTGTGAGAATTAAGTGATATTTATATTTAATATATATATGTTATATATTCGGATATATTTTTATATTTACTCATGACTTTTACACATTTAATTATTTAAAATGTATTAATATTATATAAAAGAAGATGGATTTTTTGAGAGAAAGATATAAGAAACCCCCGCTAGAGCACTTGAGCGCGCGTCTGTTCGCTGTTTTTTCCCGCTCTGACAGCAGGCGCATGTAATGACACGGTGTCGTCGAATCGGATCAAAGGGTCACGCTGACGGAGAGATCCCGCTCGCTCTCGCGCAAGAGTGTATAATAACAAAATTATACAGCTGTCAGCGCTGTCTATAATACATTGTGGTGTGTTTCTCTGCATCACTCATTTCCCCATAAACACACATCAATCAAGCTCCCGCTCTCTTCCTGATCACACGCTCCGGCTCGGCCTGGTTCCCAAGATAAATAACGCTCCCGGAAAACCGTCAATGAAAGCGGGCAGAGACCAGCGCCGCTCTTATTCCTGAATATTCATAATTTATGCCTCTAACGACGTCTGTGTTTTATGTGATGCAAACTAAACCTCGTCTAGTGCTTTTATCTGCGTTTGTTTAGTTGACTGTTTTATTTATTAGAACGTCTTTCGGTTCTTTTACTAAATGAAAACGGTGTCGAAATTTTTCATCTTTTCCTATGAGTGATACATCGCACAAATGTATCCATTATGTATGGAGATGTTATTCGCCTGGCGAAAGAAAACAGCCCAAAACCCCATAGCCTAGATCCCACTAACTTGAGCCAATAAGCAATCTAGAACATGTTTGGAAATAGAAACCACACAAAACATCATACTAACCTAGGCTATAGCAATTTGATGAAAACACCTAGAACACCTTAGCACTTAGAATTAAATAAAATGTTAATAAATGTCAATAATGTTAAAGCTGCAGTCCGTAACTTTTTTTGGTTAAAAATGATCCAAAATCAATTTTTCAGCAAGTACATAACCAGCCAGTGTTCAAAACTATCTCCTTACTTTAGCCCGATTCACAACGGTAAGCTTGTAATAATGTTTTCTAATTCGAGTGGTACTGGTAGGTTTCTGCGGGAAATTCGAGCATGCAGCCGTTCGTTTTTGCGTAAATATGTCACGTCTGTTTACATAAAGAACGAGTCCCAACTAGTAGGCTATATGGCATGTGAAGATGCTGCTGGTGGTGGATCATTTATAGCCTTTTCTCACAGCAGCGGGAATCATTAAATTTATCATTTTGATGGCAGATTGTATGGTATGACAAATTAATGTTACTGTACAGAAATTGAAATCTACAGGTAACACTAATACACACTAAATACACAGTCACGCAATGCTGATGTTAACATTAACAATTTGAGAACAAAGTATAAAAACAATAATAATTTGCACAGTTTGACGTGATCCGAGCTAAGCAATTGTTAGATTTAATCACCATTGGCAGCGCGATTTATTGTAATACTTTTTTCCTCGGTTGGTCAGAACAAAAGTGGCAGACATGTTACTTACTTGTTCAGATGACATTTTCCAGTGAAAATTCTTATTTTGGTCATACTTCTAAGACGTAGAGTCTGTGATTCTGAAGTACAGTATCCACCGATGTGTTGACTGACAGCAAACATTAGATTCATCCGCTCTGATGCACAACCCACGTAAAGATGATAATTCCACAAATAACTGCAATTGCAAGTTTCAAACAGAGATGGCGACAAAGAGGTAAAACTTATGGACTGCAGCTCTAATATATACAGGCTACAGTTAAGGCCAAAATTATTCATAACCAGGCCAAAATTTTAATTATGGTGAGTTTTTATTTGACAAATCATCTGGCTGGAAATGACACAAAAAGGTGATGAAAGAAAGTAAAACACTGTGTTAGATGAAGAATATTCACTTTTTTTTGTTACATTTTGACAAAACATTCCATGTCCACAATTATTCATACCCTTTCTCAATAATCAATGACAAAGCCTTTATTTTTCATCACAGCTGTCAAACGGTTTTTAGAATTGGTGACAAGTTTTTTGCACATTTCCATTTTGGACCACTCCTCTTTTGCTGATCTCCAGGTCCTAGAGGTTGGAAGGCTTCCTTGCCCTCACTCTGGTCTTCAGTTCTCTCCACAAATTCTCACTTGGATTCCGGTCTGGACTCTGGCTTGGCCACTCCATCGTTGATATTGGTCTCTGCCAACCATTTCTTTACCACTTTTGTTGTGTGGTTTGGATCGTTATCTTTTTGGAAAGTCCACTGCGCCCCTAGGTCAAGTTTTACTCCAGAATCTTATGTAGTCTTCTTTTTTCATGATGCCATTTACATTTAAAGGGTTGCCTGGCCCACTGGCTGAAGAACACCACCAAAGCATTATGTTCCCACCACCATGCTTGATCGTGGGGATGGTGTTCTTGGAGTTGAATGCTTCTCCTTTTTTTTTTTTCTTTTTCCAAACAAAAGCCACATCCCTATGTCCAAACAACTCAATTTTTGTCTCGTCAGACCACAGAACAAAGAAGAAGCCTTTTGGTCATTGATTCTGTGGTCTGACGGGACAAAAATTGTATATATATATATATATATAAAATATATGAAATATATAAAACTTGATATATTTTAATATATTCTAGAACATATTTTACAATAAAAATATATCAAACGTTATTTTATTTAATATATTTTAACACAACATCTAAAATTATTTTTAGAATACGTAATTTTAAAATATATAATATTTGAATTTATTAAAAATAAATTGAATAACTTTTTCATTATCTTTTTTAACATACGGCAGAATTTGTGGGCGCAAAGTATATGAGGTTCATAAAAGAGAAAGAGCTTCTAGTGAATATGGGAACGTAGCCAATCAGAGAGCTCGATTCAGGCGCGCGTCTTCCGCCAGAAGGATTGCGATTGGTGGACGCTGTGGTCGATGTTGTTGTGGTTTATTACAACGGATGTTAATGATGTCTATTTCAGTGTCAGTCACTATTTCAGTGCATCGCTAATAATAAACTTTAATCAGATCTGTCAGCAGTTGTTGTATATCTCTAGTGATTTTTTCTGCTCGTGTGGATGAGATCAGTGATTACAGCGAGAGAGGAACACACAAACATCACATCCTGACCAGAGAAGTGCGCGCGCTGTCAATGAGGCTGACAGATTTTCTTGCTACTGCTTCTTACTTTTCTGAAGAAAATGTGAGCACAACTTGTATTGAAAAACTTGTGGGTGGTTTTTAGCAAGTCGCCTGAGATTTTAAACACATTGCTATGCAGTTGCTAAGGTGCTCTGAGTAGTTTTAAGCACGTTGCCATGTGCTATGCAGTTGAAGGTGTTTAGAGTAGTTTTTCCCTTTCTTTCATCTGTACATATATTTTATACAATTTTATCATATGGAGTTAAAAGCATTAACACTATGAAATATTATGGAGCATTTATGTATTTTTCCCATCTCGTGAACAGGACCTGCGAGAGCTCTGCGGAGATGGATGATGTAACCCGTCGTCACGGTAATGGAATCTCCTTCTGCAGACACTGATGGATCTGTTGCCGTGGCAGCCATTGCCGCCCGCTGACATTCCGGCCTGCCCCTGTCTGACGGCGGGCAGTGCCAAGCACTCTGCCTGCTGTCACAGAGTGGTGTGTGTGTGTGTGCGTGTGTGCGAGTGTGTGTGTGTGTGGTCTGGGCCTCTAGCCAGAGCGCTGCCTGACAGGGCCCCCTCACGCAGCTCCACTGAGAGGACCACGCATTGCTGGAGAATACAGAAGAGTCCTGTGAGTGAGCTCTGCAGCAGGGCACTGGGTTCATTGTTACCCAGCCTCTACACAATCACACACCCTGTCCTAACCAGGTTATGTTTTATGTTTAAGAATATCAAGTCGCTATATTTGTGGTCGCTTACCATGTTAGGTGTTCCTACCTTAGAGTATCTAAAAAGAGGTAGATATCAAGTGCTCAAGTTTCTTACAGCAGAATGTAGTATGGACTGTATACTATGTGTAGTGTGCTAGTATGCTATTTCAAACATAGTTAATGTGACAAGAATATAAAGCATAATGCTGTTTGCAACGTTTAGTGTAGTTCACTGCAAAAAGATTTTTTTGAATTATCAGATGTGTTTCACATGACAAAACTATTTCAGCTTTTCTACTTCAAAATTTCAAGTTTAATTCAATGTTACTAATTTTCTGTGAAACAGCTTCCACTCAGAATTTGCAAATAAATTTCACAAATAACTCCAAAGTAAATCCTATGGCAATTTCTTTCACTGTACTATTAAAAAACTTTTAGTTTAAATCAAATAAAACACAAATGCAGCAACATAAATTATAACTACTTGTGAATAAGGGTACATTACACGACAACAATGTACTAAAACCGGAAAAGTCTTTCCTTCGTGTTTTTCACATACAGATGACATTGTCAAAACGGATCCATGAAAAAACGTTTAAATACGCTGTATTAAGGCCCGTTCACACCAAGAACGATAACTATAAATATAACTATAACTATAAATATATTTGTGTCCACACCAACGAACGATAACGGTCTGTTTATTCTAAGCTCACGCGCTGCGGTTTCAAAGTAGGCTACAACCAACGCTATCTCACAACCAATTCCTATGTACGATTTGTCTAACCCCAGTGACGGGTAGGTTTAGGGGTGGGGTTCGGAGTAGGTCATTCATACGAATTCATACGAATTTGGCAACTTCTAAAATACGTACGATTAAGAGAAAAACTAATTCTAATACTAATACTAATTCATATGAATTAGCCACCTTGTAAAATACGTATGAATTGCCATGAGATCGGGTTGGTTACAACATGTTTTTGCTGTTTTTTGTTGCATTTACATGGCTTTAACCAGCAGATGTCCTCAGCATGCTATGTTTCGAGTGAATAGCTAGTGTAATCGATCTAATCTAACAGTGAATTTAGCTGACGAAGTCAATATAGTGGAATAAAAACAACACCTAGTCTTTTTCACTGCGACGTCAAAAGAAGCAAGACAATGTTCTCGAAACTAGTGCTGGATACTTGAGGTAATTTTGTTACACTGTTTGCTAGCCTGGCATAATGATCTCATTGTTAATACTACTCACCATTTATTCCGAGGGTATGACCGATTGTTTTTTCCGTATATCCATTTTCTTTAAAGTATCCTTGAAAAGAGGGGTTGACTTGTCAAAAAGTGGTGGCTTTTTCTGGACCTCGACGATTAACTTCTCCACAAAGTCGTCTACCGTTTTAAATGCAGGGCCCTTAAATTAGAATGGATTATGATTGGCTGTCAGTGTTTTATCGTTTAACGGCTGGAAAAAATCGTTCTGAAAGTGATCCCAATGATATCGTTTCTCTATATCGTTATCGTTATAGCTGTGGTGTGGACAGTGCTATTCTTTTATATTTAGACCAATTTTTAGAACTATATCTTTATTTTTATATCTTTATAGTGTATATCTTTATATCTTTATAGTTATTGTTCTTGGTGTGAACGGGCCTTTATTCATGCAAGGCCAGTAGATGGCGATGTCACTTTGTAAAGAAACACTATGAGCCTATGCATGCACATGATGTCACCATTTTCACAAATGCATGTTTTTGCAATCATAGTCAAAATATCATTGTCAAAAACTTGCACTTTTTTTTCATAAGTTTGCGTTTTGCGCTGTTGTCATGTAAATGAATGGCCAAGACGCATAAAATGTTTTCCGTTTTTAGTTGAAAACGTTGTGGTGTAAACGGCCCTTTAGAATTTATCATTACATGTTGATGCTTATACAGATGATTCTCGATGAAAATGTTGCTTTATGACTGCAAATTGATGCTAATTTCCCCCAACTTTCTTAAATGTTCAAGTAGGTGACGCATGCAAAGAAATACAATGATATAGAGAGAAAAACGTATAGTGTATGTTACGCACCAGCTGGTAGCATTCAGCACATGTTGCTCCTTCCCCAGGAAACATCAGTCATGAAGCCTGAAACATAAAAATAGACAAAAATGATTGAAAAAAGCCACATTGTGCATTTTAGACAAAGCCACCAAATAACACTGTCTCTCTGACTTTCTGGCTGTGTAGTGTGTGTTTGGATGTAACTGCACTCTTTTGGGCAGCATGCTCTATTTAATTCCCACACACTGTGTGTACATTTACAGTATTCAGCAGGGACTCAGTGGAGGAATGCACACAACTGCCCCTCTCGTTCTGTCTGGTGCTGCTCTCTAGTTGACATTTAAAGGCTAACAGCTTGCACTGACACTCTAAAACCCCATTGGACAGTTTGTCTGTCAGTCAAATTTGACCAGCCAATAAAAAAGATCTCTTCAAACCGCACATAAATACAGGCTGCATGCATTCTACTTTACTACATAGTACATGCTGCATACTACTTACTGTTCAGTATATACTGTATGTTTACATACTGCTGTGCATAGTGTGCAAATTTCCTGTAAGAATGGAAGCAAAATGCCAAAATGTGCATTACACAACAAAGCACACTGGCTGTTATACTGTTTCCCACAATGCAATGTGCAAGACTTCCAGTGTGACAAATGAACCGACAGTAAAACCAACCATGATCAACCGTGATCTCTTTCTTGACTGGCTATTTCACCAGATTAACATAATATTAACATTAAAAATGTAAAATAACCATATTTATATCCAAAAGATAACTGGACACTACTGAAATAAATGTGTAATGTAACAACGCAGCACTACTGGCCCTGTCCCAAATGGCACCCTAAACCCTCACGGTCTTCCTCTGAGTCCACACTTTCGTGACATAACGCTGCGTTGACTGTCGGGTAGAAGTCAGCTGTGTAGCTCACAGACTTGCGGGCTTGGCAGAATTGCGCGTTGAGGGCACATAGCGGCCACAAAGGGGGCACTCACAAGCACCCTTCTGAAACCTAAAATGACAAATAGGACACCCTACGGTCTCATGGACTTAACGGATATGCGCACGCAGCGGCCATTGTAAGTCCTCAAGACTGAAAGTACACATTAAGTGTGCCATTTGGGACAGGGCCACTGTTTGGAATCATAAAATAATGCATAATGTTTCACACAATACTGCTTCTTTTTAAAGATAGTAGGCAGTAAACAGTATATACTGCACACTAAGTTGTAAGACAGCAATCCATTTTAAAATTTTGGAATAGCATACTACTCTTATTTTTTATATTTATGTGGCAGAAATTGTAAAGTTGTATGCTATTCCAAATTCAGTATTGCATTATGGGATACAGTGTTTCACGTGGTGTGCTTGAACCAAACGGCAAATGTAGTAGGCCAACTGGGTGATATATAAATCCCCATGTGGTACACATACATGCATACTGCAAAAATAGTGCAAGTAGTGAAACGGTCACCATGAGTTATATCTTTCGTGCCTGAAGAATGCACCATTGTGTGTTTGAGATTAGCCCTGTAATTCTAGCAGGGGATGGAACATTAAAGATGAACAAAAGCGTCTGACAGGTCCAGTTAAACTCTCTCTCCCTCTCTCTCGTGTGTGTGTATGTGTGTGAATCAGTTGAACTCTAGACCAGTACTGCATGAAATTTGGTATAGCACTTTTCAGTGTGGTTTACCGCAGCATGTGTGTGTTAGTGTTAGTGTGTGTGTGTGTGTGTGTGTTAGCATGTGTGTACGCGTGTTCGCTGGCGGTAGCAGCCACACGCAAGCCTGGTATTTCCCTTGGGGAAGTTTTTCGCTACTTGTAAGTCTCATGTCTTTGATTTTGTGTGCTCGAGGCAGAGGAAAGGAGGCAACCGAACGCTGTCTCGCTGCTTCTGTCAACTCGTGGTCCCTTGATGAGAAAGAAAGAAAGAAAGAAAGAAAGAAAGAAAGAAAGAAAGAAAGAAAGGTCAGTTCAGGACAGACAGACAGATAGATAGATAGATAGACGGATGGGTGAATGGATGAACGGAAGGATAGATAGACAGATAAGTAGACAGATAGATAGATAGACAGACAGACAGATAGATAGATAGATAGATAGATAGATAGACAGACAGATAAGTAGACAGATAGATAGACAGACAGACAGACAGACAAACAGATAGATAGATAGATAGATAGATAGATAGACAGACAGACAGACAGACGGATGGATGGGTAGACAGACAGATAAGTAGACAGATGGATGGGTAGACGGACGGACGGACAGACAGACAGACGGATGAGTGAATGGATGAACAGAAGGATGGATAAACAGATAAGTAGACAGATGGATGGGTAGACGGACAGACGGACAGACAGACAGACAGACAGATAGATAGATAGATAGATAGATAGATAGATAGATAGATAGATAGACAGAGAGATAGATAGATAGATAGATAGATAGATTCAGTGTCAGTTTCTGGTATATATGGAGAGGGTGGGTGGGGTTTTCTGTGTTGAGCTACATGGGTGGAAGGAAATGAGAGGATTTGACGGTGCGGACAAGCAGCGTGTCCTGCCAGGAATACACACACAAACACACACCAGATCCTGCCAACTGTTTATTTGTCTGCCTGTTCGCAGGAGCCGCAGCACGGCACGCTCTGATCTGCTGCGCCAAGAGTCGACACGCAGACAGCAAAGCAATACAGCGTGTTCCAGGAGTCTGGATGAAACTCCGGCCCCCAGAACATGATCTCTGTCTCTTTATATATATATATATATATAGTAATTTATGATTGTATTTTGGTTGTTATCGAGTTTTTTAAAACAAAAGTTTTGTAATTATGTTTTTGAAACATTTCATGTCAAATGTTCAGATTATATTATTAAAAACAAACAAAACGTTCCACAAACAGTTTAGTCTGGTTTTGGTGTCTTGGTTTTCATTTGAATTGAAGAGAATTAACTTTGGAAATGTAAATGAAGCCTTCGATCAGGACACAAGCACTTTGCAAGCCAAACTCAAACCTGCATCACCGACACTGACACTTTAGTGTGTCACGTTGCAGCATAAATCACTGATTAAAGAGTGTGATCTAACATAAATACACACAAATCTGCGGTTTTGCCCTGTGAAAATATGTGTGTGTATAAAGACGTGTCATCTGTGTGTGCAGAGCTGGTGTGAATGACGCTGCGAGACTGCTCTAGAGGCCACAAGAGAGAAACGAGAGTGACAGAATGCGAGACAGAGATTATTAACACCAGAGTTCTGCCTGTGCAAAAGCGGCTCCATGATGCTATAGGGCTTTGCCAAGACTGTGCTATCTGGACGCTAGTGTATGAGCATTTCCAGCTGTTCCGAGTGGTTGCTAGGTGGCTTCTTACAGGTGTAAATCAAAGTAGCCCACATATTTCTGCTGTACTGTTTTGTTGCTTTATTTTATTTTAATATTTATTTTAATAACATTCATAATATTTTTTTTTTATTGATATTTATTCTTTATTTTATGAGCTTGGGGCAAGATTGAGTGACCAGAATGCTCAAATGTTCTGATCTGTTTTATTTTATCTGTTCTAATCTGTTTTATTCTATCATGTTCAGAATAGTATTACTTTCATCAGCAAACAAAATCAAATAAGTAATCCTCTTCACACTCAACTTTAATACTGTCGTCAATATAAATTTTTTTTTAAAAAAAAGTTCATATGTATTATATTTTCTAATATTTTTGCATATACAGGTCTTTTACAATGCCAATAAGGTATGTGGTTTCCATGAAGAGACCCGATCGCGTCGACAGGACTGCGGTTGCACTGAAAGCCGCTAGGGGGGGCTGCTGTACCACCGTTCTCCGTATCGCCGGGCTCCGCTAGACGCTGCTGCCGCTCGTGTCCCTCTCTCTAATCACGCTCTGCGTCTCTCCCCCTCTCTTTATCATTCTGAGCCACCCCTCCTCCCCCAGTCACTTACCCTGCCCTTCTGAGAGAAGAATCCACGGCGTGTGCGATTTAGAGGGTGTGCGTGTATGTGTGTGCGTGTTAGTTTATGAGCCTGAGCTTCTGTTTGTGTGTGCGTAGAGGTGCTATGAAGGCCGGCGCTATTGTGTGCAGCGCAGTGTTCTGTTACCTGCGCGCGAGTGATTAGAGCGCCGTAATAAACGGAGGGAGAGATAGAGCGCGAGAGCGCGAGGGAGGGAGGGAACGAGGGATATGTTGAGTGGAAGAGTAATAAAGACCGAGGGAGGAGATGAAATTCCAGCTGCCTGTGAAAGGCTGTTTCCTGCAGCGCTGCCACGAGATTAATGACGAGAGAAAAAAAGAGAGAGAGAGACGGAGGCAGGAAGAGTGCCGCGCAAACGACTCAACGAAAGTATCCGGTCCGTTGCGACGGCGTCCCGTTTAGCGGCGCGCGTCTCGTTTTAATCTGGTTAAAGTTCTCTCTTATCATTTTAATAGCGTTCTTTCACACGCACAGATCACTGTTGAGGCAGATCGGCAGATATTGCGCGCTCAGAGGGCATGCGGAGACATTCACAGTGCCAGTGCGCAGCGCGCCTGCCAGGCGTCGTTTCGCTCCGCTGCCAGGCCTCTCGCTTTGCTCTGCTTGTGCCTGAGATAAAAGCATTTCATTTTACGTCACGGTTGGACGTAAAAATGAGAAGAAAAGAGAGTTTGCTAGATTGTCCTCATCCTTCCCAGAGATCGATATGCCATTAGCACAGTTAGCTGCGGTTTTTTTGTTGCGCAACTCGTGGTATCTCTCATGGTGGCTATAAATGTGTGAGTGAGAATGTGTTGGGTATCTCTTTAGCTAAAATTTTCTCTGAGCGACTATTTAAGTATTACACTCAGTATACACTCTTAAAAATAAAGGTTAGAGGATAGAAAAAACCCTAAAAAAAACCCCACACACCTAAAGCAGCTAATCAAGCTCTTCAGGATCGCTTGAAAATACAGGCAGGTGTTTTGAAGCAGGTAGTAAATAAACTTTGAAGGACAGTGTAGGGTTGAAGACCTCTGCCATAGAAGAATCATTTCAGGTTCCCCAAAGAACCTTTTTAGTGAAAAGTTCTTAAAAGGACCATTTTATATGAAGAATTTAATCTAAAGAACCCTTTTCTGCCGAAAAAAACCAAAAAAACATTTTGTGCAATGAACAGGGAACGTTCTCAAAACTTTGGCTAACCTTCTGGCAAGGTTCTCTTAAAGTTATGAACAAACATTATTCCAGTCATGTTAATCGAACATTCATTCTAAGTTTTAATAACGTTCAGAGAACATTCAAATTTTCATAAATTAATGGGAACATATTTTTGTTACCTGGGGAGAAGGTTCCATGGAAGTTAAAGGTTCTTCATGGAACCATAGAAGCCAATAAAGAACCTTTATTTTTAAAAGTGTACTCTTAAAAATAAAGTCTATATATGATAACACTTCATCTCTTAAATTTAATTTAAAATTAAATCAATAACAATGCTAAATGTAAGCTTTGCTGTCCTTCAAATTACCGGTCTTAGCTATGTCCTGTGCTAACTGTGCTATTTCTGTGCTAACTTTGCTAACTGTGCTACTTCTGTGCTAACTTTGCTAACTGTGCTACTTTCGTGCTAACTGTGCTATTTCTGCGCTAACTTTGATAACTGTGCTACTTTCGTGCTGTGCTATTTCTGTTAACTTTAATAACTGTGCTACCCTTGTGCTAACTTTTCTAACTGTGCTATTTTTGCTAACTGTGCTACTTCTGTGCTAACTTTGCTAACTGTGCTATTTCTGTGCTAACTTTGATAACTGTGCTAACTTTTCTAACTGTGCTATTTCTGTGCTAACTTTGATAACTGCTAACTTTTCTAACTGTGCTATTTCTGTGCTAACTTTGATAACTGCTAACTTTTCTAACTGTGCTACTTCTGTGCTAACTTTGATAACTGTGCTATTTCTGTGCTAACTTTGATAACTGTGCTAACTTTTCTAACTGTGCTATTTCTGTGCTAACTTTGATAACTGTGCTACGTCTGTTAACTTTGATAACTGTGCTACTTTCGTGCTAACTGTGCTATTTCTGTGCTAACTTTTCTAACTGTGCTAACTTTTCTAACTGTTACTTCTGTGCTATTTATGTGCTAACTTTGCTACGTCTGTGTTAACTGTGCTACTTCTGTGTTAACTTAGCTAATTGTGCTACTTCTCTGCTAAGTTTTCTAACTGTGTTATGTGCTAACTTTTTCAGTTGCACTACATTCTCTGAGGTAGTTGTGTCAACCGTGCCTTATTCTGTGAATTACCTGCGCTAAATTTCTTAGCTTTTTAAAGTTCTCTGAGATATTAACTATGTCAGAAGTATCGTTCTTTGACTTTTAGATAGCTGTGCTATGTGCTGTGCCATCTAAAATCTATGCAAGAGAGGAAAGAGTGAGATGCATAAAGGCTGTCTGATCCATATTAGGTTTCCTCAGAGAAGCTTGATGCATGCTAAGTGCACAGCCATTTAGCCTGTGCTAATGAGTGAAATACTTTACTTTACAAACGGTGCAGCCCAATTACTTAATATTGCCTTTAATGTTTGTCTTTCTCAACTTTTTTGAGAGGATGTTTTTAAATCTTACCATGTCGGCCCTCGCTTGTGCACTACGGTCTGTTTTCTATATTTACAGAAATGATCGAAGGGACGAAGCGGAGCGAGCGGTAGAAGTCTACGGCTGCGGGATTTCTCCGGGGAACATCTTGCCGTCACGCTCCACTGCTGTCTGAAGAGCGCCAGGGAAACCCTGACTGCAGAAGCGGGACGAGAGCTGAGACGAGAAAAGAGACAGAGCGTGAGGGAATGAACGCAGCGGCGCGTGTGTGTGCGAGGCTCTGTGGGAGAGAAACAGGTGCTTCCTGTGCTTTTGAAATGTGAGTATGTGTGTGCGCAAGTAGCACTGCCTGAAAAGCGTGTGCTGTTTGCATGCGATTACCGGCCCTGCTCTGTGTGTGTGCGTGTGTGAGATTGTGTGGCAGCTTGCGGTGTGTGTATGTGTGTGTGCGTACCTGGCTCACGCTGAGACAGGACCATTAATCCTGCTTACTGGCCGTTGAGCAGCGTAGAGCAGCGCAGAGATAAAGAGCCAAATCCCTCTCTCTCTCTCTCTCTCGCCCGCTCGCTCTAGGCGTGATGACTGACTCGGCCTGTCTGTCGTCACCTGTAACGAGCCGACGTGATTTAATTCAATTGCGTTCGATTCAGTGACTCAACTGTAATGTCATAAACTGCGATATGATAATTGTATTGATGATGCGCTTCCTGCGGGCTGAATAGCTCATCCATGACCAGATGTGTTCTGCGGTTGCGTGTGAAATCGTTACTAGTGAGGTCAGATCAACACTGACCTGGAGTCACGGGGAGCGAGAGAGAGAGAGAGGGCTGTGTGTCGGGTCAGAGCGCTGGTCATACTTTCTGTAATACACGCGTTCGTCAATAACTGCCTGATCGATACTCTTAACTGTGCATTGATGACCGATACACAGGCCTGCTGGAATAATACACACACAGTTTTTCCCTGCACGGCTTCTCAGATCCTCACCTGCCTCTCTTTCAGCCTGTCTGTCTCTCAATCTGCCTTTCTTGCTGTCTATATAAGGGGCTTTCGCACCGAATAGTTCTAGGAATTCAGTTATAAGAACTGGCCACTAGGATAGTTCCCTGAGAACTAATTTCTACCCCCAGGCTATGTTCCTGGGTGCATTCTATCTATCTACCTCTTTGTATCTTTCTACCAGTCTTTTTTGTCTAATACCTGTCTGTCTCTCCTTTCTATCTATCGTTCTCTAACTTTGTCCTTTTCCTCTGTGCCTCTCTATCTAGCTGTCTCGCTCTCTCTCTCTCTCTCTCTCTCTCTTGTCAACAGCGATATATTAATAGTTCCAGCCGCCGAGACCCAATTCCCAGAGCCGTGTAAGAATTCATCCTGTCTCTCTCTCCAGCGGGAGGGCTGACTCTTACGCATTTGGAAATTTGGCCTGTAAGTACCCTTCAGCTGGGGATCAAAGCTGTACGCGGCACACACTCCGCCTGAGAACGGACGTATGGGCCCATAACGGGAGGAGTGTGTGTGTGAGCAAGGTCAGCAAGCGGTGACTCAGTCTTGAATGCTGCACAATCTCCAGACGGCGGTCCCCACTGCACAGGATTGGACCGTGTGTGTGTGGATCCAGGCACTGAAAAACACAGCTTGACATGCAAATTTTCCACACTGCGCTTAAGGGAATAAACTCACCCAGGATGACTGTGGGACATTTACTGGTTCAAGTTTATTCCCCCGAACCCTTGAATATTTCCACACTGACCTGCAGTCAGTCCTTCCCACAGCTAGTTGCGTCTGATCTGGAATCAATTCATGACATCACTGTGTTGATCCAAGGGGTCAGGGATTAGCTGGTTAGCACTTAGCCTCTGCTAGTAGATGCCGTAACTACACCACTCTGCGGATAGAAAACTTATTTTAGCATAAGAAGCATTTTAAATGTACATTTAAAAAATAAAGATGTTTTAAATAGTTCTTAAAAGTGTGAAATGGATCAGTGTTGTCATAACGTAACATTTCCTGTGGTTCCACAGTCATATTCTACAAAACATCACAGAAATGAAGTGACTTAACAAGTTTTTAATTGGTCTTTTATCTAATTAAATGTCTATAATGTGTTGTTTATCGTATGTGTTTATCTGTATTGAGTTTTTACCCTATATTATGTTATGTACAGCACATTGGCCAACAGCTGTTGTTTTAATTATGCTCTATAAATAAAGTGACATTGACATAATTCCTTAAAACAAGATAGTTATCATTACCTGAGAAGCAACAAGGCATGCATGAGATATTATTAATTGTTTTCATATATATTGATACATTTTGAATAGAAGCATATTTTGCACTGGCAGATATTTAATACCTGTTTTCAACTTATAAAGTAGAGTGTGTGTGTGTGTGTGTGTGTGGGGATTAATACAAATAATAAAGTCTTAGTATCATAAATGTAGTGTTGCTTTTTAAGTAAATGTATATGTATAGAATTTTTTGATATTTCAACTGGAAAATTAGACAGAAATACTATTAAAAACACACTGTAAAACCCCACTCAGACATAAGAGGAACCCTTTTAAATTCCAACATAACAACATTAAACCATAACAGATCACCCCAAATATTAATATTGAGCAAAAACACGTAAGATAACGCTTAATTAATGCTGGGAACTAAAAATCTGTTGTAACTCATTCCATTTTTAGTTCTGCTTAATATAATCAGTTATTGAGTTCACATAACTTTTTTATATTAACTACAATGAACTTTAAGTAATATTTGAGTAAAAATAACTTGTTTCATTCAGTAAATTTGATTTAGGTTTTACAGATTTTTTTGCAGTGCATAATGTCATGAGGGGTCCCCTAAAAGAAGCAGGGCCCCCAACTGCACTATGGGTCCTGTACATCTTTGACTGCATTTTCTAGTTGAGAAAAGGTTTTAGAATCATCAGTAGACAGACATTCGGGTTTAATAAACGTGCCATCTGAGGTAACTGGCAGGTAAGACGAGCGCGCTGCTTTGGGAGACAGTCACGGAATGCTTGTGAGTCACGGCGCCCTTCCGCCGGCAAGACCCATTTGATTCTCTCTCTCTCTCTCTCCGTTCTCTCGCTCGTCTCTGCCAGATCTGACGCTTCCTTTAATTCTCTCTCACGCTCGCTTGCCTCTCTCTCTTTATCAGATTCCTTCCCGCGCCCGTGTCTGCCGTCGCACCTATTAAAGACGCTCTGCAAATGGAATTCCTCAATATCGCACTCGGCTCCGCTTTGATGTGAAAGAGAGAGACAGAGAGATGGGGGGGAGGTGAGGTGGTAGCATGAAAAAAAGCTGCCAATTGCGTGCTCGTTTTATCAAATGCGGGCTGATGTTTGTCACCGAACGGCTAGGACTCCACAGAGTATTTCAATTAATGCAGAGAAAACGCTGCTGCAGACTCGTTTGCGGTTTACCATGTGATTTATTCCTAATTCTGCTGAAACGTGTTCATGAAATATGTTTTGTGTGTTCTCCAAAGTGAAGTAATTTCCAACAGATAAAAAAAACTACCTGTCGCAGCAGGTCGCTTAAATTCACAGGGCCCAGAAACAAAATTTTTTTTATTTTTATTTATTTTTTTACAAATATTTAACCCTCTATGGTACAGAGTTGCCATGTGGCAACAATTAATTTCTACTCATTTCCTTGTTATTCAGAAAAAAATACAGTATATTGCACTTTGGGAATTAAAAGGGTAGGCCTTAAGGTTGCCAATGATGTGCTGTTTTTAATTCCCATGACTGTCACCGTCACCCGGAAGATACCTGTTGAAGTGCTCCAGAAATTGCTCTATTTACCTCGTTTCTAAACATCTCTTCTCAATGGGGATTTTTTTTGCAGCATCTTTGATAAGTAAATTAGAAAGTTTTATTCACAAATCAACTTTATCTAACATAGTTTTACTGTAAATTTAGAAAATATCAAGGTTGCCATATGGCAACTCTGTACCATAGTGGAATTGCAGTAATGTATTTCCCCATTGGGATTTTTTATAGATAGTAGCATCAACAATATGATTGCGGTTATTTATTTATTTTGAAGTGTTTTTTGTAGTATAGTTGTATTTATGTATAAATAACAAAGTTATTTCTTCTTTTCAGAAAATGAATATAGCAATATTTTATGGAAAGGGCAATACAAAGAGTGCAAAGTTAGCTCTTCCATGTGATGAGTGTGAGGATGAGTTAGCCAAATGATATGGAATGATAGGGATTAAATGATAGGGATCTACTTATTTTTGGTTTGCATGAGTTCCAAGTATAAAATCTATCAATTTCTAAAAGAAATGTGCATTTAAATAGAAAAGAAAATCATAATTTTATAGAAAAACTACTTTTTTGACCATTTTCCATTGTGGTACAGAGTTGCCATATGGCAACGTTCCCCTAAGTACCCCCCAAAAATCTTTTTTCAAAATCTTTTTTGATTTGCATAATTGAAGCTATTTCATGTAATAAAAACTTATTTGAAAAAATATTTCATGGTTAGAACATAATGCGTATCATAGAGGGTTAACCAGTAGGTCATAACTCACAGGTCTGTTCTAATTATATGCATAATAATACGCAACTAATTCCAGGTACACACTGCACTAGTGTTGTCAAAAGTACCAACTTCGATACCAAGTCGGTACAAAAATTTTAAAAATGTGATGCTTTGAGCACTGTTTGGCCATTGTGTTCACACATATATGTCTGTGATTGGCTACAATGATCAACGCACGGGAGCATTTGAAAACAGGGAAGTGTCTGAATTTGGGAGCGGGAGCGTTTGAAAGCAGCCGTCTATCAGTGGACCGATCCGTGTGTATGTGTGTAAGCGCTAGGTTTGCAGCGAAAAAGAAAAAGAATATGAAGGAGAGATTGGTTGCTCACAGAATCCATGCTTGCTGATGTTCTGTTGCAAGTCTATGACTCCTCCCCCTGAACGTTCTGTAGGTCTTCGCCAATGTAATTTCCAGTTAGTGTTGGCAAATCTGCGTTTTTTTCGTGGAATTGGGCTACTTTTACTTTTTTTTGTCTGCGTGTTGAAGCAACACCCCCCCCCCCCCCCCTCTGTTTCCAGTCAAAACACATTTCACACTGCATGACTCTGAGTCCCAGACAGATATTTAGAATGTTAAATATTTCACGGGCGTCGTCCATGATCATACACACTATGTGATTGTCACGTACGTAGATGAGCACCGATCTGCCTCAGATTTTGGGCATTTGAGTGCTAATCAGGGCTAAAATTGTGCAGTGTGTACTCAGCATAACCATGTAATCTTGTAAAGTTAAAATAGTAAATGGAAGAAAAACACATATCTTGTTGACGTCAAAAGCTGACAAATCCAATTCTACAGTATTTTGCTGCAATTTCATCTGACGCTTGGCAGAAGCTAGTCAAATTAGCCAGATATCAACACGGGCATGGGCATGACATGTCACCATCCTCGAAAACCAGCAATAAAACTTTGTAAGATAAAAGAAAATATGACTCAAGTAAATTCTCTTTCTGTCCTATACTAAAAATTCTGACATTTGCATTGGCCCGTCTGCAGGGCACTGATGGCTGACGTGGGCACTGTTGCATTGACAGGCTGGCACTGATAAGCTGGCATTCACTCAAGCACACTGATCTAATGCAGTGGGAAACGCTTAGAATACCTTACTACTGAGAGTCAGTAGTTTGTGATGTATCAGAGTCTAAAAGCTTTGTGTATTTGTATGTCTCAATACTTGGGTTTCTTATCCTAAACACTTAAGTGAAGTCATTTTCTTATGCATGAAATCTGAGAAATGGAAAAGCGAAAGTGCACCAACAAGATCTAGACTATTATCACAGGAAATTACACATTTCCCAGTATTCCAGTGAGATGTGGCACTTTGTTGTCACCTGTGCATCATTTCCTGCATAGTCATTTTCACTTCCATCTAAGGCAGCATCCATACTGAAATGTTATACTCAGGTTATTTTAGTGATTTTTTTTTCCACAAGTTGGACATTTGTGTGTAAATTTATGACATTTTGAGTACATCTACACAAGATCAGGTAACTACTTCTACAGTGTTTCTAAAATGTTCTCTTTTGGTTACTTTTTTATGAAAAACTAGAAATGTTGAAAAACATTACATGCATCCAATGTGAATGTTATGAAATGTAAAAATAAACTGGAAAATCTGAAACTACAATACATTTTCATGACTCCAAACTAATTAAAACAAAATAAAAAAGGCCACAAATTAATTTTAGTCTATGATGCGAAATATATTGTATTGTAAATTTGTAATAAATGGAATAATCACCGTCATTAAACATGAAAACACCACTAGATAATGCTAGTGATAATACTAGATGACCCTGAGATACGTGAAAATCAAGTTTTCAATGTTGTTTATATGTCTAAGTGGTGTTTTTAATATTCTTTAAGACAAATCCATAAGTCAACACCATTGCTGAGTATTTTCCCTTAAAACTGCAGTGAAAAAAAGATGGAATCACTGGTGTTTGTGACTTCACAAACTACCATGTAACCAATCACTTCAACATGCTGCAGGGCTCTGGCATATCATTACTATGCCGTGAAGCAAGAGAGTCTCAAGAGAAGCCAGGTTATATCCCGGTATTTTTTCTGTTGACATGAAAAATCATGTAGATTTAGCAATATATCGGGTGTATGATGTATATTACGATGTTATGATAAGCTACATGCCTTTATCCACTGACGTTCTGAGTTGTTCAAAGCATTTCTAAGGATACTGGTTTTCAGAAAGCAGCTGTCTGACTCTGAGGTGGCAAACGGGAACATGGTTTGTGTAACAGTAGCAAAATGTTATTAGCTGTTTGATAATGTAGTCAACCAAAAGGCTAATTATATTAATTACCGTTATGTGTCCGATGTTGTAAAGAGCGATACCATTGCGCAGCGTTTACCTCTCAGTAAGTTGACCGAGTGGATCTCTGAGCTGGTGTGAGCGAGTGGAGGCGGGGGCAATTTGCATATTCATAGATCCACGTATACTAAATGAAGCAAAGGTGTAGAGTTACATTCAAGCTATTTTAAGGCATGAAGAATTTTTTTTCACAGAAAAAAAAAAGTTTAAATATGTCATTTTGGTGATCAAAGATGAGTTTTAAGGGATACAATTATTGACTACAGAGGGACTTTAACACTTCTATTTAAAATATATTTTATTCACTTGGGAAGCAGCAAAATACTAAAACTAAATGCTAATAATTTTTTTAATAAACTAAAAAAAATCTAACGAAACGCTAACGAAAACTAAACCAAATTGAAAGTACAAAGTAAAATTAAAATACAAATAAAAAAAACAGAAATACAACATTACATACATTACATATATGTATTATATATATATATATATATATATATATATATTAAGTTATTAAGTATATTAAGTATAAATCCTGTACTAACTAGAGCGCTGCTATTGTACGTTTGACTAAACTGTTTGCTTGTGTTTATTTCCTATTTTACTTCTTATACTGTTATAATGGCTATTGTTGTTAATTTAACTATTATTGTTCAATAAATAATATTTTATATGAATAACATGCCGTATTTTTTGGTATTGAGAAAGAGACCGTTAGTGATTTTGACTTCAATGAAAGTTACATTAATACGCAATTAGATGGCGGCAAAGACTGTCTTTATGAGTGAGTGAGTCGCAAAGATTTTTATATTGAAATGGACTAAAACAAGGAAACAAGGACGTTGTTTTTACTTTAATCAACATCTTACGAGAAGTAACTGACAATAGCTTTGACTGTCATGGGAAATCCTCTTAAATGTTAAAAGGACAAAGACAAAGATATTGCTTTCCTCAGCAGACATTCAAACTGATTTTGTGATTATGAATATAAGATCGACCTGAAAAATATCAGCTAGATGCAGGTAATGCACTCGCTCAGGCATCTCTCTCTCATAATTCTCTACATATTACAATGAGTTTCCTTGACGTTTTAGAATTAGTAACAGAGGCTTGGGCTCAACTTTTAAACTGTCAACTTGACATTTGAATCTGTGGCGGAAGGAAGTAGTTCCTCACAAAAGAGGGTTTTTAAAGACAATCCATTGTTGTTTCTTATTTATATTGATATAGAGCGATATCGCACAGCACGGCTACTTGTGTGAACAAGTATACATCAAGTGTGCCATTTAGAACCGGGCCAATGATTCCTTTCTGGGCGTATAAGTTCTCAGTGAATCTTAAAGTGTTTAATTACAGCGAAGGAGAAGAAGGATCAACAGATAACTAGGGAAAAAACAGCACAATGAAAATGAGATTGATAGATATTGAAAGGGCGGCCCATGCAGTGGGGACATCTGCCAGCCGACTGACCTCTGCCATTTGTAATGATCAACCGTGGAAAACACACACATGCACACAAACGAGAGGATGGACGTGGCCAAAATTAGGGCTAAAAAAGACTTGGCAGAAAGTGAAAGAGAATGTGTGTGTGCGTGTGCCCGGCTTGCCAAGGTTGGCAGGGTCTTTGATTCGCTCTGACAGTCTTTGATGCCCTCCCAGTGCCCGCTGCACCTCTCTACACACACGCACACACACACACATTATGTGCCAGGATCAGACATAGCAGAACAAGGCTGACGTAACGCAGAGGAAAAGATGAGAGCGGGCTGGGAATGAGGCATGAAATGCAGAGGGAAAAAAAGAGGAACGTTGTTGTCATCCTCCGTTAGTGGTCGTACTGAGATTTTTCCCTGGCACACTTCCCACCGTGAGCCGCAGAACACGAGTCTGCTGAATGCGAAAACAGGAGCAGATAGTCGAGAACACCAGCAGAGACAGAGCAGTCTGTTAACGTTAGACAGGTACAGACGTGTCCTGCCTCTCGCTCATTTCCTCTAGCAGAGCTAAAATGTTCCTATTTTGAGAGTTGCAAGTAATCCTAATCTGAATCTTCATACAGTCTCAAACCCTAAAAATTTTATATTTTTTAGATTCCAAATAGAATTTTAAGAACCAAAACAGTCCTTCTATAAAGACTGTTTCCTTTTCAAGTTTTGAAAATCTCCAGAGACTACCAGGCCGCTGCGGGAAACTCGCATATACACCCGAGCGATTATACGAGTATGTTGAGCACTTTAACAAACAACACATCAACATCTCCTCTGCACATGGGAATAACAACTCAAAGAAAAAATATGCAGGACATATAACAAGGTCGTCCCTGACGTCAACGCGCTTCAAGACACCGTTCTGACGTCAAACACATCAGGACATTCAGGTATTTGTTGAAACCTTTTTTCCCTGACAATCTTGACATGTTGCATACATTATTTAGAGGAATTCTGTGTTGTTTAAAAATGCTGTTTTTATTTCGATCAATTATTAATAGTTAGTCATATATTCTTGAAATGTGGCCATTGAGACAGCTGAAAGAAATCAGGTTTTTGGGGCAGACGGCATTTTAATAAATAGCGAGTAGATCCATAGAAACTGATTCTCACAGACTGTGAATCAAGATTAAGTTTAGTACTTAAGACTTAAGTACTTAAGTTTAAACCTTAAGGAGTTAAGTTTAGGCTAAACAAAATAATGGATTTTCATAATTTACAAACTCAAAGTTATACATAAAAAAAAAAAAAATGTGTTTTGAACAAATTGGTTTAGTCAATGATTCAATGACTCACTCATAAAAAAAACAGGCACTTCCTAGGTGAATCTAAGAGTTTGAATAAATTGGTTAAATGAATGACTCAATGACTCACTTGTTCAGTTTCTGAACAAATTAGTGTTTTGAACAAATCAGTTTAGTGAATGACTTACTCACAAAGAGTATCAGGCTGCATCCAAAATCGCATACTTCCCTACTATATATAGTAGGTGAAAAACAGTTTGCTACAAAAGAAGTATTATTTTGCTTATAGTTATTCACAGTACTCATAAAAGAGTAGGCAAAAAGTAGATGACCTTCTACTTCCAGCGAAATTCTGAAGTTTGCATTTGATGGACTTTACTATCCCATGAGGCCACGGGAGAAGATTTGTGAATGGCAGTGAAGTGACACAACTGACACTGGTAGGTCACATGATAATGACAACATGGCAAATGTAGCACGTCCGGATTACATTCATATTACACACATTCATACTATATAGAACATACTTTTTTATATACTTTTTTTATATAGAACATTCAAAATAAGTACCTTCACAAGAGATTATGGGATTTCGAGCGCAGCCTATCACTTGTTTAATTCTTTAATTAATATGTTATTTTAACAAATTGGTTTAGTCAATGATTCAATGACTCATTCATTAAGTCAGTCACTTGTTCATTTCCTGAATATGTGGCTGCATCCGAAATCACATACTCTCTCTTGAGTAGGTACTTATTTTGAATAAGTAATTACTTCACGACCGCTAAAAAAGTAGGTTCTATATAGTATGAATGTGTGTAATATGAATGTAATCCGGACGTGCTACATTTGTGACCTACCAGCGTCAGTTACGTCACAGCCATTCATAAATCCTCTCCCATGGCCTCATGGGATAGTAAAGTGTCCATTGTATGCACATTTTAGGATCTTGCCAGTGTCATGAGAAATCCCCCCCCCCCCCCAAAAAGTTCAAAAGTTGTCTCAAAAGTTATCATGATGTCTTGACTAATTATAACCTATTTCACTATTGTATGATATTTATTACATTAAGTGCACAAACAACGCATTTTAAACTATATAAATCATGCAGGAATTATAATCAGGTGCTAAAAATACATCCCATTAAAAGTCTGTTGAACCAATGGGATCACTCGGGGTCCTAAAGGAGACCCTGATTTCTAGGGGGGACTCGATTTCTCACCACACCGGAAGAATTAGGTCATCTGGGTACTTTTTGCCTACTCTTTTATGAGCATTGTGAATTCGGATATACTACTCTTGTCATTTACTTCTTTTTTTTGGCCTACTATATAGTAGAAAATTATGCAATTTCTGATGCAGCCATCATGAATTGGTGAATGAATGTTTCTATGTCTCACTTTTTCATTTCCCGAATGAATCAGTGTGTTTGAACAAATTGGTTGAATGAATGATTCAACCACTCACTCATAAAGACTCAATTTTCGTTACCTAATCGCATAACAATGTAACCTTCAGAAAGAGTCAGTGACTAATACTAAGACTTACCAATTAGCCAATCAGATTTGAGGACTGGAACTGGTGTAAGATTCATATTTTATAGTGACCTCTTCTAATTTTCCTGCTGTTGGGAATTTTTTACTCTCATTCTTCCTTCTCTCTCTCTCTCTCTCTTTCTCTCTCTCTTCTGTAGACAGTGCTTTGGGCAGTACAGAAGATGACAGAACGCTCTCGAGAATGACTCACAGATGGAGAACGCAGAGGAAGATGAGGGCTTGGAAAGGGAAAGTGCAGTGCTGGAGCATGTGAGGGCAAGAAGGACTTCAACACACACACATTAAGAGCATACCAGCACTGTGTGTGCGTTAAGAGGGTTGGGTTTCTAAATGACAGATCATTATCATGCTAATTAAAGCATTTTGTAGCTGTGACTTGTGCAAAATTTGTGTGTGTGTGTGTGTGTGTGTATTTGTGTGTGTCTAATTAAGGCCGGTTCATCAGCGCCCAGCTCATTTACACCGTGCTAGAATGACACCCTGATTCAAACGCACGGACAGTAATGAAGCTACTAATTATTATAACACTTTAACATATTTAGCCTTAACTGAGCCAACCCTGAACAGCTGAACCACCTCAACTGAACCACATGAACCGAACAAAACTTCAACATACCCTAGCACAGCTGAGCCAACCAGACACAATCCAACACAGTTAAACCCAGCAAAGCTGAACTAAACCAACATATCTGAACTACCACAAAACCTTTCATTTTGTCGATAACAGAAAATGCATTTTGTGAACAAAATGCATCCAGCTTGTCACAAAATGCATTTCCTCCACAAAATCCATGCTTTTTGTGACATGCTGAATCATTCACAATATACTAACAATGTTTTTGATTAAGAAAAATGTACAGTTTTCACATTTTTAGTTAAATGCACACATTTAATTACAATACAAAAATTAATATATATATATATATTATATATATGATTATATATATATATATATATATATATATAGTTTGAATATTTAGTTTAATTTTGCACTTTCGTAACTAATATGAAATACATTAATATATTAATATAAGCAATTAAGATATTAATCTAAACAAATAAATATAAATTAATATAAACAATAATACATTAACAAATTAATATGAATTATTGTAAATAGAAATTTACATTTAAATATTTATATAATATACATTTATAACTGATCTCGGAGCAGCACCTTTGCTGTGACCCCGTTGACTCAGTAATGTTGGAGACAGCACGGTCTTCGTTCGGTTCATTGAAGCACTTCCTCATGCTAATGCTAGAGGCTGGAGCGAGAGAGGTTTAATTAGCGACTTAGTATTGATCAGCGCTGAGGTTACCTTTGCTGACAGAGCACAGTTTGAGGGACTGCGTGTGCGAGCGCTTGCGTAAGCCAGTACCAAGAATGTAATTAAGAAATTCAGAAGCCACTGGGGTCCTGCTGGAAATTGGGATCATTTGGTGTGCAGTGTGTGTGTGTGTGTGTGTGTGTGTGTGTGTGTGTGTGTGTCGACCAGAGCTAGGGACGTGGCACTCTCTCTCTCATGAACCATTATGGCACTCATAATGATCTGTTGACTTATTAACCAAGACAAACTACACTGAGAAAGAAAGAAAGAAAGAAAGAAAGAAAGATAGAATGGTAATACCATGGAAAATGAAATACCATGACAAATGTGTAAGAAAACAGTAATACCACATTAAACGTCTGAAAAACAAGAATGTATGTTTGGTTGGAGAGAGTATGTATAAATTTGTGCTCCAAAAAGTGAACTATGAATGCAATTGAATGCAATAGTGGAGGTGCTAAGACAGGAAACCATGGAAACCAGAGGTTTTTGATAAATAGTTCAAGTGTGTCCCTACTTGTGTTTGCGTCCTGCGCTTTGTCATGTCTGCTATCTGTAAGTCCTGACAGTGTGCTTATTTGTGTATTCACCTCAACTAATCTACAACTGACAACCTATCGGCAGATGTGCAAGCACTACAGTCATTCTCAACTGGTTTTACATCAAATGGTGACCCAACACAGTACCAAACCATTTAACATCTGAAAATAAACATAAATGTCCTTAAAATCAAACACTGAAATGATTAAAGGGGTCCTTGATTGTGATTTCACTTTTTTTTTACTTTAGTTAGTGTGTAATGTTGCTGTTAGAACATAAACAACATCTGCAAAGTTACGACGCTCAAAGTTCAATGCAAAGGGAGATATTTTTTTTTACAGAAATCGATTTTTAACAAACGGCTGGTAGGAACTACAACGAGTTTCTTCCTGGGTTGGTGACATCACAAACCCCAAAATTTACATAAACCCTGCCCCCGAGAACACGCAACAAAGGGGACGAGGCCATGTTGGGCTGCTTTAGAGAAGAGAAAGAGTTGTTGTAGTAGAGTGTTGTTGCCATGCTGTCATTTTACGCTGGACTGCTTCACAAATGAGGGTCAATTCAACGCTGGATTTGCACAAAAGATTAACATGACGGCACATGCTAGTCGATGAGTTGAATCAACTCCACAGCAACTACATAAATTTATCCACTAACCATTCAGAAATGTCCAGTTGCATTCTAAAAGTTGTAACTTCTTCCTGAGTCTCTCCTTCAGTGTCCGACTCCGGTTTGAACAATGTAAGGCTGAACACCGTTACTGACAATCCTCATTTTGGCTGCGTGAGATTCTCCAGCTTTGTTGTTATTGAGCAACCGAAGTGTGAGCTGTTAAAGCTCCGCCCTCTTCTGGAAAGGAGGCAGCAGCAGCAACTCATTTGCATTTAAAGGGACACACACAAAAACAGCGTGTTTTTTTATATCTTGTAAAAGGGGCATTATAGGTCCCCTTTAAATATAACCATAAATTACATAAGCCCAACTATAAGCAAAATAATTAACATGATACAGGCTGAATAGGAAATGCTAATTGTGAGTTTAAAATAAGAAATAAAATCCTATTGTGAAATACAGTCATAACTGGCATAAATAAAGTCGTAATTTTAAAATATAAAGATAGTGAAATATTGCAATTATGAGAAACAAGGTCCCAATTGTGAGACAAACGGCAAGATAAAAAGTCACATCGTGAAATATAGTCACAATTACCAGAAATAATGTTGCAACTGTGAAACAAAGTTGCAGTTGCAAGATATAAAGTCACATTGTGAAACAAAGTCACAGTTACTAGAAATAAAGTTGCAATTGTGAGACAAAGTCACATAGAGTCACAAGAGATATAGTCGCAGTTGCAAGATACAGTCACATTAAGAATAAAAAAAAAAAAAATAAATCACAGTTACAAGAAACAGTCATAATTGTGAGATGAAGTCGCAATTGCAAGACAGTCACATTGAAGCACAGCTGAGCCAACACACATGAAATATGAAGTTACAAATAACGAGATACAGTTACAATCATGAGATGCTAAGTCCTATTGAGAGATTTAGGACTAGTTTCACAGACAGGGCTTAGATTAAGCCAGGATTTGGCCTTAGTTCAATTAGGACATTTAAGTAGCTTTTATAAATGTGCCTTAGAAAAAAACATTACTGGTGTGCATCTTGAGACAAAACAATTGCACTGACATATTTTAAAGGCACAGTATGTAAGATTTTTGGATTAAAATATCCAAAAACCACTAGAACAGTGTTATATATTTTGTTGACTTGTGTACTTACATTATCCCAAATATTTCCAAGAATGTTTAAATCCAGAGAAATAAGCAATACTAACCAGGACACGGACCATGTCCGTGCGTCGCCTATCAATGGCATCATACCCGCATTACCCTCAATTTCTGGTTTTATTTTGTAGAAACCATGGAAACACCAAAGACGCTTTAATATATTAGGGGCCAGATTTACTAACAGCTTGCTCCAGCGCAAACCCTCTTTTGGCGTTAAAAAACTACTGTCGGGATTTACTAAAGTCACGCAGTGCAAAATTAGCGCTGAAAAGGCGTGGACTAAGTTATTTTTGCCGGTTAACCTTATTGCGTATGCATTTGTAGGAGTTTCCCTTTCAGACGCAAAATTTATGGGAGGAGAGTATTTAAATGAATCACGCAACTCGATTTCAATATTTGCGCTCGTCAATTTACTGGTATTTGCGCCATTATTTAACGCCCAGAAAAAGCATGTCTTAACCCATTTTGCGACATGGCTGCAATTGTTGCTGCTAGGAGGAGTATTGGATGTATAGGCCAACATGGCTTGGCAAACGATATTATATAGCTATGTGTACGTGTTTGTCAGATTATAGCCTACATGTAACAAGTTGCGCCTGTGTCGACCTGCACCTGATGAGAGCATCAGCATCAGGCATCAGCTCTGTTTATTTGTGTCCCAACGCTAATTTGCGCTGCTCTTGGTAGATTGCGTTGGTCATTATGTAAATGATTTGACTGCGTCTGTGTTCTTTAATTTGCGCGTCAGCAGTAGATCACGCGCAAAACTTGCCACTCCCATCGGTGCATTTGTGGAATTGCACTCTCACGCTAATTTGCCCCGTTTAGTAAATCTGGCCCTATGTGTTTTATTAGACAGGTGAGCAACTGTTTGGATACATTCATCGACAGAAAATTAATCATGTTATATAGCTCAACACAGTAAGTCTTATTGTTTAAATCTCGTTTTTTTTTTATTTACAGCGAGTACCGTGTTTTACCATGCCTAATATTGATCTAGCTTACTGCAGTGTGCAACAAGTGTCTCATAGCAGCCGCCAAGCAAACGCAGAGTAGCATTATAACAACTTTCAACAAATGTATCTAATATGATAAACAGTGCTGCTTTACCCCACATACGCCTGACCGGAAGAAGCAGAAACGGCAACTGCGGCATAATAAAAGTTCTGCTGCCCTCAAGCCGTATGTCACGCTTGTCTCTCATTAGCAATCGCTCCAGCGGCCTCGTTCCACTCCAACAGCTTTCAGCCACACCCTGTTTCATACTACAGTAATGTTAATAAATCTTTAATAGATTAGCTCATCCATGAATATGATTTCTGCCCGAGTCCTGTCAGATTCTATTCCACTGGCTGTAGATGTGAAGACAACACCTCCCATGATTCAGCGAAATCAAGGCGTCATCAAGCTACGCCTTTGTTTTGAATAAGCGACCTCTAGCGGCGAAAAAACTACATATTGTGCCTTTAAGATATGTCAGTGCAAGTTGCTTTCAGCTAAAACAGCTCAAACATGTATTTTAGTCTGAGACTAGGCTTAAGCCTTGTCTGTGAAACCGGGGGATAAAGAAACAAGATTACAATTGCGAGAAAAAGTCGCAATAACCTATTTTTTAACTCTGTGGAAGAAACTGGCTTCTACACATATCCTCATTTCAAGTGATCCCAAATTTAATGTAGTCTGGGTAATATTTTCTTTAACCTTGCATAGTCTCTGTGAGTCAACACTGTGTTATATTGTGATTCGGTGTGCGTTTGTGCATGATTGTTACTACTGTTGCAGTGGCCTCAGTGGGATGTCTGCCTCTCAATCTGTCTGTCTCATATAATTGTTGATGTTTAATTCGGTTAAACTCAGGACAAAGAAACTGCCGATCCTTTCTCCTCTTTCGCTCTGTCATTATTCTCGTCCATTTTTTTACGTTCTTTTTGCCGTCTAATTGGTGGACGGCGGCGAGGCTTAATGGAGGCAGACTCTGCTGAAAGCTTTTCACCGCTCACCCAATTAATCTTCTTCTCTCTTTCCCTCAAACACACATTCAAAAGTTTTCTCTCTGTTCTTTGTAACACACAAGGTCAACTTGGGTGATTTCTCACAAACCCTCTCACGATACGAATATTTATGGATTGTATATCACCACTAAATAAAAGAAAAAAATATACAAAAATTAAGTGTATTTTTAGGAGCATTACAATTTTAGCCATTATTTTCATGGCATTTAATTAGTTTTGAGTTTTGAGGCTAATCTACAAACTATTGTATACTCTTAAATGCTATAAAAAAAATAAATCCTCATTACCGAAATGCAAAAAATTAGTAATTATCATTACCATAATGCAAAAAATAGTGATATATTATTTAAATTACAAAGTTTTTATACATCATGGTAGTATTTTTTATACTGAATTTAATGTGTCAATTTTCCTGCTGAAAAAAATAAACAGAGCAAGATAGTTTCCTGGTCTTAGCTGGTTTAAACTGGTTCCTGTTGTTAATAGGTCTTTTTATAATAATAATAATTATATATATATATATATATATATATAAACAACCTCTAAAGACAAAAGGCCTACTTTAGTTGATAAAAAGACACCTTACATCTTAACATGTACCACGATTGAAAACAAATAAAAATGAAACTCAGAAACTTAGAAATCCAGATGCATTACGGTAATGAAAATGTTATTCCTTTTCATGAAAATAATTTCATCTGAATGGTTCTAAAAACAGGGTTCGTTATCTTTCAACAAAAACAATTTCTGAGTCGGACATGTATGGTGAGATTCACTCTCTTTGTGTTTCTATGTTGTTTTTCTTCTATGTTCAACCTCACACACACACACACACACACGGTATAACAGATAGCTGTGCGTTTTATAAACGGAGGCCTCCTGCAGTCTCAGCTCTGCACAGACGCTGACAAATAGATGCCTTTCTTGAAAAGCTGCACGGAACGTGTGTGTGTGTGTGTGTGTGTTTGCTGCAGTGAGGTGTGGAGAGGGAGGGAGAGAGGTGCTGGAGAGCTAGAGTGGGCCGTAATGGGTGTAATTTGAGTTAGAGGGAGAGAGTGAGAAAGAGAGAGAGAGAGAAAATAAAGAGCGTAACGATTAGGAGAGGAAGACGGGGTTAGCACGAGAATGAGAAATAGAAAAATGGCAGAGCGCAAAAGCTTCTGAGAGCTTCGGCAAGAATGAAATGAGAGCAACATAGAGGGAGAGAGAAAAAGTGAAAATTTAAAGCTGAAGCCTTTCCATGCTACAAATAGTGAGATTTTAAACAAGTTTCCCAAACAAATGGAACAAATATCTTGATGACATCATCCTGCACTAATTTTGTCCAATCAAATGGTTTTCAAGCACCAACCTCACAAACTTTGTTGCATCCAGCGACTGGTTCTTGCACAGTAGCGCTCATTATATCAGCCCGGGAATGTGAAAAAAGGGTCGTTTTTCAACTTCGGGCACCTAAAAGGAAAAAAAATGAATTTGTTACATGACAGTCAATTTAAAACCATCTTGGAAAATTTTTAACATGCTTTTATCATTTATATTTACTACGTTTTAAATACCTTTTATGTATAGATCTTGTTTTTTTACTCTTGTTGGGTGATAATGACTTATCTTAAATCTTAAAATAAAAACATTCATAAAGCTCTTTAACAAAATTATTTATTTATTTATTAATTTCAAGTGTTAATTAATTTTGAGTGATGAGCTTGAGGTATGTAAATAAATAAAAACATTTTTTACCCAATTTTTGTGCATCAATTCCATTTAAGCTGTAATTTATTTAAAGGGTTAGTTCACCCAAAAAAATTTCATTGATTTGAAATTTCAATTTCAAATCAAATGTCATTAATTACTCACCCTCATGTCGTTCTACACCCGTAAGACCTTCGTTCATCTTCGAAACACAAATTAAGATATTTTTGATGAAATCCGATGGCTCAGTGAGGCCTCCATTGCCAGCAAGATAATTAACATTTTCAATGCCCAGAAAGGTACTAAAGATATATTTAAATCAGTTCATGTGACTACAGTGGTTCAACCTTAATGTTATGAAGCGACGAGAATACTTTTTGTGTGCCAAAAAAACAAAATAACGGCTTTATTCAACAATATCTAGTGATGGGCGATTTCAACACACTGCTTCATGAAGCTTTACGAATCTTTTGTTTCGAATCAGTGGTTCAGAGCGTGTGTTAAACTGCCAAAGTCACGCCCCCCCAGTGGTGAACCATTGAAATTTCGAAACGTTTCGAAACACTTAAGACTTTTGATTTCATTTACTGAAATCACATTACTTTGGCAGTTTGATACACGTTCCGAACCACTGAATTGAAACAAAAGATTCGTAAAGCTTCGAAGCTTCATGAAGCAGTGTGTAACGACTGAGACAAATCAGACACAATTATTTGTTATAGTTAACCAATAACTGGTTAAAGCTCACTCTGGGGTCTGTCCCCCATCCCCCGAGAAGTTCTTAGTTACAAGTTTTATTGCGCTAAAGAATGTGGTTGCCACATTGAGAGCAGAGAAGGGACACAGGAAACGTGCATCTTTCCTGCATTATCCCCACATAACACAGACTCTCCTGCATTAATGTATAGACAGACTGTTCTATAAATGAACATGCACATCCCCAGGAAATGGTATCCATTATTACTGTTGTTGTATTGCACTCATTGTATTCACAAGTTTCATGATACATTTAAGGTAACTTCAGTTATGCCATGTTTAGTGTCTATGGGTTCGTATCGAGAAGATTTAAATGCTTGTGTATGCGGTATGTCCATACCTGTGCAACACATCAGTATTACAAGAATCTTTAATAGTTCTTCTTCAAAAACTCAGCCAGTTGATCTGGCTCGGTCGTAAAAGCCCTGACAGGGGGCGTGTTGTCGCCCGGAAATACAACATCTTCATTGGTCCGGTCAACAACTAAGAGGTGTGACTTTGACCAGAGGTTAAAAGCCAGTGAACAATGCCACTCCCTCTCTTTCCTTGCTTCTTGGACGACTGAAGAGACCCCCTTCTTGCTTGCAGGCCTGTAGGCCTAGGCCTAGGCCTAGGCCTGCAGGCCTCGGCCTACAACCCAGCCATGTGCTCATCCATAAGTTGTTTCATAGTACTTCATCTAACGCAGAAGATACTGGCAACAACTTCGGATCAAACCATCAAGATTACAACCCAGCCTGCAGATCCGATGCTCCTCAGCCTAAAGGCATCTTGCAAGTATCGTACATTTGAACACTAAACAGCGATTTAGTATTGATTTGTAAAACTTACCTTTGTCAGCAAAGGTGTTTTATTACTGAGGAAACTGATGATTCTTTTCCAGATTGTCTTTGACTTTTTCCTAGAGCTCCATTCCCGGTTCAGCTCTATCATTGCTCATTCTTACCTACGTATGTGTGTGACCTGCGTGTATGTTATGTGTTTGTTAGTTTAGTTATGTGTTTGTGAGTTAGTTAATAAAGATTGTGCACAATACATGTTTGGTTCTGACTCCGTCTGCTAATAAATTGCCTCTTAAGTGATTTAGATCCGGACTACATGCTCTGAGTAGTACTGTACAATACGAATGTTGTTTTTCCATAACCTGGAAATGAACATTTCTTAGAATTAATAAACAATCAACACTGAGTGTTCACTGGACGAACAGGTTAATTGATTGTAATATTAATCTTAATGTAGCTACATCCAGTTAATCTGATTAACTGATTTACATATTCATAATTAATCATAATTAATAATCATAATGAGTTATGAATAATTATTAATATTTCCCCTTTGAGTTAATTCGCTACAAGTGTTTTGAAATCGCCCATCACTAGATATTGTTGAATAAAGTCGTTATTTTGGGGGTTTTTTTGGCGCACAAAAAGTATTCTCGTCGCTTCATAACATTAGGGTTGAACCACTGTAGTCACATGAACTGTTTTAAATATGTCTTTAGTAGCTTTCTGGGCATCTGAAAGAGTTAATTATCTCGTTGGCAATGGAGGCCTCACTGAGCCATCGGATTTCATCAAAAATATCTTAATTTGTGTTTCGAAGATGAACGAAGGTCTTAAGGGTGTAGAACGAGGGTGAGTAATTAATGACAGAAATTTCATTTTTGGGTGAACTAACCCTTTAATTGTAATATAATGTCAAATTATGCAAAAATTGTGAATATATTATTTAATTGTGTGCATTTAGGAGGATACACAAAATGCTAGTTCAGAAAGTCAACAAAGTCAGCCATTTTTTATTCCAAAAACACTCAAAATGTCATTTGCATCACAAAATGTTATTAAACACAATACATCATTTGAGATATGATGGAAATGACAGAAAGAAATGACAAAATGATTCTCCTGTGATGCATGTGTATTCTCTGATGGACAAATTAAACCAACTAGTGAAGTGTGTTTAGTTTCTAAATGTCCACAGGGCCAAAAGTACCCAAAGTTCAAGAAACACCCATAAATGTGACCATGCAGTCTCAAACATTTGTGTGTTTTGCTGGTAAAATGTCTCTAATTAAGTTTTTTAAGACACAAGATTTTTGGAAAATTGGTGCCACTTAAACTTATTCACACATTTTCGCTTTATATTTTCCATGTAACAGTGAAAAGACACAGAAAGAATGCTTTTGAGGTAAAACATGGAAGACATTCACAAGTCCAACGCAACAAGGACTCGCTTGGCTTTTCTACAAGCACATGCACGTGTGTGTGTGTGTGTGATGAGGTCGTGCTTTCCAATGTGTGGTATTAACCTGATAACGTGTCTGGTCCGTCCCCAAGGCAACGGAGGCAACTCCCCCCACCATCCGCATCCCCACAGCAACAGACGCTGCTGTCCCTTTCCATCACCGGCATGCTGACCTTTACAGTGACCTGCCCCGGGACCGCCAGAGAGAGAGAGAGACAGATCGACAGAGAGAGAGAGAGACGGGCTACACACCTGCTGCCTTCAAAGCTGCAGTGATGCACGAGTGTGTGCGCCAGCTGCATTTGTGTGTACATGAAAAGAAACCCGATCGGAGATTCACATCAAACAGGACTGCCAGAGAGCTGACCAAACACACACACCGAGTAAATCTCCCAGACGCTTATGATTTCTCTCTTCTCTGCTGCACACTCCATTTCTCTTTGTCTGCTCGAGGTTAACGCTTTTATAGACTGTTGTGAGCAGTTTGTTTGGTTTCTGTGTGTGTGTGGGCAATGAAATATCTCAGACGACACACCCAGAGTGTTAACCGAAAACTTTAGTCATTTTTAACTAAATAAAAAAGAGAACTCTAGTCTATTATGATTTGCTATGTTTCCACAGAAAATGAGGCTAATAGGGATTAGACGTATATAAAAGTGGAGAAAATAAAGTCGTGAGCGAGGATATGGCGAGCAAGGCGGGAGATTCCAAGTGTAGTCCGGTGGAGTAATCCATAAGATTTTGACCAGAAACAGGGTGACCAGATTGCAAGAGCGCAGAATAAAAAGAAAAAGCGAGAAAGCTTCAACATAGCTTGGTAAGACTAAAAAAGCTCTTGCTACTGAAGTTATTGTGATGTCAATGTCACATTAAAAACATCTAGCATTACAACAAACAACATGCATTTCAAAAATATTTACAAACCAGTCTGTCAAACTGACTTGTGTCGCAACCTAAAGATCATTCTCCAACCGCCTTATGAATATTGCAAAATGTGGCAAGCAGGACGAGGCTGAGGGCCGTGAGAACGGTGCGAGGCCATTGGCGTGATTGATAATGAGCGTCACCTGCGCGCCACACCGGTCTCGTATATCTCACGGAGGAGCGACGACAGTGAAGGACAAAAGAGGACCAGGCCTGGACTATTTATGTTGTGTTTTATTTATGTGTGTGCAGCAGTCGTCCGTGAGGGGCTGCCGCTTTATTTTCATTTACTTTCGTTTGTTTATTTTATAGGACTAAAGTGTTTGAAACGTTCGCCGGTTCCCGCCTCCTTCTTCCCTGAACTACTAACTTCGTTACACTGGTGCCGAAACCCAGGAGGAAAGAGGAACACACTCTCAAAGAGCCCACACCACTGTGGGGAATCAGCGGTGCCATCGAGCATGACTGGGCAGAGTCGGCCGCCATGGACGCTCGAGGCGGTGGGCTGTAGTGAATTGCCAGGGGGACGGACGAACTCGCTGTGGAGGGGTTGTGGAGGGGCGGCTGCCTAGGAGTCATCACCAATTGCCGAGGCCGGAGCCTGCTGCTGTCTGCCATGATGGGGAGGAGCAGTGAATGGGGGACTCCTCCCAAACCCGGAGGAGCAGTGAATGGGGGACTCCTCCCAAACCCGGAGGAGCCGTCACTGTCCACCAGGCGAAGGAGTGTTGAGCCATCCACCGAGGGCTATCCAGTGCCGCCGCTAGGCATCACGGACAAGTTCACCCAGCTGGTGGAGGACCGGATGGCCTTGCGTTTTGGGAACCGGACCAAGAATTTTCCTTTCTCCCCTCTCTCGTCTCTTTCGCTCCTGATGCTTCCATCTCCTTTTCTCTCGCCTCGTCTGTCCTTACCCCCAGGTGCTGTGGCCACCGTGATGGGTCCCCCTAGAGGTTCGGATGGGGGGAGTAGAGCGCAGTCTCGAGGGTACCTGTGAGGGGCGATGGAGGTATGTGGCAAGCAGGACAAGGCTGAGAACTGTGCAAGGCCGGTGGCGTGATTGATAATGAGCATTACCTGCGCGCCGCTCCGGTCTCGTATCTCACGGAGGAGCTCGGAAGCATAAAAGGAGGAGCGACGACAGCTTTACTTTCGTTTTGTGTTTGTTTATTTTATAGGATTAAAGTGTTTGAATCATTCCTTCTTCCCTGAACTACTAACTTCGTTACACAAACAAAAAAGGCAAAAACTTTTTAAAACTGCAAGATCTAATCTAATTGGCTGGCTTTACACCAGGGTTACTATAGTTAACTAAGGGTACGTTTACACAACAACAACGTACTAAAAAGTTTTTCTGTCAAATGTTGTCAAAACGATCCCTCTTCACACGGATCCGCGAAAACAACTAAAAACGCTGTATTATTCATGCCAGGCGATGTTACTTTGTAAAGAAACACTACACGCCTGCGCACATACACATTCTTCTTCAGAGCAGTGAATACAAACAGTAAATCTACACTTTGCTTACAGTTTTTAATAGTTTTATTTTTAGGTAACAATAACAATGTTGGCGGTTCTTCGTCGAAATGAGCTGCGATATGGATCAGACGATATGTTGACAGCCAAAAACCTAGAGTGTTTAAACAACACAGTTCATCCTGTAAAACAGTCCTGCAAACCTTTGACTTCAATAGAAATGGTTCATTGCAAGGGTGTGAAGGAAAACTTGCTGCGTCCAAAATCAAATACTTCTCTACTATACAGCATGCGAAAAACAGTACACCAAAAGAGTAGTATGTCTGAATACATAGTATTCGAAAAACAGTAGATGAAAAGTTCCCGCATGACCTAGTACTTCCCGCGAGATTCCGGCGACGCAACTGATGCTGGTAGGTCACGTGACAGTAACAACATGGCGGATGTAGTACGTCCAGATTACATTCATAATACACACATTTATACTATATAGAACATACTTTTTTAATGGTCGCGAAGTAAGTTCAAATTTAAATGTAGTACCTACTCAGACAGTACGTGATTTTGGATGCACCGGAAGCATGCATCTTAAAATTTAAAAAATTGTGTGAAAACACACCAATGGGAATCGTAGAGGGGTTCAACCTGACCCGGGTCTCAAAACACATCTCATCCGTCTGTCAGAGCTTTCTCCAGTGCCTAACTCCGCTAATACGCCACTGCACAGGGAGAGAGAGCTATTATTCCTGGCTACCTCATTTCCAAGTCCAATTTCTAAGAACGGAGCGATTGAGTGACGCCAACCGAAAGGCCCTTCACCTCCTCTCCCTCCCTCCTCTTCCTCTCTGCCGCAGGAAGTTGGGTGTGTAGAGAGCATCCTGCAGTCGATAGGGGTATCGATCCCACTTGGGTTTGGTAAAGTGATAGATAAAGAAACGAGTGGAGTGACAGAGCGAGGAGAATCATTTAACCCCGCGGGGGGAGCGAAGGAGGGACGGTAATGACAGCGTTTTCCGGAGGGCTTATCTTCGCAGAAAGAGAGAGTGAACGCAAACACCGCCGTGCACAGAAGAGAGGGAAGAAAAGAGATAAGGAGAGAGAGAAGGAGAGTGACGTGCCTCATTTTCTAAGAAGTGATTTGAATAATGAGGAAGTGTAATTTTCTCTTTTTCTCGTCTGTGGTCGTGGGTCTCTAATTGCTCGGGCTGAATGTAGAGTGGGCTCGTCGTCTGTGATCTGGCTCTCCTGTACTCACATAATCGCACACGTTTTTCCCCTGTCGTGTTTTTTCCCTGCTTCTTTATGCCTTTTTCTCTCTTGTGGTCTTTGTACCTTCTCTTTCCTGACATTTTCTGCCTCACCCCTCGAATTTCAAAGCCTGGCAGCCCATTTCAGACTTTCCCGTCTCTCTACGCTCTTAGAAGAAAAGGTTCTAGAACCTTAAAGGGTTCCGTAAGGTGCTTCATATATAGAACATTTTAGGGGTTCCCAACATTTTAAGGATTTAATTCCTTTTGTTTTAACTCACTTTTAATTTTAACAAAATTTTATGAATAAACAGCTTGTAAACATACTTTAGCACTAGAAAATTGAATACAAAAGAATTGTAATAACCCACTAAATGTGAAAGTATTATGTTTCATTTAAGACATTTCTCCTAATATAGAACCTTTATGGCATGAAGGGTTCTTTTAAAATCGAGTCAAAAACCCTAGGGTTCTATTTAGAACTCCATTAAACCTTTTTTCTAAGAATGTATGTTTCTGTCTAGCTCTTTTCCTCATTCAAACTCTCATTGCTGGAAGAAAACTCTGACTATGTGTTTATGACCAGTATTGGTGAAGCTACATTCAAACTAACTTCCTGCATAAAAATACACAATATACAATTAACAATTACTAGTATGATGAAAACAAAAGTAAAGATATTGTAGTTACTGTAAAACACTATAGTAAATGTTAGAAATTACACATATAAGTGCCCCTATTGTGCTTTTTCAGATATTACCTTCCATGTACTGTTATATAGCTGTTTGTGAAAGTAAAAGGTCTGCAAAGTTTCAATGTGTAGACAAATTAAGTTATTGTCTCCTAAAAGAAAGAACCGGTTCTGAACTGCTGAAACGAGTCGTCAGTAATTCCAGTCGTACTTCCTGCACTAACCTATGTGGTTGGTAACAAATTTGCATAATGCCAGCCTATGGTCTTCATTGGCTGCCCGTGAACAACGACGTCATCTTTACTGTTCGATCACTGTGTATCAAGTGCTGAGGAAGATCCAGAGCTGAAATTCAGATATGGTAATGGACGTTTGTTTTCTGACACGCACTGTAAGCGGTAGACCAATCACAACAGACTGGGCCATCTGACCAATCAGAGCAGAGTAGATGAATAACAACAGACTGGGCCACCTGACCAATCAGAGCAGAGTAGACCAATCACAACAGACTGGGCCACCTGACCAATCAGGAAAGAGTAGACCAATCACAACAGACTGGGCCACCTGACCAATCAGAGCAGAGTAGACCAATCACAACAGACAGGGCCACCTGACCAATCAGAGCAGAGTAGACCAATCACAACACACTGGGTCATCTGACCAATCAGAGCAGAGTAGGCTCTTGGAAAGGAGGGGTTTAGAGAGACTGAGTCCTTTATCAAACCATTTCAGACACTGTGAGAAAAGAGCTGATGCTACAATGTATATTATGAGAAAATTAAAAAATTAGTTTTTTTGACCTTGGATGCATGTAAACCTGATGTAGGAGATTTCAAAACAAAATTAGGAGCCTTTACAATAACATAATAGGGGCACATTAAAACATAATGAAAGAGAAAACAACAACAAAATGTTCCTGTTAACTTAAACGTAACATAGTAATAGTAATAGTAACGTCTAGAAAATTATGTACATGTAAATGTGCATTCATGTTGGCGGGAAGCAAATTCTAGGTAGCAGAAGTTCTTCATGGAAACAATACAGCCAGAATGTCAATGTACATATTTCACCCATTTATGTTCATGAATGAACCCTCGGACAATATAAACAGAGACAGGTAATGTTTGTATTCACCTCTGATTTGCTATGAATCGAAAGCCAAACCATGTGCTCAAATTACTTAATATACGTGTGTGTGTGTGTGTGTGTGTGGATGTATACACCTCTTTGAATTGAGGTGTGTGTGTGTCCAGGCCGTGGAGTGCTACTCCTGAGTGGCAAATACAATAATTGTACGTTACGCTGGAGCAAAGCAATCAGACATGAATGAAGAAATTAATTGGCCGATCTCTGGAGTCTAAAATAGAGTCCCTCCCTCCCCGACACGCACACACATACACACTCTAATCAGCCGTGGCTGACAGCCCCTCCCTGTGAGCGCTAGCGGGCAGAGGATCAGAGAGGGGCATTATGGGAGATGAAAGAGGTGCGCCGGCCGCTGCAGAGGTTGCCGGGGTGTGTTACGCACCATGAACTTGCTGGGCAAGAGCAGACAGAACTACCAAACACACACACACACACACACACACAGAGAGAGAGAGAGAGAGAGAGAGAGAGAGAGAGAGAGAGAGAGAGAGAGAGAGAGAGAGAGAGAACCCTAGTGTTCTTGACTCAATTTTAAAGAACCCTTTAGGCCAAAAAGGTTCTATATAAAAAGAAATGTCTTAAATGATAGCATGTTTAATGGGTTATTTTATTTTTTTTCTAGTGATAAAGTATGTTTACGAGCTGTTTATGTTATAAAAATTAAAACAAATCGATTAAAACTAAATCTATATAATGATCCCAAAATGGAACCTCTAAAAGGTTCTATATATGAAGCATCTGTATGAACCCTTTAAGTTTCTAGGTACAAATAAATGTGCATTTACAATAGCCGTATAACCACTAGCTTTGTTGAATATAGTTATTTATAGTACTAAATGCATAACAGAGAAACAGAAAAAATAGTGGATTGGATAAAAACTAAAATGACTGGTTAAAAGGTAAATTTATAAATGTACAAATAAGAAATTTAAACAATATGCATCACCTTTTATTTATCATACATAAACGGTTCAAAAAGAACTGCAACACACAATATGTTCACGTATATATTTTCATACACAGGATGGACTTGCTACAAATGAACTTACAGTAACTTTGTTGAATATAGTATATTTTGCTGAAAGAATAATACAACAGAAAATATGTAAAAATATATTAAATGTCTAAATGTAACTTCTACATGAATAAAGGTACTGTACACATCAAAGATGTACTAAGAATGGAAAATATATTTTTTCGCCTTTTTAAAAAAAAGTTTCACATAAAGATGACAACGCTGTCAAAATGATCACTGTTCACATGGATCAATGAAAATGACTAAAGCGCTGTATTATGCATGCCAGGCCTGTAGTTGGCAATGTCACTTTGTAAAGAAACACTGAATACAAATAATCAAGATGGTGAAAGCATGACATCACCATTTTCATGTGTGTTTTTGTAGTTAACATAGACATGTTTTCAAAAGTTTGCATATTCAGGCCCCCAAAATGCTGTTGTTGTATAAATGAACAGTCAAAACACATACAAAAGTTTTCCGTTTTTAGTGGAACGCTGTCATGTAAATGCCCCCCCCAAGTATAAATTGTAAAAATTAAAGATAAAAAATAAATATATGTGAACTTTTCTGTTTGTTGTAGTTAAAACAGAACTGCCCACAATCACTCATGTACGTTTTCATACACCAGATGCGCTTGAATCATTTTGAATAAGAGTATAATTTGCAGAAAGAGTAACACAACAGAAAACACAGAAAAATAAGTTCAATTACTAAATGTAAGTTGGGCTGGGAATTTAACACATTAATTCGATTGATTAATTAATTACGGGGGAAAAAAAAAAAAAACGCGTTAAAATTTTTAACGCATTTAACGCACTTGCCCCACCCCTAGACCTACATGTCATATGACATTTCATACAGTTGACTGATGATGAATATGTGGCAGGGCAACAACTTACTGTGTGATATAGCCTATAGAATGCAGTTAGAATGTCCATAAAATTCAAGAAATGAAAGGCGAAACGCAATCGATTTGAACCCTCTGAAGTGTACGACAACACCAGTAAGATCAGAACATTCACTGCTAAATTCAAACGTGCTTTCGTGCTTTGGCTGTGGTGGCAGCACCCGTCGCGCGTTATAACTGACATGATTAAAACGACAAAAACATTCAAATATTTGACAATAGGTGCCAATCCATGTTTCTGCATGTTTCTCCATGTTTCTGACAGCCATGAGGACACTATATTTGAGAGTGCACAAGTTTTGTTGAGAGATTCGTGCCGCACATTACATTGATGCGCTCTCATGTTAATGTATTACATTGATGCACACATGCATCGTTAAAAAATGCCATAGTAACTGCCTCAAGTGAACTATAAAAATGAAAAGAACGTCGCGTCTGAAAGCTGCAGTCGTTTTTTATTGGTTAAAATAAATGGAAAATATATCTCATGTTTTTCCGTGGGTGCTCAGTGCCTATATAGCCTATAGTTCATGATAGGCTATAGTTAACAAGTTTGTGAATATTTTGAATAAGCAAGGAAAAACTAAATAAAAGTGATACATCTGTCATACGGGGCTATTTTGCCTGCGTGACATGTCGCCCCCCACATTAATAATAAATGTGCAGATATTGTGAATTAATTTAATAAACATGGTAATCTAGCTTTCTTGGTAGCCTTCAGTAAATTAACTTCTCTAAGAAAATGATTCATAAAACATCAGTTGACCATATGTTTACTTTCAATTTCATATTTCTAAATTGATAAAAATAAATAAATGAATAAAAATCAAGATATAGTTCACCCCAAATAAATCATTTACTCATCCTCATGGTCCAAAAGTTTGTGTAATAAATTCTATGTTGAATCAAATAAAATATTTCTTTCTGAATCTACTTTTTGTAATGTCTATTTGATGCTTTACACAATAATGACTTCAAATTATCTTTTGGGGATCATTTCTCTTTGATGTACGATAAATTTGCGATTAATTAATCGCCACATCATGTAATTAATTAGATTAAAAATTTTAATCGCTCCCCAGCCCTAGAATAAATATAAATTGTAAAAATTAAGCGCTAGCTACATATAAACTTGGAGTAATATTATTTTGTTAAATTATTGTATATAATACATGTGAAAAATAAACTGCTTTGGGAAAAGGTGTCCGTTAAACAAATAAGGGTACATTTAAAAAAGAAATGTAAATATAATATATATCTGGTTTTATCTTTATCGTACACAAATTAACATAACAGTCACGCCCTCTCAGACAGGTAATTTCCTATAAGACGGTTGAAGAGTTTAAGCCCCTATGTGGCAGCGCGATGACTCATATTCAATTTTCCTTCTAATTGCCCCAACTACCGCCCCAACCCCCTTCCCCTCCATCTACGCCGCATTACCGTTGGCGTAACCAGACTGTTTAATGAACGTACCTTCTCCCCTGGGGCATGTGCGTGTGTGTGTGCACGCGTGGCTCTCGGAGGCGGTATTCAGAGGTGAAGGGGTCATACAAATGGTTTGTGTTTCTTGCGACGTGGGGCTTGTCTTTGACAGGCCGCTCACTCATGCATACCAAATGCACGCACATGCTGACTGATAATCTCAACCGTGTGATGTGGGAAAGACACTTTGCGACTTTAAACGCAGATCTGAGGCCAGGTGTTTCGTGCGTGGCATAAACACTTTTGTGATTCCGAGCTTTCATCCTAGACACAAAGAGAGAGAGAGACAGCGGGGGGTATACGCAGGAAGGAGGATGGACAGGAACGGCAGGGAGAACGAGGAGGAAAACACGAGAGGAAGAGAGAACAGAATCCGTGTGTCGAAGGAAAGAAACGCCTGCGGATCGCATTGTCTGCTGCGCTGAAATTACCGGCTCTGCCTCTCTCAAAAACATCCCAGCGGGAAACCGCTCTTAGTCTGGAAGAGAGAGAAAGACACAGGGAAAGTACAAGAAAAAAGCACTTCCTTTCCCTGAAAGAACATTTTTAAAAGAGCATTTGCGTGACTTCATTAGTTTGTAGCGCAACAAGGAGGAACGTTTTGCATTTGTTTATGGGATAAACAAGAGAGAGAGACCTTTCCAAATGTTTAGCACGCACGAACACGGAATCTCAATTAGCAAGAGCGTCTCTCGCGCCGAACGAGACGGCAGGCCCTCTGCACGTGCCGAATCGATCAATTAATTAACCAGCGGTGTGCGGATACGCCGGAGGTCTTCAATCAAACGCACACACATGTGGGGGCAAAAAAAACTGTGTGCAGGGAAACAGACGAACTGGCAATCTCCCTCTCTCTCTCGTTCCTGTCCGTACGGCACAAGGGCCCCCTGGACGGCATATTATTCATCCGACAGACAAGTGAGAGAGCGAGAGAGAGAGCATGCAATAAAAGCACGTCCTCACAGGCGCACGCTGACTCAGGAGCTGCATATATCAAAATAAGAGGAAAAAGTGGAATTATCCGGTGTGCTGCGGAGAACGTGGAAGGAATACAAATACCACACGCACGCACGCACACGCTCAATCTTGGTTCTTCACACAGACTGATTTCCGTCTCTCTCTGTGGCGGTCTCGGCGCAGAGCGGTTTCCTCTTTAGAAACAGACTGTGGGCAATTTCCTGCACTGATTAGTCAGATTACATGCATTAGACAAGTGAAGTATTTAAATCGCAATAAAATAACAGGAAAAGAGGCTTGAGACTCAGGGAGATCACCACACACTGTCTCTCGCTCGCGCTCTCTGTGATGCGATACACACACACACACATACGCATACGCATGGTGGAAAATTAATTCAGGCACTGAAGGGAAGCGCTGTCTGTGAATACTAATGCCAGCGTGCTGAAAGACCCCGGCAGCGCTGCGCTCACACACACAGAACTTGCGTCGCTCTATATGTGTGTGTGTGTGTGTGAGCGCGCACGTGTTGGACAGGTGAATTGTGGGTGTCTGTGCACGTTAGACAGGTAAAGTGTGCGTGAGAGACAGGGAACTTTGTCTATGTTGGACAGGCGAATTGCGGAGTGTGTGAAAGACAGGTAAATTGTCTATATGTGATAGATTTATGTGTCGGACAGTTTAAGTTTTTACATCTATATAGGAGACAAGTTAAATGTGTATGTGTTTGTTAGATGCATGAATTACGTGTGTTTTTGTATATTAGAAATGTGAAATGTGTGTATGTGTCCTCACATTACTCAAATGTGTCTCTTTAAAAAAAGGTTCCAAAAGAGGGTTTTCACACAGACGCCACAGAAGAACTATTTTTGGTTCTACAAAGAACCTTTCAGTTTAGAGCTCTTAAAAGAACCATTTTTTTTTCTTCTTCATTTAAAGAACATTTTACAATTTGTGGAATGAAAAGGTTCTATGGATGTTAAAGGTTCTTCATGGAAAGATAGATGCCAATAAAGAACCTTTTAAGAGTGCAGTAAAGTGCACGCGAGTGCGTTAGACAGGTGAAATGTGTGTGTGCGAGTACTGTAGAAAGGTGTGTATGTGTGTGTCTGCGTTTTGCTCTTAACTGCTCTTTAATATCCTCCGTCTCGTGCTCCCTAACGAGCCTCTAACAATCCGCGCGTCATTATGGCTCCGCTCTTCCGTTCCCGTTAATGTTTACCGGCCACACACACACGAGCGCTGCGCGGCTCATCTGCATGCTAAAGGTCACACGGCTGCTGCAGTAATTGGCCTCTGTCGCTCGGAGCGACGGCGATGGAACAAACGAATGTCAGATATTCATGCCGCGCGCGGGAGTCGGCCATCTTACTGCTGTTTGTTTTCGCGGTTGTCGGGTCGTTAGCTGGCGTATCAGTACACACAGCAGAGGACGCATAGAGAGAGAGAATTGTGACGCAACTTGCACTTAAAATAATTCATATCTTAACTAGGCCTATATAAAAACAACTTTTGTCATAGATCTGCTCAGGGGTGGATTGTAATGCTTGACATTATTCCATGATAATTGCATTGCATGCAGAGTTTTATGTGTGAACTGCTCTCAAAAAAATCAAATTTGAGAAATATTCAGGGAGAATTACTTAGAAAAGTTTGCAATGGAAACCATAGTTTAAAATAACGTGCACCATATTGATAATCACACTGTAAAAACATCACTGATGCCCAAAAATTACAATATTCTGGAAAAATCAAGCAAGCGTGGGAGAAGTCCTGTTTCCACTTGGTATTAAGATGTTTTTTTGGTGATCCGACCACAAGTGGTTAGCCAAGACGCATTACCATTTACACCATAACACAACAACAAATGCGTCTCCTGTGATCACTTGTGTTGGAATTTGTTGAGAATCCCCATTAATTTTGTGAGACTCTAGCCTACATCACTTTGAATGAACAAACTCATGTTACACCACTTACGTAATATAATATATATAATATAAAAATTTATATATATATATATATATATATATATATATATAAAAGGGACATAATCTATAAGGTTAGATTTGAGTCAGAAGTATTAAATTTAACTTTTCAGGTATCAAGCCTTAATATAAAATGATGTGCTTTAAGGACATACATGGAAAATGACACTGTCATTGGGGCCAAATGTTGAGAAATATTTACCCTTTGCTATGAGAATTTTAGACAGGCGGGTCCAGTTGTGCTTTCTGAAATCCAATTAGCTGTATTCCCTCTGTCATTGGTCGAACAAACTGATAGCCCCGCCCCAAGCACGTACCAATGGTGCCACTTTTCAGGGAATCAACCTACAAATGGTTAGGAGAAAAGTATATTAATATCAAAACTATACACATCACCTTGATTGTTTTGGGTCGTTTTCAGTGATCAGCATTTGCAATTGAGCTGCCAGTTTTTCCATTTATTCCACTTTAAAATATTTATTTTATTTATGAAATCACAACCACTAACATATCCACAATAATTACTAAACTGAAGGCCGACACAGTGATCCAAATCTTCAGATTTAGGAAGGTGTATGACATAAAAAAACAACAACAAAAACAATAAAATGATTTTGGCATGCACTGCCCTACAATAATCTATACACCAGCCCTTGAGATGCCACACAAATCCAGCAAAATGAAGACCAGCCCATATCCTTTAAAATCCTCCACATTTTCCCCCTCAGACTCAAGGAATTGAGAAGATGATCCCAAGATGATTGAGATCAGGAGACATTACTCATCCTTACTCATGAACCGCATGATTTGAAGCTTTCCGACAAGCGTCACAAAGTGATGACCTCATGTAGAAGGTAAAATTACGAACTCTGACAGCGTTTAATCAGCTCCAGCAAGATGCTGTCATTACCTGGCACTGTGGCCGAATCCAGGCAGTGAATGACCTCGCTGAGTTCCATAGAGGTCAACTTTTTGTCTGTTTTGTCAATAATGGGCAGGATCATGATGGTGTCAAGGGTTGAGTTGATGGCAGCACATTCTCTGCTGTCCAGAAGAGAATGACAATGCCAAGGCCGCCTTGTAACCGATATCTGCTAAATCCTATCATTGGACCAGCATTTGGCACAGATCTTCCTAGACAGGATGATAATGCATGTCATTATATTAACATTTACTCATTTAGCATACACTTATCCACAGTGATTTACATATTAGAATAATGTAAGCCAGTCAGTCAAATATAAACCAATACATATTTCCCATTTCGATAAAAAATGTGCTAAATTTGCAAGGCGAAAATTGGTAAAATCTCAAGTTTTGATATAAAATCTGAAGTAGATTGGTAAATATCTGCTGTAAATATCTGGTAAATCTGAAGTAAACTCTGAAGACTACACTAAACATCTTTGAGGTGAACTCTGGGGTAAAATCTGAAGTAAAAGCTGAGGTGAACTTTGTTGTAAATGGAGTTAATTTCCGTGGTTAAAAAAACTCATAGTACGGTATGCACTAATCTGAGGTGAACTGCAGGGTACATTTTATCCAGTTTGAAAACTTTTAACATCCATTATGATTTTTTTGCAAACATTTTAATGGATGTCTTTCTTCAGAACATGAAATAGGAGGAAACATTCTCCAGTCCAGGGTTTTACAAAATACACAAAATCTTTTTCATTCTATCACGGTTTTAAATCCAAAATATCTAGAAATTGGAGTCTACACTGTAAAAAAAAAAAAAAAAAAAGAAAGGATAATGTACTGGCAGAAAATTACCAGGACATTATCCAGTAATTTTATGGACATTTACATTAACCCTAAAACACAACGCAACGAAGTTCAAAATTTAAAATATAGGTAAAACACCTGTAAAAAAATAAATACGGAAAATTCCGTCAAATCAATACAGTACATTGTGCCCTATTTTTATGGATTTTTATGGAAGTGTATTTTACAACTGAAAAGACCACTAGACATTCCAACTATAGATATAAATTACATAATAAAAATGTCTTTTCTTCTCTATTGTCATGTATAAGGGCTCGTTCACACAGAATGCGTTTTTGCTTTGAAGAGCGCGAGACTCGGACAGCGGAATGGGGAAAAAACGCAAGGTCTTGAGACGAGTTTTTTAAAAGTTGAACTGATTTTAACTTGAGCGCCACGTTTTTAGAATGCCGTGTCATGCGTGAGACATGAGCGCAACGGTCATACAGGTCCATCTAACGTGTGTTTACATAGAAATCTTTTACAAAATTTTACAATGGAAAAGTAGCGCATCGGAATAGAAAAACATGTTCTTTCTTAAACAAGAAAAAATGCAGGATGGGTCTTGATTATGTTCATTGGGAATTGATTGGATTGTTGTGGTTTGCCATTACCGTGCATATGAGTGACAGGTTGTCCCGCCCTCACGCCGAAAAACACGTCATCAGAAAAGAGAAGCGACGTTCTTGCAAGAAGATGGAGGGGAAGTTATTTTGATTTAAGATTATTAAGGCACATTATTTTTTTTTAAATGATGTGCACAGATAAATACGGAGCCCCGGACATGACATGCAGGAAAAAAATAGTAGGCTAAATCGTGCGCGCGATTTACTATTTCGTTCCCCATGCGCATGATTTATAAATCGAAGGAACGAAATAGTAAATCGTGTGCACAATTTACTATTTTATTACTGCGATTTAGTAAATCGAGGGAACGAATTAGTAAGTCGTGCGCATGATTTAATTTTTTTTCTTGCATGTCATGTGTGGGGCTCCGTAGATGAATCATTTATAGGCCTAATAAATATTCCAAAAAATATGAATTGTCAATTTTGATTTCATGGTGACTTTAAAACGGTATAGACTGGAGCGTAATAAACAGAACAATATTGGTGTGGACGCTAATATAGTTATCGTTATAGTTATCGTTTTTGGTGTGAGCTGTGAACGGGCCTTACTAATTTTCTAAAAGTGGGTGTCTATTTTTGTGTGTTTGTGCTGTTTACACACACACGAAGTGGGCTGATATTGCTGTGACTCAAGGGAATATATGTTCCTCTCCTTCTGCAGGTGAACTGCACATAAACTCTCTCTCTCTCTCTTCGTCTCACCATCTTCCTCCTCGTGAAACCATCCCACCTGTCCACGAGTTTCCTCCGTCCGTGTCTCTTGTGTGTCTGTTTCTACGGTCCTTTTTTTCCTCTCCGTTGCTCTCGCCTGACAGCCTGTCTCCCTCCCTCTCTCCCCTCTTCCGCACTCTACTTCCCTCTCCGGCTTGCGGCAGTCTTTCATTCCGCTAACTGCCTCCCTCTCTCTCTCTCTCTCTCTCTCTGACTGATACGAGGCCGACAGGGTAAGTGTGACGTACATTGGCAGCGTTCGCAGCCTGCCTCACATACACACACGCACGTTGAGCGTGACGTGCGCTGGCAGAATTTGCAGCCTGCCTCACCGCTTATCAGAGCTGTCAATCACGGGCTGGTGACAGCGGCTGGCAGGCAGCGCCACGGGGAGCCCGACACGCAAATACACACACAAACGCTTGTTCCCAGCTGATCAACGCTCGCGCTTCCCCTACAGACACAGGCACGCATATATGTGCGCACTGTAACGTACATAAAACTCTTAGTATTTGCATAACGAGAGGTGCTTTTTAATAAACACACACTGCATGCTCATGTATAACATTTGTCTTGGGCGGGAAAAAGAATGAAGAAATATATATGCTGTAAATAATATATTATAAATAATCATATAGATTTATAATACATAAATTAATTCATAATTAATAATAATAATACATTTATAATTTATAACAATATATCATTATATTTGCAATAATTATATATAATTAAATTAATAAACAATTACATTAAGTAATTAATATAATATATTATAATAATATTCTGATATAATATATCTAATAAATAAGTTACATAAATTAAATTGTTTTCTCATGGTAAACCTGTTTGGTAATAATCATTATTTTACCAATTCCATTTAGCAACTCTTTATCTTGATCATCATTTCTATTAGTTTAGAACAAGTACACTAATCTCTGTGGTAATCAGCTGCACGGCATAAATGTGGTCAATAGAAAATAGAAAGATATTAGAAAAAATATTCTTTCGGAAGTCTGATGAATGTGTGGTTTTGTGACGTACTTTTGGTCTGGCTGGTAAACATGAGTAGGAAAACACAAAGACATAAACACGTTTTCGTGCCGCTGCATGCATGTTCTGCCAGAGAAAACTTGGAGTAAACAAAGGTACTTGGGCAAACAAATTCCGAAGTCTCAGCAGCTCCGCTTAAGCTGAAACACACTTTTATTTGAAAAGGTCTCGGGCGAGTCTTTCTGCTATGCTTTAGCTTAATGGGTTTCAACGGACAACGTACTTTGTTTTGACAATTCCTCTGTCAAACTTTGGAATCATTTGGGAAAACTAAAGGGTGAAAGCCCAGACCTGCCGTACCCTGAAAGAAAACCCTGTGTGCATATGGATGTCTTAGGAGTTGAAACCATGTGCTTGCTTCAAAGACAACGATCAAAAAGTTTCCTATCGTGTATAAAGCAAATGTTTTTTCTATTAAATAAGCCACTTGAGTGATTTTACCATTGTTTAAGATTATTACAAAATAACACACAGCTTTTAATGTCTTAATATTTTATAAATAATAGCAAATAGCAATAGCAATTGGATTACAGATTAATAAATGATAAAATGTATTACTATTATTATCATTTCGTTTTTTTAATAATTATATAATATAATAATAATTAAAGCTGCAAGCAGCGATGAAAGGGCCCTCGCACCCGGGCTCACCACCACCTGTTGGCCTTAGGAAAACAGTGAAAAGTGGCCAACATGCATGTAAGCGAGTAAATACAGGAGAATTATGGCAAAGTCATTTCAAAGTGCCAGACTTCCTGCTGCCAACAGGTGGTGCTTTGACTGTAACTGAATATTGTCATGTAGATGTCTTCAGGCCAGGACTATTATCAAACATGTGAAGTCTGGAGCAGATCGGACATTGTATACCCGAGTTACAACAACTTCCTGTTTCATGGCGAAACATCGAACTTTGTCAGGCCGCCACGGACACACCCAACAGTGAAAACTCTAGATCTTCGCAATTTAATGTCGCAAAGGCCTTTAGATTAGACTGACCAAATATGATGTTGATCTGATTAAAGCTCTAGGAGGAGTTTGTTAAAGTACAATGTCTGGAAATGGCAAAAACTGCAAAAAAATTTGCAGAGAAAACTCAAAATATCTCACCTGCAGGGACTTTTTTGTAAGTATTGGGCTGTTACATCTGTCTACCGAATTTCATACTTGTACGTGAAACGTAGCGCAAAGGGCGCTTAATTGAAATTTTGTAGGTGGCACTATTCTGAATTCCACCTAATTGACACCTAATTCTGAAACCTGAATCAGACGTAAATTTTCACCACTTCTGGCACGTGTTCAAAGTTTCATGAGTTTTCGAGCATGTTTAGGCCCTCAAAAAAGCGATTCATTTCGGAGAAGAAGAAGAATTGACTGAGCAATTCCAATAGGGTCCTCACACCATTGGTGCTCGGGCCCTAATAATAAGCAATATTGTTATTAATATTAATGAACTTTGCAGGTATTAATATAGAATTTAAAGGATGTGCAGTCAACGTTTTATGTTTATCTATAAAGATACTTTTAACATGTCTCATCCAATCAAATTTCAGAGCCATAACTATCTGTTAAATACAGACTGTGTTCAAGTTTGATCTCAGGAGGACGGGTCTTTCCATTTGTTTATGAGGGAACAGGAAGGTCGTTTCTGGTTCAGAGAGCTGTAAGACCTGACCAAACACTCCTTAAAGTCTGGTTGTATTAATCGATTGTCTAAAATGTCAATGTCTGCCAGCCAAAGATGACTCAAACGGTTACATCTCATCCTTGATTTCTCTCACTGCAGTGTAAAATTGGCTAGTAAGCAGATGTCTTTTGGTACAGAATGAACTAATAAGTGCTTTCTGCTTTCAGGTGGATTCTGGGAAAATAGAAAACGGAAAGGAGCTTTTTTCATGTCTATGTTAAAAGGGGGGACGGCAGGGAGAAATCAAGAAAAAGTCATTTTCAACAACCACTTAAAACGCAACATTTGAAGGCAGATTACAGTCAGTTACATCACTGTTCGACTTTCAAGTCAGTTGAAATGGAGCCGGTTCTGAGAGAGGTTCACCAGATTTGTCTTCATGCTAGTTCAGTTCCTGAGACCTGACAGAGACAAAAGTCAAGGTCAAAACTGTCACTTTGTGTTTCTCAACTCCACTAATAATACATGTAATGATGGTCTTTACCACATGACACTAAGGCTATGTTCACACTAGTACGTTTTCGTTTTAACACAGCGTTTTAAAATGAAAACGATCCTCGTCCATACTGACGTTTCCACTGCTTTTCAGAAAAGATCTCTGTCCACACTACACAACCGAAAACACGTCACATGACCATTCATGCACACTGGGCATGAATGTTGCCGATTTCTCTAATAATAGCTTGCCTCTTGCACATTGGCATCTGCAGTATTATAAAATGCAGAGTTTAACTGTACAATGGTTGCTAAAAAGAACAACAAAGCTTGCAGTTCCGTCTCCATGTTATTGTTTACACAGTCGTCGAGGCTGGTCTGTTATTGTCGTCTTCCGGTAGCGAAATGGTCATATGATAGAGGCTTGACGAATAAGGGAAGGATACGCAATGATCCAGAAGACCCAATCAGGGAGCGAATGTGGGCAGCCACGCCTTCGTTTTCCAAAGTCTCCATTTTGGTCGGTCTACACTCAGTTTTCGAGGGTCGAAAATTTCGGGGTAGTGTGGACACCTGCAAAACTGAAGCAAAAGTTATGCATTTTAAAAAGAAAACACACTACGTAGCCTAAGACACATCTTTAGCTTAAATATTCCTGAAATATTCCCCTGGAAAAGTCACACTTTTCACACTTTTGTTGATTTTTTTTCCTCCTCCGGTTTAAGCCTGTTCGCTATTGCGCTGTCATTTTTTCATTCCTCTCACCTACTATCGTCTTTCGGACCTCATCAATCCTTCCTTTCCTTTCTCTCTGCTGGAAGTCTCCGCTGGTGAAACACACGGATTCCATGAACAGCTTGATGAACAGCCTCAAAGGTTTTTTCCCCCAGCCGATGCTAGTGTTTCCCAGCCTTTTCAGGAAACACACACGCACACGCACACACATACACATAGTGGCGTTTCCTCTCCCCGGCCCACAGTCGCCTACGCTCTGCCAGCAGACCTGCCGTGACCATGATGTCATTATTTCCCCCATAGCGTGGCCGTATGCTTGCGAGCGTGTGGCTGTTTATCGGAAAATTCCTGTCTGGGGGCTTTCACGGAACGTCTGAGTTTACCACGGTCTCGACTCTTGTGCACGTGTATTTAATCGGTATAAAAAGTCTGGTTTTCTTATTCTGTCATTTGTAGGTGAACAAACAGAGGTTTTTCATACATTTTTGATGCAGAGAGTTTCATGAATAAATAGATTGTTGATTTTACTCTTAATTTTAGCCCAATATTCATTGTATCACCACACTGCAGTATTAAAGTACTCCATGTTCTAAACACATATGTTTTTTGGTAATTCACACACAAAAAAAAGCATTTAAATTGGCAAATATAGTTCTTATGGTGTCCCATACTCAATATTTGTGCTCTGCATTTCCCCCATCCAAGTGCACACACACAGCAATGAGTATTGAACACACACCCAGGGCAGTGGGCAGCCATTTTGGGGGGGGAGCGATTGGGGGTTCGGTGCCTTAGTTGTGAGTATTGAGAGCAGAAGAGAGCGCTGTTCATTCACTCTCCCACCTACATTTCCTGGCGATACTGAGACTCGAACCTGTGACCTTCAGGTTACAAGTCCTACTCTCTAACCATTAGGCCACAACTGCCCCTGCATCTATAACAAATATTGGTTCACAAAAGGAATAAACTGCATTTTATTTGTGAAAACTCATATTTACATAAAAATGTACATAATCACAGCATGTTTCCTCTAGTTCAAACATTACATTACAGTGTGGCACTAGCAATACTAAGGTCATGGGTTCGATTCCCAGGGAAAGCAAGAACTGATAAAATGTAAATGTGTTTGCATAAAAGCGTCTGCCAAATGCATAAAAAAAATACAAAGCACTCATAAAACAGGCAGTTTTTGTAATTTTTTTTTCATATATTTTTGAGGCAAAATAAGAATTTTATGAATAAAAGCTTATCCTTAAATGTTTATCCTCTTCACAAATCAAAATAAACTACATTAAATGTAGTACATTTCCACAAGACACTTGTTTAAACTTAAACATTTGTTTTTGTTTTTTTGTTTGTTTCCAAAGTCTTTGTGTTTATAAAATACAAAATCTGAGTGTTTCTTATTCTGTGTTTCTTAAAACTGTTTTTATACATTTTTGAGGCAAACACAAAGATTTTACGAATAAAAATTGTTTGCAAATCAATATAAACTACATTTGCACAAGAAAGAACTACAACTTGCTGAGATTTTTTTGGGGGGGAGGGGGGGGTTGGACTATTATTCCAAAGTCTTTGTGTTTATGTAATTTTCATAAAAAATTGGAGCATTTCTTCATAAGGAAACAACAGTTTTTTTTTGCAAATTCTTGAGGCTAACATGAGAATTTCACAAATCAAAACAAATCAAAACAAACTGTTTGCACAAGGTCAAAAATGTTTAACCGCTCAGACTTTGGTTGAAATCAAAGACACCAAGGTTTCTGTGAGAGTTCAGATTGTTATTCTCCATGTTGGTATCTCAGCCAGTATTTGCTGCCTCGCTGTACTGCTGTATTAGTGTCGTGCCGCGGTTGTTGAGGGCGTTCCAAGCTGCTCTGCTGTCTCTGTGTGTGTGTGAGCGCACATTTGTGTGTGCTGTCAGCTGGTGAGTAATAGCAGTCTCGGGTCTCTAAATCTCGACGGACCGCTGCACTGTGGAACGGCGTAGCAGGCGGCCACCAGGGACGGGGTCTGTACACACGCGCACACACGCTGAATATTAATGTGTGTGTGTGTGCGCGCGCTCTGGAGAGTGTCAGCCCCCCCGTGGATTTGACTGGCAGGCAGGAGTGTTGCGAGCGTTTAGCCCCGCTGGATCCGTGCATGTCGGCCGGTGACTATGAGGACAGGGTCAATTAGAGGGTCAACGCGTCCCAAAGGGCAGCCACGCCCACACGTGCACACACACACACACACACTCCCTGACACATTTACACACTTTTTCCATCCTCTCGAGAGGGAAAATTGATAAAATGGTACATCCACCCTCTACCTACCGCTCCCTCTCTTTCAATCTCTTTCTATTCTTCCACGTCTGTGTGACTCGTGTGCAGATTTATAATGAATAATGCATTTTCTAATCAGCACTGGAAGGCTGCGTGTGTGTGTGTATGTGTGTGTGAACTCATATAAAAGACGTATCGTGCCTCTCAAGCAGAGCAGAGATTTGCGGGATGGTTAGCGAATTGCTTCAGGATGCAGGTTTTAGTTTGGGCATCAAGTGTCAATCCAAAGCATGTCTTTAAAACACTGAAATTTATTAAAGATGCAGCATGTGATGTCAAAATGGAAATGGCGGGGTGTGTGGTCGTGTTTTTGGGAGGAAAAGGTTTGAAGATGTTATGCTTTCCAGGACTTAGTGTTCCTAATCTCCGCTTTGCGCTCAGTGAAAAATGTTGTTATATCCATTTTTTTTTTTCTTTTGCTAGTTAGTGATTTATGGTTGATGGGCAGAGATTGCTTTCCCTATTCTCTCATCCGTCTCCCTACCTCTCTCTCTCTCTCTCTAACTGCCCGGAGCGGAAGAAAAGCACGCAATTGAAATTTATTGCCTACATTTTGCCTCCTGCCCCGCTTTGTCTTATCCTCCGATTCAATTCATTGTTCTCACTAAACAGGGGGCTCTCTCCCCAAAGACTCACTCGCACTCACACAATGTCAATGCTCAACAGATCGCGGGGTTTGATTTTGGCCACTTGTTTGTGCACGCGGCAAACACACACACACACCCATCCCCTAAGCTCCTCCATCTCCCAGGCCGTTCAAACACACCCTGTGACAGCTGTTGGCTCCATTGTTTCCATATGTGCTGTGTTGAGGCAAACGCTTACAGGCTTACAGCTTTTCACCGCCACATGCGAAAGACAGACACAACAGAGAGAACCTGCAATATATGTGATATATGCATATATGTCACAGACATCTGAAACACAGACAACTGAAAAAGAGACATACAGTAGAAGAAAACCTAAAATGGACACAGCAAGCAACTGGAATACAGATAGAACAAAGAACTGAAAAACAGACAAATGGAATACAGATAATGTAGATTCTAGTTGTCTGTCTCGTCCGTTTCATTGTTTCAATATTCTGAAATATCTGTATTCTAGTTTTCTGGCATTCCTTTTGTTTAGGTATCTGTGTAGTGTCTGTATTATAGTTGTCTGTCCTGTGTGTTAGAACTGATGTGGCTCAAGACTGAAACACAGATGAGACATGGACTACTAGAATAAAGACACATCAGAGAGAAGTTAAATAGAGACATGACACAGATCCAATGCACAGATGAGACACAGAAAACTACAGATGACGCAGAACTGAAGCACAGACACATCAAAAAACTAGAATACAGACGCAACAGACAGAACTGAAGCACAGACACGACAGAGAGAACTAAAATACAGACACAAAAAAACAGAATAAAGACAACAAAGTAATCAAACACAAAACAGAAACACAGACATGATAAAAAAAAACTAGAATACAGACGCAACAGACAGAAATGAAACAGACACAACAACAACAAAAAAACTATACAGACACAATAGACAGGGTTACACTTTATTTCAATGGTCCACTTTAGACATTCTACCAACTATAAGTAACTTGTTAGACTGTTAGTAGACGGGGTTAGTAGAATAATTTGACATGTAGTTGAAAATGTACTTCTAGTCAATAGAATGTCTGTTGGGGGACCATCAAAAAAAGTGTTAGTAGATATCAAGCAGACAGTCTACTAATACTCTAGTAGTTGACATGTAGTTGCAAAGTTACTTGTTATAATGTATAAGTGGACCATCAAACTAAAGTGTTACCCAGCCAGAACTGAAGAAAACTAAAATACAGACACACACACACAAACAGAACAAAGACATGACAGAGAAACAGACACAACACAGAGAACTGAAACACAGACGTGATAAAAATCAAATAGGATACCGACACAACAGGTAGAACTAAAAACACATGATAAAAATAGAATACAGACACGACAGACAGAAGTGAAACACAGACACAACAACAACAACAACAAAAAACTAGAATACAGACATGACAGAACTGAAACCGACAGGACAAAATAGAATACACAACAGAGAGAAATAGAATACACAAAAATAAAGTCATGACAGAGAAACAGACACAACAGAAGGGCTTTTCTCACTTGAAATAGTTAACCCTGGGTCATTCTAAACCCCAGGTAAACGGATTCCTGGGTTATCTTTATTCACGATTCATACTGCTCATAATATAGCCGGGGTTAACAGTTAATCCTGGGTATTCATAAGCTGCCGTTTCACACTGCACATTCCTAAACCACGGGTTAAAGTCCTTGTTTGAATATTCGCGGTGTCAGTGTTACTGACTGGACAAACGCAGCACGTGACCTGTTTACATAAGGGCTCTAGCATCGCATGTCCTCATATTACGCCGAGTCATGCTGACTGTAATATCAAGTTTTTCTGAGAATGAAACGGTCTCTTCTTCACTCCAACTGTTGCGTTTTCCATCGCCGTTTGACATTATTCCTATCATACGCAGAAACGACTGTTTCGCGCAGTGTTTCCATGACTGCCCAAAGCGCGTGAATATAAGGCACGCGATTGGTTGTTGGTTGCTAAGCATCTAGCTGTAACATTCTAACACTGCGTCGTTTCACACTGTACAAGTTTGGCACTGCAATGCGGGGTTAACACCGCAAAATTGGTGCTAACCCTACTCCGGAGCAGGGTTTCATAACCAGGGTAAAAAGCGGTGCTAACCCCGCATCTAAATTACAAGTGTGAAACGCTCCTTTAGCCGGGGTTAAAAGCGATGTTTAGAATGACCCGGGGTTAAACGCAGTGTGAAAAGCCCAAGAGAGATCTGAAACACACATGATAGAATACAGACAGAACTACAAAAATATAATAAAAACACAACACAGCACAAATATTTGAAACATACATGATAAAAAAAACTAGAATACAGAAAAGACAGACAGAACTGAAACAGACACGACAGAGAACTGAAATACAGACAACAACAACAACAAAAACCTAAAAATACAGACAACATGAACAGTAGCCTGTGTTTTAAGACAGCTTTTTCTTTAGGTTGCACAGGGACAAGCACAGAGAAACGGACAGCACAGGTGATCAAGCTACACAAACCTAAACAATGCAGAGATACTGCCATTAGAGAAAAAAGAAAAAGGAAAATCAGAAGGGGGGAAAAAGTTAAGCACAGGGAAAAACGACTCTCTGAATCTCTGTGCAGCGCAGTCTCACGAGCGGCATCAAAGATCCAGATAAGAAGCCAGCGGGAACGCTGCGCCCTGCGCTGTGCTAAAACAGCCCTTCTTAATCTCCCACCAGGCTGGTTCCCTCCTCCCCTCTCTTTCCCTCCTCTACGGCTTCCCTCCTGCGCTCGCTCGCTCGCTCGCTCGATCTCTCCGCACAAAGCTTGTCACTCCTCTGTTCTCCTACTGCGCAGACACACGCCCGTTCTCTCTCTCCCGCCTCCCGCTTTCGTACGCACACACGCGCTTTCTTATCTCCGCTCGCTCGCTGATGAAATCTCTCCCCCCGCACCTCCCCCTTCGGAGTTTTTCCCTCGCCTTTCTTGAGATCCAGTCATCCGCTTAATGAGGCTAATTCATTACTTTGAAACACAATCATTTATCAGAAATGTATTACAGGGACGTCAGGGGTTCAAAATGAGAAATCCTCGGCTCCGTCTCTCACCGTCATAATCCAATATGTTGCGTGCGTGAGTGTGAACGTGCGCTTATGTGTTTTACGAGAGAGCGCCGAACACTCTTGACCCATTTCAGACCCCTTCTGTTGGGTCTCCTCTCTCTCGGGCGCACGCTTTCTCCTCTGCGCGGAATTAATTTTCCCTTCCTCTCGCCGCTGGAAACCGGAGGCAGAGTTAATGCTGCTCGGCTCTCAGGAAGTGCACACACACACACACACACACACACACACACGACTGTCAGACGCGAACACACACACACACACACACACACACACACGACTGTCAGACGCGAACACACACACACACACACACACACACGTCGTGCTGCGCTCAGAAAAGCGCGAGGTTTTGAAAAATGAGAGAGGACTCGAAAAGATAGTGATTATTCATTAGGCAAACTAAACGACAAACATCTCTCCTTCTTCGCATACACATTATCAGAGCGAAATCTGTCTCTTCTTTTTCTGTGTTTGTGAATGTATGCGCGCGCTCGTTTTCACTCTCACTCACGTTTTCTCGTTCTTGCTCACTGTCAGCTCCTCACAGTCTCGATATGAGTCAATCCGTCCCTCTATGTAGGCGCAAACACACACACCTGTATAAAGGGGAAAACCCTGTTGTAAAGGCTTGTGGTCGAACAGCTAACCGTTACACACAGCATTTTCATATACGGCTCGTTTGACCTCAGAGAAACTCCACGGATCATCAGCAGCAGTAAACAGTGTTTAGGAATCTTAAAATAAATGTATAACATTATTAAAACTAAATAATAAATTACTTTTCAACACTTTCTCTTCCAGAATGGTAGCGCCAATTTATTTTCCACTCTCTCATGTAGCCTAAGCCTGTTTCTCCTTACTTTTTCAACTTTTGAAGGAAGTAAAGCATTATTCCTTTTTTCCTCACTGGCTGAGGCTCTTTCTCCTCATGCTGAAAGCTAACCTGGACTGGTAATTGTCCAGTTAGTAAAATCTATGGTTTTGGAGGTCATAAATCAAAACAATCACAATCACTACAAAAACTCCTCCCTCACAACTAATTGGTTAATTTTAAACTATCTGAAGAGAGAAAAAAAAAAACATCTTCTGACATCCTATGTAAAGTCATTTATTTTGTGAAACAATGAGTAAAACTGGTTGACAATGCAGCATGTGGATTTTAATAATTCATCCAGGAGAATTTTAACACAAGCATTTGACAAACAATGAGCCATAAACCAAGATAATGAAAATAAAAAAGAAAACTGATATGGTTACCCAGCTAACAGAATTTTGTTATAAGAACGTTCTCTAAATATTCAGTGTTGGTTCTGGGAACGTAAAAAATGTCCAGTTTTCTTGACTTTAGAGGAACGTTTTTTATAAGGTATGATGTTCCTCAAACGTTCTTTCAACTTAATTTTGATTTAAAATTCAACATTCTAGGAACATTGATTTGTAACATTCCAACAACATAAAAATGTCCAGTTTCCTTAATGTTAGTAGAATGTTATTTAAAGGTTAGTATGATGTTCCTGAAACACTCTTTCAATCATTCAAACACCTGCTGTGAACAAACACTGAAAGAAAGAGAAATAAGAACACAAACTACAACTTTCTTCAAATTCTGTTAGCTGGGAAGGCTCTGCCCTCATGTTTGCCAAGTTAAATATAAAACTCTGACAAGATTCAGTAGCGATCAAAACATTACGTATCAGCAGAGGATTTTTAGCGTGCATATTTTAAGTTGTTCTCAAAATAAATGTTCGTTAATGTTTATGTTGACCAAATGAAATAAACATTCGCACATTTGATCATATTGCGACCTGCACATGCTCCGATTAGCCTTCGCTTTTGTGAGTGTTTGGATATGCGTTTGTGGTCCGGTTGCTCGGGTGATGGTTCTCTTTTCATCAGGGCTGGATGGAGAGATTAATAATGGATGTATAATGGATCTATAAATAGACGCAGGGCTTCAGTCCCTCAGACCAAACAGAAGACAGCGCAGGGTGACACACACACACACACTGCTCTGCCATTCACCTCGTCCTGGCCCTGGCTCTGTGTACACAGCCAATCTATTCATCTCTCTCTCTCCGCCGGCATTAATAAATGATCCTAGCCCCACACACGCACACACACACACAGGCTTTAAATATTCATTGGTCGGGCGGCACTGTTGGTCTTGGGCAGCTCTGGGCGGCAGTAAACGCAGACTCAGGCTCTCACTGGCACATTAGTCATGCAAAAAGCTGTCACAGACGTGCACACACAGTCTCTGCTAAATACTGCAGAAGTGTCTACTTGCCCGTCGCTTCTTCCACACCTGACGGCTGCCATCTCTCCATCACTTGCGGCAGTTTCCCGCTCTTTCTCTTTTCTTTTTGTCTTCCTCAGTATCATCTCTTTTTCATTTTTGTCATCTTTTTCCTATATCTCTTGTTGCAGTCTCTTTTCTTTCTTTCTCATTGCTTCCTCTCTCTATTCGTTCTCATCTTTTTCCTTCCGTTTCATCGTTCTCAGTACTGTCTTACATCATTACCTCATGTCTTTCTCATCTTTGCCTTAAAGGATTAGTTCACTTCAGAATTAAAATTTCCTGATAATTTACTCACCCCCATGTCATCCAAGATGTTCATGTCTTTCTTTCTTCTGTCGAAAAGAAATTAAGGTTTTTGAGGAAAACATTCCAGGATTTTTGTCCATATAGTGGACTTCAATGGCAACCAACGGGTTGAAGGTTCAAATTGCAGTTTCAATACAGCTTCAAAGGGCACTACACGATCCCAGACGAGGAATAAGGGTCTTATCTAGCAAAACAATCGGTCATTTTCTAAAAAAAAAAATCAAAACTTATATACTTTTTAACCACAAACGCTCATCTTGCACTAGCACTGTGATGCACCACGCATTACATAATCATGTTGAAAAGGTCACGTGTGACATAGGTGGAAGTACAGAGTAAGTGTTTACAAAGTGAACGTGCAAAGACTAAGTCAAACGGCCTTTGGAAAAAAAGGTAAAACAACAATGTCGTACGAGTTTTTCGCCCTACAGCTTTACTTCCGTCTACGTCATGCGTGACCTTTCCAACTTGATTACGTAATGCGTGGCGCATCGCACAGCTAGACGAGCATTTGTGGTTAAAAAGTATATAAATTTTCTTTTTTTTTTAGAAAATGACTGATTGTTTTGCTAGATAAGACCCTTATTCCTCGTCTGGGATCATGTAGAGCCCTTTGAAGCTGCACTGAAACTGCAATTTGGACCTTCAACCCATTGAACCCTGTTGAAGTCCACTATATGGAGAAAAACACTGGAATGTTTTCATCAAAAACCTTAATTTCTTTTCGACTGAAGAAAGAAGGACATGGACATCTTGGATGACATGGGGGTGAGTAAATTATCAGAAAATTTTAATTCTGAAGTGAACTAATCCTTTAACTTTGTCTCATGACTTTCTCCCTCTCTGTATCATCTTTCTCATTCTGTCGCATCTTGATCACCTTTGTATCCTTTTCCTGTCTCATCAAGGTTTTCTCTTCTTTCTCCTTTGCCTAAAGTTTCTTATTTGCCTGAACCATCTCTTTTTCACTCTTCCATCATTCTTACCTTAAATATATATATCTAAATCATAACAAAATATCAAACAGGACAAAAAGAGCCACATGAAAAAGACTGGACTAGGCAGATGCAAAAAAAGTAAAAGAGCTCTATTGGTCTGTATACAGAGAGAGATGCTGTAAAGGGTTAACTGAGAGAGTGAGAGTGCTCAAAGATCACAATGGACTAAATGTGTGTGTGTGTGTGTGTGTGTGTTCCAGGAAACAGGATGTCCTTTTGTGTGAGCTGCAGTGCTAAAGTGATGTGAAACTCGGCGGCGACACAGGCCGCTCTCTTCATAATGCAGCACCATCGTGTAGGTGCCACTGCTTAGACATCGCAATCTAACAGAGACTCTGCACCATTTGCTATCTGAAAGAGTCAGAGGACGCAAGAGAAAACACACGAGAGAGACGCAGACATGGCGCTGCTGCCGGAGAATAATTTATGCACGACTCCGATCACACACAGATGTTTAGAGAGAGAGAGTAAGAGAGAGAGAGCGACAGACTGTGCTGTTGGGAAAATCTGCAGCGATCAGAGGAAGTCAGCCTAGAATAAAATTCCTGGTGCATGTGTTTGCGTGCATGTGAGCTCTCGCAGCAGCCACGACCCTAGCCTGACCTCTACTTCTTGCATCAAAGAGGATTATGGGACAGCTAACAGTCTGCCAAGAATCCGACTGAAGGTCCGTGCTGAAAAAGAAAATAGAAAAGTTGGACGGAAACAGACCAACTTCATGACGTGTATGAACAAAATCCGTATTATCTGTCAAATTCTTCCAAACGGCATCAGAGATGGTCTGCAAGAGAAGGAAGAGCATTTAAAACACTTAGGAAAACTTTTGCAGAGATATTAAAACTGGCTGTAAAATTGTGATAATTATTATTATTAAATTTATTTATTAATGACTTTACCTTGGCTAAGGCGTTCCAAAAAATACAACTTCTCTCATTTTTCATGTGTTCAAACAAAGGATGATGCTCCGTTTCCAAAAACTATAAATGACAGTCAGACATTTGCGAGACATCTGCATCCTGGCTGACCCTTCTATGAACACTCCAGAAGAAATGTGAGGCTCTTTAAAGCATCTTATGTTACGGAATTATGAAATACTAATTATACAGGAATGAAATTATCCCGTACAAATTGTTAAAACTGTGGTAAATTACATGGTGGAGTAGAGAGTCAACGATGATGCAACAACACTAGAGCACAATCAGTACAATCAATGAAGCTGTCTACACTGCAAGTGTGCGAAGAAACATGAATGAAATGAAACCCACATTGCAAGTGAGAAATGCAACAAACTAATATTAATAAATGTTGCTGTCTTTTGACACTGCAAGCAAGCAAAGGAAGCAGACAAAATTAGAATGTTTCTGTTATAATCAGCGAATCGGTCTACATTGCATGTGAACAAAGTGCCAACAAATCGGCCTACAATGCAAGCATGCAATGCAACAAAACTAGAACTCTCCCATTATAATCAGCAAAAATGTGTACACTGCAACCCAGCAAACATTGGTCTGACGGCAACGTTGTGTCCCTGGCCAAAAATAATCATGGTAGGACGGCATAAATCGGTAAAAATATGTAACACAGAACATTTCTTAAAAATGCATTCAGATACGTTTGTACATGTCTACAATTCTCTGTGGTTGCATGTATAACTGTTACTTTGACTTATAGCTACGTGTAGTTCAATATATAATTATTAATTAATTAATTAATAAAATAACGTCAAAGACGTCCATTCAAATTTCATTTTGGAACTATTTTTCAACCATGACAGGACGTGTCGAAGGGACATCTTTTCAATTAAACTTGAATAGAATACTTGCTTTATAATCAATGACACAATGCAAGTGAAAAATGCGACAAAACTAAAATGAATCAATGTAGCTGTTTTTCAACATTGCAAACAAGTAAAGCAGGGTGGCAAAACTAGACCGCTTCCATTATAATCCATGATGAAATCAATGCAACAAAACTACACTGTAAAAAATATTTTCTTTTCTTTTGTCAAATCAACTTCAATAATTAATGTGGTTCAGATAACATAATATTTTGTGTTTCTGTTGATTAAAACAATAGCCTTCATTGTATTAAAGGGTTAGTTCACCCAAAAATGAAAATTATGTCATTTATTACTCACCCTCATGTCGTTCTACACCCGTAAATCCTTCGTTCATCTTCGGAACACAATTTAAGACATTTTTGATGAAATCTGATGGCTCAGTGAGGCCTCCATTGCCAGCAAGTTAATTTACACTTTCAGTGCCCAGAAAGGTAAAAACATATTTAAAATAGTTCATGTGAGTACAGTGGTTCTACCTTAATATTATAAAACGACGAGAATACTTTTTGTGCACCAAAAAAACAAAATAACGACTTTTCAACAATATCTAGTGAAGGCTGATTTCAAAACACTGCTTCGAATCTTTTGTTTCGAATCAGTGATTCTGATTTAAAACTGATTCTGGGCACTTAAAGTGTAAATTAAAGGGTCATGAAACCCCAGAACACATTTTTTGAGCTGTGAACGGATATGTATAGGCTGCACATCATTGAAAACACTAAAGGTACTCATTAATTTTATTTAAAAGTTGAATTTTTGCATTTTTCAGAGCGATTTCTGTCTTCCGGTTTGAAAAGTCGGAGCAACGTCACAAAATCTGACGTCATCGTGTACTACCGGCAAGATCAGGAGTGCTGATTGGCTCCAGTATGGGCTGGTCGAACATGCTGACATCAACAGTTTCTGCATTTATTCATGACATAAAGCTCATTCAATCCAATAACTGCGCTGTAGTATGCACAAGATTATAATTGCGGTATTATTATGCATTCTCTTACCTCTGTCTCTGTTGTTGTCATTCAGAGACAATAGGTCGTAGGTGTTTGTTTCCTCAGTGCTACAACACAAAAATGCGTTTTCCTGCGACGCGACCAGAGCAGAAGTTTGGGTGCATGTGGTTTGTTTTGCTGTGATCTACCAGCACAAATGGAAAATATTTTCGCATGAGATCGCATTACAGCGGAGAATTCAAATGTCACAAAAGTGCTGTTCATTCACCTACGCGATGAGTTTAACAACTCTAGCCACGTGGCTCATAGCTCATATACAGAATAAAGTATCCGTGTTTAAAGTTTTTATAGACATATTTCACACATTCTCCTGCACCAAACATGAACCAGCACGGTGTATGCACACATATTTCATCAAGTCTTCTTCAAATGAAATATATGTGCAAACTGGACACTGATACAGTGGTGTGAACGTGATGACACGATTATTCTAATAGACAAAAGACTGATTTAGATCGAAAATTCAAAGAAAAATGGAAAAAAAATAAACTATGTCTTTATTCTTTCTGTGTTAAACTATGTGTCATTTATCATGAGACTGCAGTGCTCATAAACGTAATGAAAGTATTATTAGCCCTTTTAAATATTCTTTCGCATTTCTCCCTTGTGCTTGGGAGTTTGTTGTCATTTTTCTCCGCGCTCATATATTATTATTCATTATTCTGTATAATGAGTGTGTTGTAGGTCTGTGTTTCATTGGTTGTTCTCTCCCCTCTTCCCCCACTCTACACTCCCACTTTTCCGGAGCTTTACACGCCCATTTTCACAGAGTTTTTGAGCTTTGAGGTGTGAACAACCAGGCTAAAACAGGGGGGGTTTCATGACCCTTTAACTTGCTGGCAATGGAGGCCTCACTGAGCCATTAGATTTCATCAAAAATATCTTAATTTGTGTTTCGAAGATGAACAAAGGTCTTACGGGTGTAGAATGACATGAGGGTGAGTAATAAATGATTTTTGGGTGAACTAACCCTTTAACTCAAATTTTTAATTTCAATGAACTTAAAAATTTGAAGGCAGCCAGGTAACTTACTTTTTTAAGTTAAACCAACAATTCTGAATGCTAGAGAGTGAACTGACATGACAAAATGGCTGTTAAAATAAATAAAGCAGTCTACACTGCAAGAATGCCATGTAACAACACTAGAATGCTTCCATTTCATCAACGAAGCCATCTCCACAGCAAATGCATGTTGCAACAAAACTAGAATGTTACCATTGTAAACATCATCAACAAAGCTATCTACACCTAAAACGAGTGAAATGACGCAACAAAACTAGAAAGCTCTCGTGATAATCAGTGCAGCTGTCTTCATGGCAAATGTGCAATGCAAAAAAATAACTAGAGCGTTTTATAGTCAACAAAACTGCAAGCGAGCAATGCGACAACTAGAACTCTCCAGTAATAATCAACAAAGCTGTCTACACTGCAAGCCAGTAAAGCAACATGACAACACTAGAAGATTGTTACATGATCTAAACTGCAAATGCACAATGCGGCAAAAACTAGAATGCTCACGTTATAGTGAACAAAAGAAAATCACTATCAGTGATAGAAATCTTCAGTGTTTTATAATGGGCGTGTTCTAGTTTCGTCATGTCAGGTACGTGCAGTGTAGACGTTTTAGGAGTTTTAGCCAGAGCTGAGATCTCTGTGTGCTGTATGCATGTGTGTGTGTAGCGCGGCGTAGCTCGGTGGAGTGCGAAGATAAGCAGCAGCGTACAGCGCCTCTGAGCCTTGGGAAATGTGTGTGTGTGTGTGTGTCTCAAAAGGATTAGCAGGGCTGGGAGCCGGCGCAGGGAGGGGGAACAAAACGCCTCGAGGACTGAAGGGCCCACATGAGACAGTGACACACTCACGCAGAGCAGCGGAGCCTCGCTGGCTGAGCGGAGCGCTGTGTCCTGCTTGCTGCTTTTCTCTTTTCTGTTCATCACTCGTCTCTCTCTCTCTATCTCTGTTTTCACAACTCACTGCCTCTGTGAAAAATCAGTCGCTCCTCTGAGCAGTGTTTGCCATGTGTGTGCGTTTTTAGGTGTAACACCGAGGTAATTTAATGGAGTAACTAACGTAGCGGCGTTACTACAATCGCTATATTTTTCAAAATAGTTCTATATGTTTTCCAGTTACAAAATATTTTTTAGCAGTGAGGCATGAAAAAAACAAAAAATTTATTGTTTTGCACCATTTGGAGTTGATTCGAGAATACATTTTAAATTTCAAATTAATTCTAGATAGATAGATCTAGTTATTTCACAACACATTACACCTTAAATCCGCACACAAACCCTTACACACCTGTCTGGTCTAGTTAGCCAACAAAAGAACAATAAATACAGCTGTAGCTTACAGTATAAACTGTAAGAGAGAGAAATTCTCTCTCACGCTGAATGGATGCGGCCTTTAGGGAGTGAGAAATCGTGGGTGAGAGAAACGAGACACAGATTAGAACCGGATAGAGAGAAGCGGGGAGATCAAATGTGGGAGGAGGGTGCAACGCTACTTAGGGAAACACACGCAAACACACACACTCAATTCCCAGTGTGTTTCCGAATGTTGTGTCAGTCAAAGCCAAAGAGCTCAACAGGGGGTCCGTGATTGGAGCCCCTGGCATTTACTACAGAAGACTGAAAGCGAGAGAGAAAGAGATTTGGCTTTTTAGTAGATTGTTGTGATCAAGACCAGAGGACATACTATTCCTCATGGAGGGATAGTTACAGCCATCAGGGGAAAACTGACAGGGGTACACTGCCTATTATCTCCAGTAGGAGGTTTGTTATATCCCATCTATGCTTCAAGCAAGTGGCAGAAAGCTCTAAAACTAGCACCAGTTATTATCGACTACAGTCTATACTGCAAGCATGCAAATTGTACACACACTTGTAATGGGAGCTTAGTTTTTCAAGTCGCATGCTTGCAGTAGATGGCATCGTTGATTATGTATGTTTTAGTTATGGCGTGTTATGCAAAGTCGAATGCTGGTAGCATAGACAAATTAGTTGATTGTAATGGGAGCGTTTTTCCTTTGTCACATGCTTGCAGTGTAGACAGTTTTATAGAATATAACGGTAGCAATTTAATTCTGTCACGTTGTAAATTTGGTACATACTGCAAACATGTAACTAGGCGACTGTATTGCACCTGTATTGTACCGTGTTTTATTTCAGTATTTCAGATAAACAGACCAATCTTATCTTTTTTCTTTTATTTTATTGACAAAACACACTATTGCACATCCTGCCCAATGCTGTCCTTCAAACAAATGTGCCAACTGAATGCTATGAAAACATATATAGTGAATATGTTCTGCAGGAACACACATTCACTCTGAACACAGTAACCTGCTACTGTCATTTCTTTGTCCTGTAAATGTAAGAAACATCTTACAATTATATTCAATTATATGCTGTTATCCCTTTACAGTTGCCACTCTCATAAAATACTTGAATTACATGTTAACTTTTAAATCTAAATTTAATGTCCAACAACAGATATCTCAGCAAATTAATAATTTTGCGCTGAATTTTATTTGTCTCTCTCTCTAATGCGTCCCGTCTGTTTGACGCGCATGCGCGCGCCGGCGCTCATTCAATAAAGTTTGAACTGAAGTTTAACGCAGACTGTCAGGACGAGCCTTCGTGCAAAATGGAAATACTCGCGTCACTTACAGATAAGGATATAACAGTAAAATGAAAGGAAACATATCCCACAATAAACATCACACGCATCTGTCAAAGCACCTGACAGGGCAAGCCATGTTAAACATTATGCTAATGCATTAGCTTGAATCTTAAAATAAAGAATTCTCATGTTTTTGGCAGCTTGGATCACGTACCTTTCCAGCAGCAGCTCACTCCGTTTCCTCCACTATTTTTAGATGCATTTTGTCCATAGAAATACGTTATTCAGTGCTGTAATTTGACACGACTGGCTGAAGTTTTCCGTGCACGGTGGGCAGACGCGACTAATCGATAATGACAATAATTGTTGACGATTTTCATTATCGATTATTATCAATTTTATTGATTAGTTGTTGCAGCCTTAGTCAAGTGTTTGCAGTATAGACCTCATCCTTGATTTTAAAAGGTTATTTCACCCAAAAATGAAAATTCTGTCATTAATGACTCACCCTCATGTCATTCCACACCTGTAAGAGCTTCGTTCATCTTCGAAACACAAATTAAGATATTTTTGATGAAATCCGATGGCTCAGTGAGGCCTCCATTGCCAGCAAGATCATTAACACTTTCAGATGCCCAGAAAGCTACTAAAGACATATTTAAAACACTTCATGTGACTACAGTGGTTCAACCTTAATGATATAAAGCGACAAGAATACTTTTTGTGGGCCAAAATAACTAAATAACGACTTTATTCAACAATATCTAGTGATGGGCGATTTCAAAACACTGCTTCATGAAGCTTCGAAGCTTTACGAATCTTTTGTTTCGAATCAGTGGTTTGGAGCATGTATCAAACTGCCAAAGTCACGTGATTTCAGTAAAGGAGTCTTCGTCATGTCATACGTGTTTCGAAATTTCAATGGTTCACCACTGGGGGGCGACTTTGGCAGTTTTTGCAACTAGAACGTTTTAGTTTTGGTGCAGCGTACGAAGTCACATAGACAAGTTAAGTGAAATTCACACTGATGGCAATTTTTCAATGACAAAATTATCAATGAAAATTTATGATTCGAGATGAAATACGCAACCATTAGCAATGCAACAAATTTGACTTTAACTTTATGCAAAAAAGCAGCAACGTGATCCAGCAACTACCAGTGGGAGAGAAGACTTATCTAATACTCTAGTCGAGTGAGAACACCTAACGACCAACAAGACAGCGACTTGGCGACCTTCAGTGATTTAATTGCTGTCAGTGTGAACACACCTTAACTAGAGCCTTTTGTTTGTCGCATCGCTTGCTTGCAGTGTAAGACACGTTGTGAGTGTGCAAATGTGAAAATTGTACCCAGCTGTGGCGCTGCCGTTGTTGGTGGGGTGGGGTGGCGTCGACTTGTCGACACTATAGCACATCAAAAAAAGCGACGCTCAGCTATCAATCTCGGCACGCAGACCCTTGAATACCAGAGAGGCAGTGGGGAATATCAGAACCACCGCCAGTCTCCAGAGGAATGTCTAAGAGACGGCGAGAGAGAATCGCTCCTTCTATCTATCTTTATCAGTCTCGATCTCTCCACAGCTGCTCTGAGACAGGGGCCCTCTAACTCATGAAGTCCCTGTCAGTCATCCCTCTCCATCTCGCGTTTCTTCAACAGAGGTCTGTCTGTAGCAGGTGGTAGTTTGCAAGCCAGCGGGTGGATTTCCCTCGGTTGGCGGCAAAGGTCAAAGAAAGGTGACAAAGACGAATGGAAGAGAGTGAACGTGTGCATGCTAGAGAGATCAAATGGCAATGCTTGCATGCAAGTGTGTGGAACTTAACAGTGAACTTAAAGGACAAAATGCGTGACAGATCTAAAAGCACAAGGGTACAGTGGCATAGATTGCGCCTATGATTCACCTGTGACTAAAGATAAAAGATAATCTTGTTTTTAACCATAGGAGGTAACAAAAATTGTGGGCATAAAAGGGGTATGTTTAAGCCAAAAATTTCTTCAAAAGTGGTACGCAATATGCGTTGCTGCCTGAACTGACTAGAAGTGCTATGAATTTGATTGGCTGACACTTAGTCCATCAGCACTTGGATGTTTTTTTAAGCGACTTTTTCAGCAAGCTGCATCATTACGCCAGTAGATGGAGACAAGTGACTGTCTTTATGAGTGATTCAATGAATTATTCTTTGAACAGATTCATTAAAACATACAGATTCATTCAGGAACAAAACAAGTGACTGTCTTTATGAGCAAGTCATTGAATTATTCACTCAAATGATTTTTTCAAAAACACTTTTATTACTGTCTTTATGAGCTGAATCATTGAATCATTTGCTCAAATGATTCACTCAAAAAACATTTTTAAAGAATTTATTCAATAGCACCACATTTGATTTGTCTTTACTTAAAAATATTTTTGTTAGCAAAGTCACTGGCAATATTCGTGTAAACTGCCTAGTATGGTCTGTTTTCACTTTCAAGCCCGGGACACACCAAGCTGACGTCAAAGAACTAGCGGCAACGAAAGCTGACTGTGCGTTCTGTGCCTTCGTGTAAGGATATATCTGTCTATATCCGCAGGTATCAATAGTCTATTTTCGTCATTCAACAAGAGAAACTGAAACTAGGACTGTAGATACACAAACCATAAACAAAGCAGCGCTTGCTTACAATTTTGAATATCAGTCACACTGATCACTTTCTTCATTCCAGTCAGTTCCTGTTATGAAAATATTCGTGCATTGAATGCTCAGGTAAGACGGTGTAAAATTATAATAGCCTTCTGTCTGTACCATCTTGACTTCTTTACTCGCTTTCATCACTTTTGCTTTTATTCACGTGCACTGACTCGTTCGCTAAGCTGAACAGCCAACTCTCATCAACGACCTGACGCCGATTCAACATGCTGAATCGGCACAAAAAACCCAGACAGCGTCCGACTAGACCCAACGGTGCAGAACACACCAAAAAAAACTAAGCCGACAGACGCTCAAAAACGGGCCGACTTTGCCGACCGTTGGCTTGGTGTGTCCCGGCCTTCAGGTCAAAGGTCGTGGAGGAACAACACTTTGATAACAACCTTGCAGAGCAAGTTTAAGTTAGTAAAATGTCGACTTACTGTATTTATAGCTAACTACGTCTGGTTTAAATGGCACAGACACTCTATCACTATATTGAGTACTGAGGTTTGTTATTCACCAAAGCAACCCACTTGCGTACTTGCATGAGTATGTGGCCTTAACCTCTTGACCCTGAGCAAGGCCAACATCTCACTAAAGCCCCTCTAAACACACACGGCACTGCTGAAACTTTGTGAGCGCTAAACTACCGCTCTATCTTTCCGCATCTCTCTCTCTTTCTCTCCCGTGGGTTCATTCATTTTTCATTAGCTGCGCTAACGCAGGCAAAACACTGTCTGTCTCTGGCTGCTCTGACACACACACACACACTTTCCCCTCCCTCTCAATCTCACTTGCTTGCTTTGTCTCTCTAGCTTGCTTCCTTGCAATCTGTAGCGTGCACGCACACACATATACACACACACACACACTCAGACACGCTCCCTTTCCCTCTCTCGCAATCTCAGCCTCACACACGTCTCCCCGGCGCTCGTTTTCTCTTCCTCCCTCCTGCTCGCAATCTTTTTCACACACGCACTCCCTCCCTTTCCGCGCTCGTTGACACTCGGCTCTCTCTCCAATGCCATGCCGAGGGGAAACGCTTTCTTCTCCTCTAATTGAAGCTGTTCCGTTGCCATGACGCCGCCCAGAGAGAGAGACACGCGGAGGACTGCTGATTGTTCAGCGGCAAGGCTGTTTTTCTCTTGCACACACACATAAGCAAGCGAGTGCTGGGATGTTTTTTCCGCACTATGATTGCGAGTGTGCGTGTATATGTCGGGGGAAAGAGCCGTGATGTTAAAATATTACCCCTGGTCATCACGGGCTTTAATGCCACAGGAAAAAACTGCACTGCCTGGTTACCCATGTGACGTGATCAGGCTGCATGATTTTCTAGAGGCTTGACATCTAGAATAGGTCGTGCCTGCTTCTGAGGATGAAGCTAGATTTTTCTGCCTTTCTCCATTGATATATGGCAAGTTCTAGATGTTTCTGCTTCAAAACGAATTGAGTTCTAGTTTATAGCTTTTTTGAAGTTCTCATTCCTTCATCTTTTCTGCTTCAACCCATCTCAAATTCTAACTTTCTTGCCTTTCTGCAGAAATGCATCTCAAGTTGTAGATTTTTCTACCTTTGTACATCAACACATTTATTGAAGGCCAAAAGATCCAGGACTGGAAATATCAACTTCTTTTTCTGCTCTCTTTCAACATATCACAGGTTTTAGTTCTTTCTCCTCATTTTTTGGCTTTTCTGCTCCAGCACATCTCAAGTTCAAGATTTTTTTGATCTTTCTGTATCTTAAAGGCTTAGTTCACTTTAAAATGAAAATTACCCCAAGATTTACTCACCCTCAAGCCATCCTAGGTGTATATGACTTTCTTCTTTCTGATGAACACAATCGGAGTTATATTAATAAATATCCTGACGCATCCAAGCTTTATAATGGCAGTGAATGTGAAACAACGAGAAAGTGCTTCCATCCATCATAAACGTACTCCACACGGCTCCGGGGGGTAAATAAAAGCCTTCTGAAGCGAAGCGATGTGTTTGTTTGAGAAAAATATCCATATTTAACAAGTTATAAAGTAAAATATCTAGCTTCCGCCAATTCAACTTAGGAAGAAAGTGTAACGCCTCTCGCAGTTCAAAACGCCTGCGCTATGTCCTACGCCTTCCGTATTCAACTTACGAAAAAAGACTTTCTTCGTAAGTTGAATACGGAAGGCGATCTGGCGGAAGTTAGATATTTTATAAATATGGATATTTTTCTTACAAAAACGCATCGCTTCGCTTCAGAAGGCCTTTATTAAGCCCCCAGAGCCATGTGGAGTACGTTTATGATGGATGGATACACTTTCTCGTTGTTTCGCGTTCACTGCCATTATAAAGCTTAGATGCGTCAGGATATTTATTAATTTAACTCCAATTGTGTTCATCAGAAAGAAAAAAGTCAAATACACCTAGGATGGCTTGAGGGTGAGTAAATCTTGGTGTAATTTTCATTTTAAAGTGAAATAATCCTTTAAATTCTATTTTTTTAAAGTTTAGTTTTTAGTTCTAGTTTTTTGGTCTTTCTAAATTAAAAGATCTCCAGTCCTGGATCATTTGGCCTTTTTGCTTCAGTAAATCTCAAATTAAATATTATTTCTGCTCTCATGCATCAACATACAACTAGAATTTGATGTGTGTTGAAGAAAGATCTAGATCTTTCTTCATCAACACATAACGAGTTCCAGTTCTTGGCTTTTCTAAAGTTCTTGATCATTCATCTTTTTTCTTCAACAAATCTAAAGTTCTAGATTTTTCAATTCTGGCACTTAAATACATACCGCATTCTAGTTTTTCTCAGATTTTCTTCCTTGACTTTTTTGCCATTCTGCATCCATACATCTTAAGTTCAAGATTTTTCAGCATTTCTGCTTCTATACAATTTTTTTTTTTCTGCATCAACATCTCAAGTTTCTAGATTTCTCAGCATTTCTGCTTCAAAGTATGTTATGCTCTTCTAAATCAACACATTTCACATTCAGTCTAGACCTTTCTGAATTAACCCATCTCAAGTTGAGCACTAGATTAGCAGAACAAACTTATCGTCAGTGTTTGTGCTTGGGTAGTCTGCATTTGTTTGTAAAATGAATCTCTGTTTGCATTTAGACAGAATTGTTAACCCTATATCCCTTGCCTAGCAAACACCTGTGACAGAACACATTTGCACAGACCAAAAAAACGACCAGTTCATACTACATTATTACAGCTTTCCCTTGATCCATCTATCTGTCTGCCTTCTGTCTTGTTGTCTTGCTGCTGAGCGCTCGACTGCATTTCTAATCTGATCTGTTTGGCAGCGGCGGAGGGTTTGGCTTTCACTTTGCTAACTCTTGAGGTCGAGTTCGGCCACACAGCACTCACACGGCAGCCTGTTTGTAATGAATGCGGCTCGCTGAGCGTAAATTTGTCTCTCCCTGCCTGGCGATCATTCTTTATTTCTGCCGTCTCAAGGGGGAGGCTGTAATCAGGACCGCGTGTGTTTAAAAACGGTGCAAGAAAAAAAAACAGATATTCCTGCTTTCAAATGCCATTCGAGTGGGCATATGGGTGCAAAATGCTCTACCGTCATCTCCGCTCTCTCTCTCTCATGCACGCAGATATACAAGCATGCAGGCGAGAACCAGAGGAAGCGCTATTGATCTGTTGTTTTCCACGAGTCATAGGGTTTTGTGATTGGGCCATTTAGTGGTTGAGCAGCCGCCAGTGTGTCTGACCAGACACTCATGGAGAAACATCACCTCCCCTCCAATGTGACGGACTCCTGTGCATCTACACTGCTCGTCTGCTTAATGAAGGAAAGAGCGAGATCAGACTCAGGTCATCATTTGGATGCGTTCCCTCGACTTCAACGCAGCCGGACCTGTCCTGGGTGAAATGAATTCGAAAATGACTGTTATTGTGGAAATGACACATCACACACGCTCGGAGGTTAAAGGTGAAGTGCATAATTTCTGCACCAGTAGAAGCACCACAAAATGGAAAAAATAGTTTTCAGTCAGCTGTCTCAAACACTTCAACTATCCGACCCCAGTCCGCCATTTTTCAGAATAACATTGGTGGTCCCACCCACAATTACACATTTTGCCTTTAAAAAAGTAACTAATTCAAACTCAAAATCTTGGTTAGCACATTCTTATAGCTCAAACAGTACAGCATGGTGCTAACCACACCAAGGTCAGGGGTTTGATTTTCAGGGAAAATGGGAAATGATACCTTGAATGCAATGTAAAGCCCGGAACACACCAAGCCGATGCTGACGAACTAGCGGCGACGTAAACAGACTGCGGGGTTGGCTCACGTCGGCAGAATCTGGGTCCAAAGTTGCCCTGACACACCAAACCGACGCTCGACACCCGACGGCCAAGTAGCATGTCCATTCTGCGCCTGCGTAAGAAGAAATGCCTTTCCGTAACAGCAGGTGGCAGTAGCTAAACAGCCAATCAGAATAATCAGATGGCCCGACTGACCGACGAGCTACGACACAGATTCAACATGTTGAATCGGCCGAAAAAAAGCCGACGAGGACCAACTTCAGCCGACGGTGTGGAACACACTGAGAAAACTTAGTTGGCCGACGAACAAAAACTGCCCGACGGCCGACCGTCAGCTTGGTGTGTTCCGGGCTTTAGTTGCTTTGGATAATGTGTAAATTGTAAAGCCCAAGTGCTCAAAATCCATTGAGATTTGGCTAATTTGGTTCACAGGTTCAAGTCCGGTCTATGATGGGTTTGAATCCCTGCTTGTCCTCTCCGGTAGTTTTCTGTCGATGTAAATGTAATGTGCTTATAGCCATTGTGCCTTTGTGCTCATTTAAGTTTGGTCTGCACTCTATTTCCTCACCCTGCTCATTTCCTCCTGTAGTTTCTTGTCATTCTCCAATGTTTCTGACAAATGAACTGGAGTATTCCCACTTATACAGTAAATGCAGAAACTTTACCAGAAGCTTTGAGGTGCGGCCTCCATTTCTCTTCATATTAGTTTTCAGTCATTCTCCAATCTTTCTGTTGAAGGAAAAATGGGCAAACACCACAGCATATTTTGACGCAGATATTTCACCACTGGCATCTTTACCAGTTGCAACAAGATACAGGCTTTAGAAAACCAGCAAAACCTATTTGACCATTATAGAGAAAACAAAAACAAACTACAAAAAAAAGGAGAGGATGTGGAGGAAATCTAGAAAACGAAGTCAGGAATGAGAGAGGAGGTAATGAGATGTGTGGAGGAGGGGAAAGCAGCTCGCTCCGCTGTCCTTGTCAGGACCCGACGGGTTCTCTCGGCGGAGTCGAGGCCAAGAGCATGTCAGGGCAGCGCTGTAAGGGTCTTTTAAATGCCGCTGCCTGTGCCTAGAGAGGAAAAACGAGATACAAAAAGAGAGAAAGACTTGGTGGTAAGGCAAGTCGAAGTGCTTCAAGAAAGAGAGACAACCACAGAGAAAGAAAGAGAGAAATAGAAAGAGAGAATGTTTGTTTGTCATCTCATTGTGAGGAGTTCCTTTCCGCTTTGTGAGATTGTGTTGAAAAACAAGAGCACATCTCCGTCTGAGACGTGTATGTGTGTGTGTGTGTGTGTATTGAACCATGGCAGCCTCTGGCTGTCATCCGATCTTTTCGATCTCTTCTAGACCAAAGGCTGACTCACCACAGCCTCTCACTCCTGTTTTTTTTCTTTTCTCATTCTTGACTCACACTTGTGTCTCTCTTACCCAGTTAACGTTTGAGCTTCTGTGTTGCCTTTCCCCCTTGTGAACGTTAACACTAAACGCTTCTCAGAATAGCTTTGTCATTGCAAATATGACTTTCATCATTCATTCTTTTGATGTTCTCAGTTACGTTTCGTTTTGAATCAAAGAATCAACTTTGACTCAAAGTTTTCTACTCTGATTCAATTCCTCAGATGCAAATTAGACAACTGTTGAAATAAAGTTAAAATGCTGCTTTAAAGTTAAATGGACAGCATAGATCAAAACATTTTGTCTTGGGAGAATTTGAGTTTATATTGAGATCATAGACTTTTGATTGCAGACTTTCTCATGAAACTCTCAAGAAATACATTGTGAGACTACCTGGTTCTTCTCAGGAGAAAGGTCATGACCGTCTCCATCTGATCTCCATTCAATCTCAATGTCAAGGTGAAACAGCTGAGATATTAAAGAGATTACATTTGCTATTTTCATCCTATGGGAAATCGTGTAAGCGTGTGTTTGTGGGGCTACGTCTCAAGTAGGGAACAGAAATTCATGCTGGGGTTTCCCTTGTGGGAAAATCACGTGTGTGTGTTTTGGATTTATTTTACAGATTGCTGGAGACGGGATGTTTGTGCAAGCAACCGGAGTTGTTTAGACATTCATTCTCCTTCGGGAAGTCTAATTTCTTGCGTTCTCTAATCATACTTAGTGTCTGGGCGGACAGGGGGATGTGATGGAAGAAAAAAAACGAAGGGTCGAAGGGAAAAACTAGTTTTTCATCTCATGTTTGCATTGCACACTCTTAGATTAGCCATGTTTATTCGGCTATGTTTGTACACTGAGATGTTGAAATGCATCCTTTGAGTGTTACTGGATGAGGACATTTAACTATCAATTGCAGCAAAATTAATTTTTCAGCTCCACACCCTCAGAAACTAACTTCTGCCTATACCAATATAATCATTGTACATATATTACAGTATTTATTCTTCATAATGTCTTGATAAATGTCTATCTGTATACATATGTATGCGATTTAATATTTTTACTCATTACTTAGTATCTTATTTTCATATTATTTTGATAGTTTAATACTTTAAATTGATACATAAATTTGATACTTTAAATTGAAAATTAAAAAAAAAAAATTGAGAGTGTGCAGTTCTCATGTGAAGACTGTTGTGTTAGTGTGATTGCTCAAGGTTACGGCGCTGGAGGGGTTTGGTGTAGCGGGCAATTCTACCAGTTAAAGGGTTAGTTCACCCAAAAATGAAAATTCTGTCATTAATTACTCACCCTCATGTCGTTCCAAACTTCATCTTCGGAAGACAAATGAAGATCTTTTTGATGAAATCTGAGAGCTTTCTGTCCCTCCATTGACAGCTACATGACTTCCACTTTGATGCTTCAAAAAGTTCATAAAGAGATCGTAAAACTAATCCATATGAATTGAGCGGACTAGTCCAAATTTTCTGAAGAGACTCGATCACTTTATATGATGAACATATTGAATTTAGGCTTTTATTCACATATTCATCAACTCACATATCAGTTGTGGTAATCTGAAGCTCAAGCATGTTTGCTTGACATGTGCAAGAACCAATGAGGTTCATTCTTGTGTGTTACGCAGCACATCTTCGCTTCCACAAGAGGTTTGTTCTCGCGCATCATTCAGGTTCAGTTGAGCTTCTGTTTATGTTCGCTGATCAATGTTTATATGTGAATAAAAGCCTAAATTAAATCTGTTCGTCAAATAAAGCAATCGAGTCTCTTCAGAAAATTTGGACTAAACTGCTCAATTCATATGGATTAGTTTTACGATCTATTTATGAACTTTTTGAAGCGTCAAAGTGTCAATTGCGTAGCTGTCAATGGAGGGACAGAAAGCTCTCAGATTTCATCAAAAAGATCTTCATTTGTGTTTCGAAGATGAACAAAAGTCTTACAGGTTTGGAACGACATGGCAGTGAGTAATTAATGACAGAAATTTTCATTTTTGGGTGAACTAACCCTTTAAAGTCGGCTTGAACCGGAAGTTGCGACCAAATTTACTTCAGTATTGTGACGTATTTTCCGGGTGAAACGGAATATTGAATGAGGAAAAATAGAGGGCGTGGCTTGTTTTTCCCTCTGGGAATTGATTGGATCTATATTAAAAAAAATGAGCGTTCCATTTAGCTCGTTGTCAAAGCTCGCAGCAGACTGACAGTTGGAGGGGATGTTTTACCAAAGCCGTCAAACTGACATCAGGCCATTCCAGAGGGGCAATACATTTTCAGATTTTGATTAAAGATTATGAAGACAAAAAATAATAATAAACCGTGGATTAACTTGCATGGATGAATTGTAATGCAATGTGCACTAACAAAGTAAATAGGGTCAATTTTGACTTAATGATGGCATGAAAGTTGCGAAAGTGATATCTGAGTGAAACGGCTTCTCGAACAAAAAAAAATGTAGGGTGGGACTTCATTTTGTTCATCAGAAATTGACTGGCTGGTTGGATGATTGTGGTTTGCTACTGGTCGATCTCATATGAGTGACAAGTTGTCCAACCCTCACACCAGTAATTCACTGCATGAGGGAGGGGAAGTTATTTTGATTAAAGATTAACAGGGCACATGAATTAAAAAAAAAAAAAAGAATGGAATGATGTGCACAGATAAATAACTTATAATAAAAACTGCAATATTCCATTAAACAAAATAAAAATTGTGAATTTTGATTTCATGGTGACTTTAAATACTACCGCCGCAGAGCGCGTCTCCCCGACGGGATGGCATGCCAAAAAAACACATGCACACATTTTACACACATCATCTCTTTCTCTCGCTCTCTCCAGCACGAACACACCCAAACGCCCACATGCTCGCTGCATGTTGCTGCCGTCTGCGGGATTAACTCTTTAAACGCTGAAAGCTGTGCTGCAAAACAACACGTGGTCGCAGTTTCAGACCGATATGGAGAGATGCCTCTGGGGCCTTAAATCAAATGAGACACGGCGAGAGTCGTTTCGCGAGCTGTACTCGGCATTAAACCGTTCCAGCCCTGAAGTCTGGCACACAGAGCGCTGGGATAAAGACCTGGTAGCCAGACATGCTGTCTCTCTCTCTCTCCGCTGCAGTTTGAGGCCAAGCGTGCAGTGTCAACACACAAGAGGTGTGTGGGCTGCTCACCGCAGACACACAAAACAAACACAACCAGAAAAACTGCCGCTCAAGAACACACAAATCGACTGACATGTGTTTGAATGTGACGCTCTTGGACGGAAGGAGAAAACGTGATTTTTAGACATGAATGAAGAAACAGGTGACTACACAGACTGAAATGACAGTTTGATGTGAAAATATACATACACTGTTCAAAAGATTTCTTTGAAAGAAATACTTTTATTCAGGCATATAAACTGACATTTATAATGTTACAGAAGATTTCTATTTCAAATAAATACTGTTGTTTTGAACTTTCTATTCATCAAAGAATCCTGAATAAAAAGCATTTTTCTACAAAAATTTTAAGAAACACAACTATTTTCAACATTGTAAACAAAAGAAATATTTCTTGAAGACTGAAGTAACGATGCTGAAAATTCAGCTTTAACACCACAGGAGTAAATTACATTGTTCAATATGTTGCAAAGCCAAGTTCAGTTTGTTTAAAGGGTTAGTTCACCCAAAAATGAAATTTCTGTCATTAATTACTCACCCTCATGTCGTCCCAAACCCATTAGACCTTCGTTCATCTTTAGAACACAAATTAAGATACTGTTGATGAAATCCCAAGGTTTCTGAAGCACACATAGGCAGCAACGACATTGCACCTGAAAAGTAAAGACATTGTTAAAATAGTCCATGTGACTACAGTGGTTCAACCTTAATGTTATGAAGCAATGAGAATACGTTTTGTGTGCAAAACAAAACAAAAATAATGACTTTATTTAACAATCTGAACTGTGGTTATACGTGGTTGATGTAGTGAACACAGTTCAGCGCTTCCATATTTACGTCCAAACGCCGACTCGTTATTGGACGGCTCCTGAGTCAGCATCACACGCATGCATCGTGCTGTTCATGTGTACAGCGTCAGCCAATAGTGAGCCGGCGATCGAACGTAAACATGGAAGCGCTGAACCACGTTCACTACGTCAACTGCGTATGACAACAGTTAAAATTCTAAAATAAAGTTATTTTTGTTTTAGTTTTGCGCACAAAAAGTATTCTCATCGCGTCATAAGGTTGAACCATTGTAGTCACATGGACAATTTTAACAATATTTAAATGTCTTTAATACCTTTCTGGACCTCAAAAGTTGTAATGACATTGCTGCCTATGTGTGCTTCAGATACCCTCAAATTTTTGTTCCAAAGATGAACGAAGGCCTTACGGGTTTGCGATGACATGAGGGTGAGTAATTAATGACAGAAATTTCATTTTTGGGTGAACTAACACTTTATTTGGTGAGTGTTTTCTGAACTTGAGTGCATACCGACAAACTGCAACTGCTGTGAATGCTCACAGTGATTGTGTTGATGATGAAAATGTACCATGGTCAGACCTAAAAGTCCAGGAAGAGGAACTGAATTCGAGTGTGAAAACCACCTCCTGCAATCCAGTTTAACCAGGCACTACATGCTGAATTCTGCATGCAAGTGTGGCGCAACCGTTTAGTGCATTTGGGGGGTGTAAATTGTTTTGGAGGGATTACTAGCTGCGAGGATGTGGAATCAGATTATGTGGAATGAGCACGGAGCGAGAGAGATAGGTTCGGAGGGGGCAGCGGTATAATGCGCGTCTCTGTCTGTAATCCTCATCATTTGTTCCTCTGTTACTAGAGTCCCCGTCGACTCTTCCCTCTGACGGCCTGAGTGTGTGTGCTGGTTGATCTCACTATGAAACGCTGCTATTGTTCCACTAACAGACTGACAAAAATCACGAGGGGTGGAAGATTGCAGCCGAGAACGAGAAACAACGAGGTTCATTCACAAGTGGCCGCATCAGCTTGTGTCCTACAAACTGACCAGGCTTGTCCGCCACAAAAATGCACCGAAGCAACAAAGTTATGATTTCTCTCTGTGGTTTTAGCATTGCGCCATGTCCTAAACAGGCATCAATTTCTGTCCTCACTGAAAGTGAAATGTATTGCAGTGTTGTGAGCATGCAATACATGGTTTTGTCGCTGCATTCGCTTGCAGTGTAATTGTGGTTGCCAAGTCGCTATAACTGCTAGTAAAACCTAAAGTATAGTTCACTTTTTACGCGTACTCGAGGGTCAGCGTACAGTGCGTGTGACACGAATTTCGTCATCAGAAGAGTACTTGTACGCGTAGGTCGCACGTGCATTTAATTTTTTGCAGTAATCAGTTTATCCACAAGGTGGCAACTGTGCCCTGGGGGCGTCGATTCACAAGGTGGTCAAAGAAAAACCGCATAAACAGAACAGACCGGAATGCATGCAAGCTACAGCGACAATGGAGGCCCACATAGACGAGAGATTGTGCAAAGAGGTTAGAAAGTAACCTCTGTGAGATCGACTGTGCTTGTACACTAGCGTACGCGTAAAAAAGCAAAGTATACCCAGGGCTTTAGAGTTCCTGCTTGACTGCTGTATCAAACTGTACACTGTAAACCCTAATGCTCAAAATACTTAATTGGTTTGAGTAGGACAAAATTAAATTGAACAAATTAGTTCAGTTAAATTAACTGCTATGAGTATTTAGAACTTTCTTTTTCTTTTGAGTTCACAGCACTGACATATTTCAAGTAAACTGAACTGTTTCATTGTTTTGAGTTGTATGAGTTCGACTCTATAGAACATTGGCAAGGAAAACTAACTTTACCGAGCTCTGAGAGCCCCTTAGTGGTCGAGAGCATTTCCGCTGTGTTGTGGCTCGATTTCGTTGTGTTGTGGCTCAATTTCGTTGTGTTGTGGCTTTATTTTGTTAGGTTGTGGCTCGATTTCGTTGTGTTGTGGCTTTATTCTGTTGCGTTGTGGCTCGATTTCGTTGTGGTGTGGCTTTATTCCATTGTGTTGTGGCTTTATTTCGTTGTGTTGTGGCTCGATTTCGTAGTGTTGTGGCTTTATTCCATTGTGTTGTGGCTTTATTTCGTTGTGTTGTGGCATTATTTCGTTGTGTTGTGGCTCGATTTCGTAGTGTTGTGGCTTTATTTCGTAGTGTTGTGGCTCGATTTCATAGTGTTGTGGCTTTATTTCGTTGTGTTGTGGCTTTATTCCATTGTGTTGTGGCTTTATTTCGATGTGTTGTGGCTCTATTTCGTTATGTTGTGGCTCGATTTCGTAGTGTTGTAGCTCTATTTCGTTGTGTTGTGGCTCGATTTCGTAGTGTTGTGGCTCTATTTCGTTGTGTTGTGGCTCGATTTTGTAGTGTTGTGGCTCGATTTCGTAGTGTTGTGGCTTTATTTCGTTGTGTTGTGGCTTTATTCCATTGTGTTGTGGCTTTATTTCGATGTGTTGTGGCTCTATTTCGTTGTGTTGTGGCTCGATTTCATAGTGTTGTAGCTCTATTTCGTTGTGTTGTGGCTCGATTTCGTAGTGTTGTGGCTCGATTTCGTTGTGTTGTGGCTCGATTTCGTAGTGTTGTGGCTCGATTTCATAGTGTTGTGGCTTGATTTCGTAGTGTTGTGGCTTTATTTCGTTGTGTTGTGGCTTTATTTCGTTGTGTTGTAGCTCGATTTCGTAGTGTTGTGGCTTTATTTCATTGTGTTGTGGCTCGATTTCGTAGTGTTGTGGCTCGATTTCATTGTGTTGTGGCTTGATTCTCGTGTTGTGAACTTATGTTTGCTTTTTAAATTTTATTGTGTTGTGCACTACTGGGCCACTGTAGTTTTGAAATCAAAGCAGACTCACACACAAGAAATAATTTACGTACAACTCTATAAATGCAGAGCAAAATAATGCAAAAAATATATATATGCACGCTAAACAGGTTTTTTTTTTTTTAACTCTTTCCCTGCCATTGACTGAATTTTCCATCATTTATGACACAACGCTTCCCCGCCATTGACAGAATTTTCTGGCAATCCATGTTTTCACTGTTATATGGTACTGTTATACGCTATTACGCATCTTCTAAAAGAGTACAGAATCTCCGGATCAGACCCAAAAACAAGTGAAGAAGCAGAAACAAGTGCCAGAAGCATTGTTTACATATGTAAGCTATCATCAAACATTCAGTAACCTTAGGCAGATTTGATTTGCCTAACTTGCTGCATGAAACGTCAACCCGGGAAGATGTATAGGACTGTGCAAGTTTTAGGGGTGTTGATGGTCTATGTTCTGATTATCATTCTGAATCTTTGTCTTTCTTTGATTTTCTCAGCTTTTTGTTCAAAATGTTTTTTTATGAAACTTACCCACATTCAAGTGTTGATAAAAAAAGCATGAAGCTCGAATAAAATGTTTTTTTGAGGTTGTTGTTTTAAAAGCAGAGGCTCTGTTCTGTCTTTTATATTATATGTTCAAATATTCATACAACAAAATATTCTGGGGGCCAAGAAAGTTTTGTGAAAATGATCGAAAATGCTGGCAACTTGAAAAAAAACAAAACACACAAAAAAAAAAACACTGGCGGAGAAAGAGTTAAAGTTTATTAAATCATTATTTTCAAAAAAAAAAAAACTTTTACATGAGCTTACATGTTGATGCGTTATAAAGTATAGTCATTATCTTCACTGTCATCGAAGTTGTCACATCGCATTGCTGCTCATTTGCATAACGTTCAGTTCTACCCAGCTGTCACATCGCTGACACATTGTTGTCACTTGCCTAAAATCACCAACCCTCAGTGAATATCAAATCGTAAACAGACCCAGGTGCACAACATAATAAACATAAAAGTCTTCACATGAAGAGCATCAAGCAAATCAAGCAAAAAAAATCAGATTCTGCTTAAAAACTTATTCGATTTACCTGAAAAAAGGTGTCAGATTTTACAGGTTGTCAGATTATTAAGTTTAATCATTATCCTCACTATCATCGCTAGTTGCCACATCGTATCTCTGCTAATTTGCATAAAGTTCAGTTTTACTCAGCTTTGTCGCATCGCTAACGGTTGTTGTCATTAAGGAAAATTGTGAAAAAAGTGCTTTGTCGCTGCAAATTGCTGTCAATAAAACTAAAAATGACAAACAATTGCCATTTTGTGAGTTTTGTTGTAACCAATAGCAAAAAAAACGGCAAGCAACAGGTTTTTATATTTATGCTGCGTAATGCTAGGTAGCCCCGCCCACTGTGAAATCTGATTGGTTCAGAATCCTGGTCCTCATAACTGGACAATAAACATCAAATATAATTGCTTGTGATCGTGTCATGCCACATAGCATTTTCACATTGTGGACGTTGCTGTAAACTAGTTTAGACACGTGTAAGAGGCAGCATGGTAGGCAACCCGTTAAACGCCCTGTTTCCTCTCTGACTGTAGACGCACAGTGAATGCACTATTACGGGCGCAAGGCAGGAAATTACCAGGAGTCGCGGCCTGTCTGCTGGTTCTCAGAGAGGGTGGGCGGAACGACAGGGAGGGAGACTGAGAGAGAGACAGGAAAGTGTGACCTTTCTTCCAAATGTCAGCAGTGTGAGCAACGATTAATGGCTGTTTATGTGCTGGGGACACATGCCAGGATTGTGTGTGTGCGTGTAAGTCACAGCCGAGCTCAAAAGTGAGGACTTATTCGATGCCTTGATTACTGAAAATGGCTCATCTGTGTGCGTATGTGAAAGAAAGAGAGAATGAGAGGGTGTGTGTGTGTGTGTGTGTGTGTGTGTGATAAACAGGCTAGATTGTGCCTGTTGGCGATGTATCAGCCCACACACACACACACATTCAGAGCACTACGGCAACAGACTTACAAAGATCTCCGTCTCTGTGTTTCTCTGTTTCTCTTTGACATACATCACTGTTTCCTCTCTTTTCTGGTAGACACACGTCTCTCTGCAGTTCTCTGCAAATGACTCATTTCACGTTTACACAGCTCGTCATCTTACAGAACAGATGTGTGTGTGTGTGTGCGTGCGTGTGTTCACGTGAACAGAAAGATTTTTTTTCTTAAATATTTGGCCTTCATCATCTTTAGATTGGGGAATTGATGGGAACTGATTACCTATGGCCTTACAGAAAATTAGAGAAAATTAGCTTTTTCATTACAGATATAGATTATTTTTTATGTTTAAGAGCTCATAATTTTCATTAGAATACATCAAATCCAGTCTCATATGATCTGGTCGCAAAAGTTCAAATATTTCAAAATATCCGTTATTATTGCATTGTATTAGTATTATTAAAATAATTTTGACCACTTTGTACAAAAATAATGGCATAAATAACAATTTTATACAACCACTGCACACTTGGCCTCAAATTTATTAAATAAATATTATTATTGCTATTGCCATTATATTAAGAGAAATTTATTTTGTGATTTAAATACAATGGAAGTGCACTCACAGTGATCTCTTTATGGTGTGCAGGAGTTGAATGAATCTTTGTGTGTGTGTGTGTGTGTGTGTGTGTGTGTGGTGGTGGTGGTGGTGGTGGTGGTGGGGGGGGGGTCAGGTTGCTGGCTCAAGCATTTTTGAACTGAAGCTCTCAGGGTAATGACCGTGAGTGTAGAGGCGTCATGTGTAAATGTCATGCGTAAATTAAGAGTGCAATGAAGTGTGTGTGTGTGTGTGTGTGTGCACGTGATGAGACCACATACTTAAAAGCATGGCTAACCTCACCTTGACACAGTGTGTGAGTGTGTTTGTGTACATTGAGATGTCTATCATGACGTGCACACATACAGATAAAGTTTATATAAAAATAAAATTTACAAGGGCCATGTTAGAAAATAGAAAAAAGAATTATTTTACAACTTCAATGCAACTGTCAGAGGTTTTTAAATATATAACAAAATGTATAGCAAAAATTCCAAAATATGATTTGTAAATAAAATGTTTTATTTTACTTAATTTCAGATATATGGTGGAAATAGAACAGAGTCCCTAAAGTGACATTTGCAGAATGTCACTTTAGAAGCAACAAAATTTAAAACAACGTCTGTCAACTGAACAAACTTTATACAGGGTGCTTATTAATTTTAATGGTCGCGATCTAGTTACTGATATTTTGTCTTGTTGAAACACAAAGAAAAAATTTAAAAATACTACGTACGTGAATGCAGACGGTTCAAGCTACGCATATTCATTTTTCACACGTCTATATGTTTTAAAACGTGTCAGAGTGCAATTCATTGCGCAACGTACATGTTGTGTTCTCGGTGATGACACCGGGGGCACTATAACGGACATTTGCGCAGTTAAAGTTTATCAAAATGTTTCTAACTAGCTACCCAAATAATAACAAATCCATCTGGCGTGAATATTTAAAAGTAACATTTCCATCGAAATTACCTGGAACAATTTGTCCCAGGAACTTTTTTCCCCCAGACCTATAGAATACCTCAGGGATGACGTGTTTTTGTAGGCCAACCCGGAAGTTAGCGGCGCACGGGTTCCCTCGATCGAAAGCCTATGCATTTTTCCCATAGACTTTTGGAAAATCGCAAAAAATAAGCTCTGTGTTTAACGAAGGGTTGTGACACTTACACGTTTTGTCTATCAAGATAATCTTTACAAGTTAACGCAACATTTATACATTTTGAAGCCTAAATAAAGTCGTCAGATATAAAAAGCTAACAGTAGGCTATAAACGGACTACAGCACACCATGGTCGCGGATCAACGTCACCACCACCAAGCTTCCTCAAACTTTATTTAGAAAACAACTTTATTTAAAAACATGCTCGCTGATTATGATCTGTGCTGTGTATGAATACTTATCCACTTTTTCGTGAGAAATGCTGTCCAAATGTCCTGTTTGTCATGATGACGTCTAAAGTCCCTGCCAAAGGAAGTAGTCCCTTTTAGCAATTTGTTAGCAACCGCCGTTTTTAAGACACAATAAAGGTTTAAAAAAAATCACAAGCGGGTTATAACTGGTGTGTTTTATGTCATAGATCAAAACGTGAAAATATTTAGAGGCTTTGTTAACCATAGACCTTATTTCAGCAGGTACTTTCTGAGGGGGAATTTTTTACCCGGAACTTCATTTAGACCCTGGTTCCTGCGATCTAAACACACCGAGTACCACCCCAAAGTACCTAGTTCCTGGGGAAAGATACTGTGGTGAAAACGCGGCTTTTGTAGCTGCCTTTCCACTAGCTCCGACATTCGCATACGACTGTTGCATTTCGCCCCCCTATTGTCGCATTTTGCCCTCCTAGCAGTCGCATGGAACTTGAAATGTAACTGAAATGTATTAATAAACCAAATATGTCTGAAATAAAAACTTATGTTAACCTATAGGGCTAATCAATGCAATTAATTATTTAATAATTGTAAAATAATTATTTATTTAATAATTATCGATAACCGCCGTTTCGCAGAAATAGCATTTAAAGAATACAATTTTAGTTGAAAATACTGTTAATTCTCGCCTCACACTCCGGTCTAGCCGCAGAAGTACAAATATTTCAACTAGGGCTGTGAATTTAATGCGTTAATTAGATTAATTAATTACAGAAAAAAATAATGCGTTAAAATTTTTAACGCATTTAACACACTTGTTAATAAATAGATATAGTTAAAATTCAGTCATCATTTACTCAACCTCATGGTCCAAAAGTTTGTGTAATTTAGAAAAGTTTGTTCTATGTTGAATCAAAGAAAATATTTCTTTCTGAATCTACTTTTTGTAATGTCTATTTGATGCTTTACACAATAATGACTTCAAATTATCTTTTGGGGATAATTTCTCAGCCAAATTTGATGTACGATAAATTTGCGATTAATTAGATTAATTAAAATTTTTAACGCATTTAACACACTTGTTAATATATAGATATAGTTAAAATTCAGTCATCATTTACTCAACCTCATGGTCCAAAAGTTTGTGTAATTTAGAAAAGTTTGTTCTATGTTGAATCAAATAAAATATTTCTTTCTGAATCTACTTTTTGTAATGTCTATTTGATGCTTTACACAATAATGACTTCAAATTATCTTTTGGGGATAATTTCTCAGCCAAATTTGATGTACGATAAATTTGCGATTAATTAATCACCACATCATGTAATTAATTAGATAAAAAATTGTAATCGCTTCCCAGCCCTAATTTCAACGCATCCGAAGCTCAAATCGGTTCCGAAATTTCCGCATACGCATCGGAACTCCACACAGCTCCTGTACTACTCTACATTGAAAACGACTGAATTAGTCTGCAGCTTGTCGTTTGTCAGAGATATTGCCCCCTTCAGTACCGCCAGAGTAGTGCAAGAAGTGCCAAGCAGGCACGTACTTGGGTGAATTATGTCACCTGTAGCTGACACAAACTCCAGCAGAAGATTTCTGAACTAGCGCATATGATGGCACAGGCTAGTGTGCTACAGGTTTAAGGGCTTGCTGTCACACACACACACACACTCTCATGCAGTCTCTAAGTGGCTGCCAGTCAGACAGCAGCTGAGAGGGCCGCCTGGTTGTCAAGGTGTCTGCTGCCACTGTGGCAACCACTACATCACATAAAAAACCAGCCGTGCATGTGTGTGCGCAGCGGCACAGGGGAACAAGGCAAGGTGAAGCGCCCGTGGCTCGCTCATCTTTCCTCATCTAACCTCGCTCTCTCTAGGTTTTTAATATTAGACATTAGAGTCTGAATAGATAATGGGAGTTGACAGCCCACCTCCACTGTCTGTTTGGCTGAACTCCCATCCACAGCCCTTTAACCTTCTCCTTTCTTACCTCCATCCTCATCCAGGCGCTCCGATGTCCTTGAGATTATCCCTCCATCTTTCTCCCCGCTCTCATTTGTCCAAAGCTGCTCCGCTGTTGTCACGTACGTGACGTATGACCTTGTGAACGCGTTTCCACCGCCTGCCTGCAGCGTGGTCTCAGTGCTTCATCTATTCTCAGTGAAGGAGAGCAGGCTGTGAGCAGAGCAGGTGCGATTCGGGCCTGTCGTTCAGATGTCTCGGCCAGATGACATGTCAGGAGATGGCATCTTCCTCTTAACGTCAAGACCTCTACAAAGAGGGCAAGATTGTCTGAGTGATTACAGCCTGTGATCTTCCTTTATTTTAAATGTTCAAAGTTTTTTTGGCATTTCTAAAGTATTATACACTCTTACATATAGTCATTTTTGGATATGCATTATAGTAATACCATGTTTTTTTGGTCATCCAGTAGCTCTTTGGAATTCAACTGTACCACTGTTACTACCATGTTTATACCAATTTTGTGGAAATGTACCATGGTAATACCATGTTTTTTGGATATTGACCACAGTAATACCATGTGTTCTGTTTTGTAAGTGTTAAACCATGATATTCTGAGATATATCATGGTTCTGTATGATTACCATGTTTATATACCATGGTATTTACAAAACAGTACAGATTTACCTCTAATAAAGCACCATCGTATCACCAAAAAAAAACAAAAAAAAAAAAAACATGCACTTACTAAAAAAGTACCACTTTTTGGGACATGTACCATGGTAGTACTATAGTATTCTTGCAGGTACAGTACTTTTTTTGTAATAGATGTAATATGATGGTATTTTGGTCAGGCACTGTGGTATTACCATGGGCTTTTTTACATGTACTGTAGAAATACCATGTTTTTTTGTAAATTCTACCATTGTTACCACTATACTCTGAAACTTACCATGGTACTGAAATTGATGTAGTATGGTATTTACATGGAACTCAGCAATACCAAGGTACTTTCCTGGTACATGCCCAAAAAATATGGTTGTACCATAGTACTTTTTAGTAAAATATATGCAATATCTCTGTAAATCTGTAATATTTTGTAAAAACCATTGTATATGAACATAGCATTTATATACTATTATGGTATATAATCAACAGTTTAACACTTACAAAACAGAACCAAAAAGTACCAGATGAATATTGTTAGTGTTAAAAGGCTTGAATCATGGCGTGGGATTGCGCATATTGCGCATAATTATTCCTGCAGATTTTGTGCGCGCACACATAAGGCCATCTCTCACTACCAAATTGAATTCTTGTTCGCTGCTTATTGCGCTTAAACAGTCAAATACACAGAATAATGTCAAAATGCATTATGTTTTAAGTGAAAGTAAACAGTTGAGAAAGAAAACGCATGTGTAACAGTATAATGGATCCGTGCGTCAGGTCTTAAAGTGACAGCAGCCTAATATACCTGCTGCCAAATTATGAGATAATATTAAAAATATATATGGCAGGTTTTCCCCATGGTATCAATGTCAAAATTGTGGCCAGTGAAAATGCTGAATAGTTAGTAACTTTGGAAAACCACTAGCCACAGTGGCTGGTGAGCAAAAAAGTTAATGTCAAGCCCAAAATACCATGGTACATGAATTTCAGTACCATTGTAAGTTTGGAAGTACCATAGCATTAGCATCTGATACATCACTGTACTATGGTACCACCACAGTACTTTTTTGTAATGGTTTTGTAAGATTTCATCTGATCAAATATTAATTTTACAAACTAATTTCAATAACAGTATAAACTAGGCATATTTGTTTCTTAAAATAGCATATAAACTCAATATAGATCTTAAAGGAACAGTTAATCCAAAAATGAATACATACTTATTTAATCACCCTCATATGGTTTCAAACCCATATGACCTATCTTCTGTAGAACACAAAAGATGTTTAGCAGAATGTCTGAGCTGCTCAAATATGGCAAAATAAACATCATAAAGGTGGTTCAGTCTTGTATAGTCATATTACAGCTTTGCATTAACAACAGGCCGAAATCTAAGATGAAATTTCACTGAAAAACCTGTCCTCGCCCTTATGTTATGTGCGCTTCCGCATATTCATGACGTCAATAATGTCATCACGTACCTTGTGACTGATGTATTTAAATATACTGTTGTGATGACACCTGAGAGCCATTCTTTTAAAATACCTCAACCCTGAGGTGTTTCGAAAACTTACAGTTATTGGAAGGTCTAATTATGTTGAAATAGGTGGAGGTCAGAGGTCGCCGACCTTTAGAGACACGTCTGACGTAGGCTGTCGTGTTTCAAAGCATCGGACCATAATGAGTTCTTCCTCCCTGTCAATCAAGAGTGTAACACTAGTACACGGCACGCATCATTACACACACACACACAGGCTGCTTGTGTGTTTCAGCGTGAGTGTGCAGGGGACGTTTTTCACGCAGTTATAAGGAGCGTCTCTCGTGTGCGGAATAATCGAATCGCGCTGTCATACGGAAAGAATTATTCCCCTCGTATCGCCGTGCGGGCAGTAATTGGATACAATTTAACATTTGCAGCTGCTTGCCTGTCTGTTCCCCTCACACACACACACACACACACACACTGTCGTGCGTGGAGCATCGCACAGGGAAAAGGAGAGGAATAATTTTTCAGCTCTCAGGAAGCACGCTCACCGTGACAAACGGATTAACGTGAGCGCTCCGTGTTTGTGTGTGTGCGTGTGGCAGACAGATAGAGAGCTATATAAATTATTATTTCTATAAATGTTTAAAAATGTCACCAGAATTTAGCTAAATAAGAAAAGCTCATTTTGGGGACATCCTCAGAAGAAAATAAGGTTAACAAGTAACTAATTTAAATAAATTACTAACAAGTTTTAATATATTTTTGTATTAGCCTAATAAAATATAACATCTATGTATAATATATATTGTATATATAACATGGAAATATCAGGGAATTTTAATTTTAAAATTTCTAAAGCATGGAAAATAATCTAGGTACTTTGATATACTTATCCCTTAATAATACTGTGATGGTAAAATCAGAGTAATCTAAAATATACATGTCTAAAATACCAGGGTAGTACAATGGTAGCATGGTAATACTGTGATTTTTATTTATTTATTTTTGGACATTGACATGTAATTTCTTTGCAATTTCTTACATTTTCATTTCTTTGACGTAGCTTGAAATAAATAACATGGTATGAATATGATACCAATCAGAAACATAGTATACAAAAGTTAAAAAATACCACACTATTACCATGAATTAAAGACCACTTTTCATATTTTTGGACATTACCACCTTTGTACTACTCAATGTGTCTCAAGTTGCTATAGATACACAAGTATCTGCAGTGTACGTGCTGTATTCTTTCTCACCTCAGGTTTGAAAACATTTGGTCGCCAAAGGCAGCGGCGAGTTAAAGCGCTGAAGAAAGGAAAGAGAGAGAGAGAGAGCGGAGCGAGCGTGAGGGGGAAATTGAAAGCAGCAGCTGGCGGTGGGAGTGAGATCAGCCCGGGCAGGAAGCATTAAATCTGAGTCTTTAGGGGTTCTGCAGTCTGTGTGCCGCTCGCGTATATGCGTGTGAGTGGGACGATAAAGGAGCCTCGTAAACCGGCGCTTTAACGACACGCTGCGCTCGTTAAACCCCACAGCAAACCAGAGCGACAAACTGCAATCAGCTCACGTGCGCGCTCAAGAATCAAACTAGAACCCGTTCTAGAACTCTGTTATTAATTTCTACTTTAAATCCATCCATTTGTGCTACCTTGTTTTACCTGTTTTTGAACATGTATCATAGTATTACCATGTTTTTGGGCTGTGACCACAGTACCCTTTACAAACAACAGTGATATATCATAGCATTTACATGGTACCCCAAGACAGATAGATGCCTCATTAGCGTCTATTTCTATGGATCGCTGTACGTAAGCCATATGTGAATGGTGAAAAAACACTCGAGAGCAAGTTGGCCGTGCATATGCAACCATAGTTGTAAGCATGTATGCATATTTTATCTATATTTTCAGTAGACTTAAGCAGATGAAAGACGAGACGAAGTCGTTAGTTAACACTACATTAAAAAGTCACCACCGTTTAATAACCTGTAATATTGAGATAATACATATAAAAACGCAAACCAACACAATCTCACCTGTGAAAGGTTATCCCATTTTTTCGGGAATTTAAATCTCGGCAGTTTTTACAACCAGAGGGTGTGCAATGTTGTGGCATCTCGGAAACCTCGTTGATTTTTATTGTGAGTGACGACAGCATCCGATTCTGAAATGTTGACCGTTCCAAGATGGCGGACGAGTCGGCGATTCTGCTGGAGCGGCTGATGTGGCTTCTACGTATACATATCTAGCTCCAAGGTACTTCTAAGAATATTAGGCCTACATTTAAAAAACTACGTAGTACCGTAATACTTTTTGGTATGCGTTATTACCATGGTAAAACCTTGGTATTTAGACATTTATTTATTATAGTATAAACACACTGGCATTCAAAAGTTTGGGGTCATAAGGATTTTTAAAATGTTTTTAAAAGAAGTATCTTGTTCTCATCAAGACTGCATGTATTTGATCAAAATACAGTCAAAACAGTTACTGTGAAATATTATTGCTATTTAAAATAATTGTTTTTGTAGAGCATTATAAATAGAAAGTTCAAACGAACAACATTTATTTGAAACAGAAATATTTTGTAACATTGTAAATGTCTTTACTGTCACTTTTGAACAATTTAATATCTTTCCTTGCTGAATAAAAGTATTAGCCTAATTTCTTTTCTTTTTTTAACTGACCACAAACTTTTGAACAGAAGTGTATATATACACTGTATAAATACAAATAGGCCTTATAGACATTTACTAGGTAATACTATGATATTCTTTAGCTTACCTTGGAGTACCATAGTATATATTAAAATACCATGGGTTTACTATCTGATACTATAACTGTTAACTGTACCATAGTAATTTAAAAATTTTTTTTTTTTTTTTTGTAAAAGGTAGACTTTAGAAAAGGTTAGCTCTTAGGTCTTATTATTGTCACCAGAAGTTCGGTTAGGTCAGAAAGACAAACGCAGTGAAGTAGACTCTTATTGTTTATGGGTTTTGAGAAAAGCACAGATTTTTAGAGGCGCAGGCGATGCATGCGTGTGTACGTGCGTGCAATAACACAGAGAGGCCTCTAATGCCGTCACAGGGGAGTTTCCAGAGGGACCGGCCCCTCACAAAATTCATGTCAGTGCTCGAATTTACTGCCAAGCACGCGGTCCGCCCCTCCTCCTCCTCCTCCTCCTCTTCATCCCCCCCGAGCACTTTTCTTCTTCTCTTTGCTCTCGCCGCTCAAGTAGCCTGTAACGCAAACATGCTGTGGGCAAGAGGCGTCAGGGATTTCGAAACGGTTGGGAAAAGCTCTGGTACCAGTTTTTGTGCACACAATGTCAAGGCAATTAACAATTAATGGGCCTCGGTTATGAACCAGGTGTCGCTGGATACAACACTGGCTTCCCTGTGAAATATTGTGCCGACAGGTTATAATGACATGCCATTAACAAACACTTTATCAATCTGAACCCATCAGTACTTGATATACATTCAAATATGAATATTTATGAATCAAAGTGTTGTGATATTTCAGCCTATTTAAATAAAACAAAGTGGCTTCTGATTGGTCAATAGTACATTCCAGCTGTGTAAAACTTTACAATTCATATTGTGTCTGAAATCATATACATTCAGAGCAGCATTTTTGCAGACCTTAGGGCCCTTTTACACTGAACACGATTTTGCGTTTCATTGCGCAACATTTCAATGCACTACTGACATCTCTGAACGCTGTGCAATGTTTTCCTGCTTTTTTTAGCATTTTGAGCATGAGCGCTGCATTTTTAAATGCTGTGTCAAGGTAAAAAGAGGTTGTTTTTTAGCAGCCACTTCATTTTGCATTTTTAAATTCAAAAATGCATTCTGTGTGCTCTTAGTTTACACACCAGGATCATACTTTATGCAAGTAAAGTTTACAGCTGGCCAACATACTTGAACTTTAACGTGTGCTCCTGCGCTGATCTACCAATAGAGTCCTTCAAATGTCTGTGCTCTTTATGCTGCGTTCACACTGTACGATTTTCAAAGTCGTCAGATCACACTGCACGACTGTCTGGGGTAGCATTCAGTCGCTGCTGTGTGCACATTGCATGATGGATCGGTGACGAGGAGTTTCACATTTCAAGACTTTACAATAGGAAGAATCGCCGACACCTCTGTCTGGTCCGCAAACTACGTTTCACAACCAAACACATGCGAGAAGTGATAAGGAAATAACGCAAGGTCACGCATTAGACTGGAGTTATCACACAAGACTGGAATTGTTAAAAATGTTAGCCCGCAAGAAGCTTGCGATCCAAATTGTCTGTGGGCTAATTTGCAGCGAAAAGGAGAAAAAGAAAAAAAGATTATGGAGGAAATGGTTGGGGAGACGCGGGTCTATAACTCTTCCCCGAACTTCCCGCTGCCCTGTATCTTTATCTCTCATTGGCTGTAGGTCATCGCCGATGTCATTTTCAGTCAGAACACATTTCACACAGCAGGATTTTGAATCATAGACAGGTCCAGATATTTAGCATACCAAATATCTCACGGACATCGGCGACACATCAGCGATTCTCTCAGATCGCGTCTTTGATGATTCACACTGCGTGATTGTCACTCATGTGAACAAGCACCGATTTGCCTCAGATTTCAGACATTGGTCAGCAATTTCGCAAAATCTGTCGGCAAGTGAAAATCGGACTTTCTTCACACGAGTCAAACCACTAGGACAGTAGTTGAACTGAAAGAGAAAACTGACTGTAAAAACAGACATTTATAGTAATGACTGCTAGAGTTCCCTACATGGCCAGTGTTGGGGGTAATGCATTACAAGTAACTCGAGTTACGTAATCAGATTACTTTTTTCAAGTAACTAATAAAGTAACACATTCATTTTAAATTTACTATGAAATATCTGAGTTACTTTTTCAAATAAGTAACACAAGTTACTTTTTTTCTAAGTATTGACTGACACCTCTTTGGTTTCCTCTCTTGTTAAGAGAAATCGGGAGCGCAGAGGTGTTGTGTGCGCTGTGTAAACATGATGGTTATTGTAATTCTAGACTAAATGTGAACATTTACTCATCTTACTTGCTCAAAAACAGATTCAGTATTCCTAGAAATGAATAAAAATTAAATGCATACTCAGAATATTCCGCAAACCTGCAATAATTAAATGTTAAATAACACAAATATACTTTATGTATTTAATCTCACTTTATTAACCAATGTCTCTAATGCTGACCTTTGATGATCCATTCAGCCTTATGAATAAGCAAAAATGACTTTAAACATCACATTTTCTTTTCGTTTTTGTTGTTTTTGTTTTCACTGCTGAAGTAAGAATGTTTTTGTTATTAAATGTATTTTTTATTAGCAAGCCCAGCCCAGGTGAGAAAAAGTAACGCAAAAGTAACATAACACATTACTTTCCATAAAAAGTAACTAAGTAACGCAATTAGTTACTTTTTAGGGAGTAACGCAATATTATAATGCATTACTTTTAAAAGTCACTTTCGCCAACACTGTTCATGGCAATACCGAAAATGCAATGCACACACTTTAAGAACTGCATCAGGTGCATTTCAGAAGGCAACAACTCAAGCTTGTGTAGCTAGAAGCTATAATCCAAAGAACCTTTTCCACTATAAAGAACCTTTTGTGGAATGGAAAGGTTCTATGGTTGTTAAATCAATGGCAATAAAGAACCTTTATTTTTAAGAGTGTAGGCATGACGTTCAGCCTATGTTCACAATATAGCACAGCGTCTTGTACACTATGTCATGTAGAATTAGACCATTCAGACCAAATCAGTCCATTTTCTTTTTTATATATACAGCACATTTGCGGCACATCTGCACAGTTGTTTGCTTACAATGCATGGTTTGAATGCACACTTGGTAACCATCCCTCGTCGAAAAACCTGAACTCCACATCGAGGCATACACACAGCAGGGAGAAACCTTGTGCTGTTGACTCTGCAGCCGCAGAACGGCGTGTTTGCACGCTGGGGTAGGGGTGGAGTGATGAATGTGTGTGCGCACAGGGCCCTAGTCAGGCTGCGCTACTCGGGCAAGACCAAGAAAAATAGTCTCCTGGGAGCACAGAGTGAGAGAGAGAAAAGCAGGAAAGCAGAAAAATGGTTTATGAATTGAGGGAATCTTTCTAACAGCTGGACCTTTAACATCGGCCACGTGTTTTGAAGCTCCGGATGCCCTGCAAACGCCCCAGGTTCTGTGTTTTTGATAATGCATCAGGTCCGCCTATAATCCTACGTAAACCCCTGGAAAAGCACTGGAGGTGGATGAAACATCTTTCCAGAAATGGCCCTCTAAGGTTGATGATGCAGATAAAGAGTATAGAACAATGAACCTGGGCCTAAAAAGAGTTTAAATGTAAGGAAAAAGTGTTATTTCAAATGTCATTCAGGTTTTAAATCCCTTCTTTAGAGTAAGGGAACACCCCGCGGAGAGCTAAACACGATGGAGCTTTTTGGAACTCGGAGGCCCTGACAGGTCAAAGTGTCAGCCTGCGTTCAGCATTTAAACAAAGACAGCTTTTATTCATCTTTTCTCGTGGATAGCAGCCCTGAGGCTGTTGGGTTAAAGCTGGGATTAGGGTTATGGGCATGATAGTGTTTAGTATGTTTACAAGCACCGCAATGACTATTAAGCATGATAAACGGGCCCAGTGCTCTTAAAAATAAAGGTTCCTTGGAGCACTTGAACGTTTTTGCTGTAAAGGCTAAAAGAACCTTTAGACTACCAGATCAAAGATGGTTTTCAAAGACAGAGAAAATACAAAGTTCTCTGAGGAATCTCTGAAAAGATTCTTCTATGACATCAGGCAGTAAAACCCTTTAGATTTAGAATCTCAGTTGCTGAATAAAATTTGAGTGGTGTTTACAGAGTTAGAAGGTGGTGGTTGTTAGGATGTTCTGAATGGTTGCTAGGGCACTGCTAGGTGGTTTCTAGCGTGTTCTGGGTTATTTCTAGGGTCTTGCTAACCTGGTTGTTGGGGTGTTCTGGGTGGTTCCTAGGATGTTGCTATGTGGTTATGATGTTCTTAATGGTTTCTAAGGCATTGCTATGTTCTTATTGTGTTCTGGTTGGTTTCTAGGGTGTTGCCATGTGGTTGTTAGGGTGTTATGGGATGTTGCTAGGTGGTTGTTATGATGTTCTGAATGGTTTCTAGGGCATTTGAATGTGGATCTGGGTGGTAGGATGTTACTAAGTGGTTGTTATGACATTCTGGATGGTTTATATGATATTGCTAGATATTTTGATGTATTTTGAGGGGCTTCTAGTGTGTTACAAGGTTGTTGTTTGGCTGGTCTAAATAGTTTATAGGGCATTGGTAGGTGGTTTTGGGTGGTTTCTAGAATGTTGCCAAGTGGTTGTTATGATGTTCTGAATGGTTTATAGGGCATTGCTATGTGGCTCCTAATGTGTTTTGGGTGGTTTCTTTTGATAGGTGTATGAAAATGTGTTCCTGATAGTTTCTAGGGCATTATTTCTAGAGTGGTTGTTAGGGTGTTTTGAGTGGTTTCTAGGATGTTGCTAGGTGTTGGCTTACTGGTCCAAGTCAAAAGTGCCCACCTCCTAATCTCTGTGATATTCTGGTCTCTATAGTGTTCATGGAGTTTCGTCACCTGTTTTCTCTTGAAAATTGGTGAAAATTATGAACACTTAAAAAATTAACATGACACCACTCCTCAACAAGCCTCACAATTGACCCTTCGCCGGGAGTTTGATTGACAAGCAATCTAACCAATCATAACGCCGAATCCGCCATTTTGTCCGACAAAGCAGTCAGGAGTTAGAAGATTAAACTCAGTGGACTTAAACTTGAAAAATGGTGTGTACTGACGTCTTTCCGTGTTTGAAACAACATTCCTTCTGATGTTCATTCATGTTTATTTGATGCTATAAATTAACTAGTAGGAAGAGATGATCGGTTCACGAGCCGCTTGAGCTGAGGCGCTACAGCAATATGTCACGACACATTACAGAGCCACAAAACGGTTTTTAATGTTCAAATTTCTTTAACAATTACACAGTTTGAAAGCTGGGACTTTGTTTAATATCATAAGTAACCTGCTCTGTCTTGTCTGTCGACGTGTTGTCAGTGTACTCTTTGCTCCGCGGTGTATTTTTCACTCTGTGTGGCGTGACAGCGCCATGGCTTGTCGGACAAAGCAACCATAACTAAGGGGGGCGGGTCTTTGCAAAGGGTCAATTAGTGGTATATTATTTAATATGAATATTCAGGGTTATGGGGAAAAAAAACAACCCAAAGTAGGAAAAGTAATAGTGATGCTGCCTTAGCAAACACCACTAAACATATAATACAGTTCTGAAAAGCATTTTCATGTTGGATACAACAGCATGAGCTGTTGTAGCAGAGAATCATGGTTTGAACACAACAACTTTAAGTTCAAAGTTCTCTTTACACTCTAACGTGCCAATACAAGGCAAGCAAGGCCGGAGAGATGAGAGGTTGTTGTGATAGCAAGAGGACGACAGAATACACATCTGCTACCTCCCTCCCCCTTTCTGGCTTGTATTCATCTGAGAGCAGCTGAGATTGCACCAGTGGCTTCTTCAGGCGGCCCACATGACCGTGTTTATAGACGCGGTCTCAAGGTTGCTGCCCCTGACGCACATTCACACACATACTAATCGTAAACGCGCCTGTGCACACACAAATCGCTCGGGGAGTGAGAATAAAACTGCATGGGCAAAAACAGAAACGAGATTTTCTTTCCCTCGTGGGATGAAAGTAAGGACGACACAAATCTTTTGAAACCGACGCAGCCCAGAAGGGTCGGGTAACATTCCAGTGGGGTAATTAGATGGCGTGTGCGCGGGCAAGAGCATGAAATTGGAGGGTGTGCTCAGATTTGTCGATAGCATGTGCTTGGACTCCAAAAAACATCTGACTGGAATCAAAATCAAATACTTTTTAAAGCATGGTCTTATAAACGATTCATTGGTTCATGTTATTTAAAATAAAATAAAAAAGTCTACACATGAAATACACATTTATAATTTATAGTCTTTCACTTCCTGGAAAATTAGGCAAATGTATTGATGACATCATCTTGCACTACACAGATTTTCATCCAATCAAGCACTCTCTTGAATGAGAATGTCCCTCCCCAAATTACAAACTAGAACAAACTATCAAATATAATAAAATAATAAATCATGCTTCATGGCTGTGATGCAACTAATGTCTACTGTTTATTTGAAGGAAATAGTCATGAGCGTTCCGATATGCCCCGCTCAAACTTCCTGTTTCAACAGGAAGTACATTAACACAGGACATAAAACTGTGCTAGTCAAGCATTTCCATGCGGCCTCTATTTAAAAGGTCATATTAGCGCAGCGAATGTCTTTATCCATATGTGTATGAAAATTGTTGTGAGTGATCTATAATGACGTACAGGTGGATCTCGCCGAGTATGCGTGTGTGTTTGTGGCTAGGCCTGATTTATAACTGCTGCTGGAGGCGTCGCAGCGTACAGAGAGTTTCCTGCAACCTGAGACATGAATAGCGTGTGTTCTCTTTCTCTCTGTCCCTCTCTCTCTCTCGCTTTGGCCGTCTGCCCGCGTCCTTGTTCCAGCTCGCCACTGCTCACGCCTTCAAGCCACGGCCGCTGCCAGCGTCTGACTGCACAGACAGATGGCAAGATCACAGTAACCTACTGGAGAGCGCTACACGATCGAAAATTTCATTGACATGCAACTTGACCAGCCTGACAACATCAGATCAACCAATGGTGTGAGTTTAGGCCGGGACTATTGTTTATCACATGTACTTGACAGTCAATATTTTTGCTATTTAGTTTTTTTTTATTATTATTTACACAATTCATCTTTAAATACACATAGCATAGTTTTGTTTCGAGTTTGACAAGTGATAGGATTCGTGATTCCTAAAAAGAACTGGTTCATAAGAGTCATTTGTTCGCAAATCAGACATCACTGGTAGCGCAGCGAAGATAATGCAATAGTAAGGTGTATCGTCTTTTTATTGTCTTTCTCTTATCACATTCAATTCAGACTGAGAGCTAAAACAGCATTTTATTTGCCGTAGCACTGTGGATAACCGCTGGGAAAAACGTAGGCGTTCAAGAGCCGTTAACAGAACCGAATGTCATGAAAATCATTCGTTTCCAGTATATTTTCTCCAATTCTGATTCCCAGCCCTACTCACGCTACAAAACACATCCAAAAATGTCAACCGTATCTCATTCTTTGCGTATTCTCTTATCCTCATATGCGTATCCTTTGTGTATTCCCTAAAAATATCGTCATACATGCTCACCAGCCCCCACTTGCCGGCACGCACACACACTCGAGGGCAGCAATATCCTAGCAGAGATCGCGCTGAGCTATTAGAGCGCGCCGCCGAGGCCCCGAGAGACCGGCGCTCTCTGATTTCCTTTCGCAGCGCAGAATAATGCAATCCTTTCAGCCTGCCTCCCTCGCCCGCTCTCTCGCTCGCACGCTCCCTCTCTCTCTCTCTCTGAGAGCTGCATGCGGCGCTCTGAAAGGCCCTTCGCAGAATTAATTAGTGTAGAGGTTACCTAATCCGCCAGAGAGCGTTTTTGCTGCCTGCCCTCAAACCAGAAATGTGCGTGTCCACGCCAAACCCCTCTCAGAGATGGGCACAGCATTGACCCTTGGAACACACACACACAGAACCTTCCGACAGCTGCAATAAAGTAGATGCCCAGTCTGCCCCTGAATTTAAACACACCCTTCCCAGCTCTCTGCTTGAGGGTGACACCGTTTACATTGCGCTGATTATGCCTACTTCTCTACGGTATAGCATGCAAAAAAAAAAAAAAAAGCAGTACAATTAATATTAATGGGTTGTACCCAGATGACTTCAGTTCAGAGTGACATACCCAGATGACTTCAGTTGAGATTCTGAAGTGTGCATACCAGTGGACACTTTACTATCCTATGAAGCCATGGGAGAGGAGCCATCATATTTATAGATGGCAGGGAACAGTGACACGGATGTAGTTTGTCTGCAATCATACTAGACCAGTGGTTCTCAACCAGAGGGCCAGGGCCCACTAGGGGGCCTCAACAAACTTCCAAGGGGGCTTCAAGATGACTTAAAATTGTTCAAAATAAGCAAAAGCATTAAAATTGGCTAAAACAACTAAAAATCAAGAAATTTCTTATTATTTTGTTATTTTTAATTGAGTTTGCAATTGCGACAAATTTGAGTGTTGAAAATGCGACAAATTTGCCGAGCTCATAACTGCAATTGAGAATATATATGCAAATAAGAATATTCTTTAATCATGGACCAAACATGTCAGCTCAAAGCTAGACTTCAGCAAAAGTAAAATGAGAACAAAAAATTGCAATGTACTTCATTTTCATCAAAAAATCCACCGGTGTAAAATTTCACAAGGAATAAAAAAATTATTTATGTATAGTTGCTGTATGAATTGTAAATTAAAGGGTTAGTTCACCCAAAAAATAAAATTTCTGTCATTAATTACTCACCCTCATGTCGTTCCAAACCCGTAAGACCTTTGTTAATCTTCGGAACACAAATTAAGATATTTTTGATGAAATCCAAGAGGTTTTTTAATCCTCCATAGAAAGCAACCTAATTACCTCCATTCAAAGTCCAGAAAAGTAGTAAATACGTCTTTAAAATAGTCCATGTGACTACAGTGGTTCAACCTTAATATTGTTACTTCATAACATGAACATTGAACCACTGTAGTCACATGGACTATTTTAACGATGTCTTTAATACCTTTCTGAACCTTGAATGACGGTAATTACGTTGCTTTCTATGGGGGATTAAAAAAACCTCTTGGATTTCATCAAAAATATCTTCATTTGTGTCCCGAAGATGAAAGAAGGTCTTGCGGGTTGGGAACAACACGAGGTTGAGTACTTAATGACAGAAATTTCATTTTTGGGTGAACTAACCCTTTAATGTTAGTATTGGTTACAATATTAGTATTACATGCTATGGTTGCATCATTACGCAATTCAAAACGCATTTCCACAAGAGGCGTTATAACGACAACAGCGTAAACTAAAGTCAGTTTTCTCTTTCATGTTCACTACTATCAAGGCAGATCAAAATTTTGAAGAGAATCTTGCTGAACGAGTCAAGTTGAAGTTAAAAAGTCGATATTTTTTAATATAATTTTATTTAACTAGCTGAGGTTTGTTGCCACCATCAAGAACCAACAATTCAAATTCAGACTAAATAGAATAAAATATATTAATCTAATACAATTAAATATTTGCTATTAAACTCATAACAATTCAAACACAATTTTTGTGAATAAAATAATTTTAGATCAGAAAATAAGAAATAAGCCAAATAAAGTATCTCGTCAGTGCTGACGAGGTGTGTGAGGCGGACGCATCTGTCTCTCTCCGCGCGCTATGATAGTCGAGTTCCGTCAATGTCACAGCTCTGACTAATAGATAAAGAGCGGATTAACCGTCGTAACACGGAACCCGGGGAAGGGGGAGGGTGTAATTACCAAGCCTAATGTAATTTAATTGTTTTTTAATTAGATGGCCACATTTCTTCCCTGCAGTCCAGCTTCCACAGCGCTCAGCCGTATGTGGCTCTGTCCGCAGTCCTCAAATTATGTTACACGCAACATTTGAGCTACATTTGACACCCCAGAGAGCTAGAAATGGCCAATAAGTCACTGACATGTTCATCTGAGCCATTTCTATTTTCGTGTTTATTTATAAGCACAACGTTTATCAATTTTCATAAGAGTCAATTATAAAGTCCTGCAGTTGTGTGTGTGTGTGTGTGTGTGTGATGATCCTAATATTAGGTTTTGCTGTTTTTAATACGTAAATATTACTGTTTGTCACTACCCCCCATTATGGTAAAATCACTGCACACTGCTTTGGCTTAGTGTGTTATAGCCTACACAGATTTCCAGCTCTTAACCACAACAAATAAACAGGTCCAGTGTAAACATGTTGACCATGTTTTTAATCGCTTGATCAGATTGTGTAAAAAAAAATATCGTGACCACTCAGAAACGCAGAAAGTAAAAATAAAGTCCTCTGTGTGTAATTAACTAGAGTAATTAACACCTCTTCAGTTCAACCGATCCCATCCGAAAATAGACCAACCATTCCATTACCGTCCTCTGCCTCAAATACAACAATAATTCACTCAAACATGAACGTTTTGTCATTGTTTTCTCACTCATGTCTTTGGAAAACAAAATACTTTTTAAATGATCTTTACGCGCGCTTTTCCATACAATGACAATGGCAGTTCACCAGTCTTGTAACGTTGATTTATAACCATATTAGTTTGTAAGAGAGTATGCCGGAAATACTGAAACATTTGTCAAGATTCTTTAAAAATATGTTGTGGCCCACAGAAGAAACAACATTCAGGGAGTGAATGACAGTGTTTTCACTTTTGGCCAGAGAGGAGGCTAAATGAATACTGTTCTAATAACCAAGCCCAACATGATTGATTTGTATATATTCGTCGATAATTATGACGATATCCGCGGATGATACCCCTGACATTTTAGAATAATCTTGATAATCTCTCAGGTCACCACAACACTTGTCATGTTAAACCAACAGAACAAACTGCGCACATCATATATGACTGTAAACATACATGAATGGAGAGCCCCATTCCACCTAACATCTACCTACCTCAGCGCAGATAAGATGCTTCTTTAATTTGGATTTCATCTTCCATTATTGTCCACACTTTTTTCTTCACCTGCTGTCCACAAGCAGACTTGATGACGTATTAAAGTGATACTGAAAGCTGATTGGCTTGGTTACCTCTGATAGTGATCGGTTAGACTATATACGCGGGAAAAGGAAAATAACCGCCTTTGGCCATGTCCCAAATATGGCCGCCGCGTGAACGTGTCCGTTAAGTTCACGACACCATAGGGTGTCCCATATGTCATTTTAGGTTTCAGAGTGCTCGCGAATCCCGGCGAATGTGGATTTGGAGGAAGATCGCGATGTGACGTACTTTAAATATCCATTTTGATTGGTCAGTTTAGTACCGAGCGGAGATTTTATGCTGTTATAAATGCTAAAAAAAAATAATAATAATAATAAAAAAATAAAAAAGTGATGTCATAGTATTTAGTTTTTAATTTTTTATTATTAAGAGACTATTTTTAATAGTTTTCTTACTGTTCATTTGTATGGACATTTGCACCACCTGACATTTTGGGGGTTTAAGATAAAACATAAAATAAATCCTTAGTAGCCTACTAAAAATGAATTCAAACTAAATAGGTTTTATAGAAACAAGTGATATATGTCATGAATTTTTCAAATTCATTTTTGCTGAAAATTTAAAATTAAAATTTTAAAAGGAAATATTTATATATAAAGCACTTATGTTGTTAGTCATTTTGACAAGTTTAAGTCTCGCTTTCCTCCTCTGCTTTTGGAAAAGCAATTCTACAAACAAGCAGGAGATTCAAGTTTATAGGGTTTAGTAGAAAGAAGTGTGACAAGTGCATTAAAGTTAAGGAACGTTAACCAAGCCCATAATGTCCGTATTGCCATCAGACCAACAAAAGCCTCCCTCACTCCTGCCTAAGGCCTCTAATTTCCGGCGACTCTTCATTTCCTGTTTTGTCCAGCAGCACAGGATGTGGCCGTCTCTCTCCCAGTTGTACAGAGCTGATCTGATGGCAAAAAAGTCGCTATGGAATGTAGGCCTTAATCCCCGATTATAGTGATAAACATGGAGGTTTAATAATCTGTTTGTGCATGAATTAATCAGAGCAGCCCTATAATCTCATGCTCAATTCAGTCCAACAACATGAAATGGCATTCCCAACCCATTTTTACTTCTGTAATGCGACATATTTCAAAGTAAAACTAAATTAACTAAAGTTTTATTCATCCCTTTGAAATAACGTGCACTAATAAATCAGGCACAATAAGACCAGAAAGTAAATATGGCCGACTTTTATGTCATATTAACTAAAAAAACTTAAGACCACAAAATGTACACAATCTTTTATTGCCATTTATTTAAAGGAACTTTTTTTTTGGTAAAATATAAATACAAATGATAGCGTATATAATTACAAAGTCCGAACACTTCTCCAAAAAAACAAAAAAACAAAACAAAAAAACAATAATAACACACGTCAGAAACAAGTTACTGAAATAGTCAACCCATTATTTACAAGTTCAAGCATGACTTTGCCTAACAAAGCGTCAGATTAGTATTTTACAATTACTTTAATATTTTACAAAGAAAAGCCACATTAAAATATCTTAATTTCTACTCATAAATAAGTGACTTAGTCAAAGCAACAGCTTGCGTACAGGGTACGAAACAGCTTTGTAGATTAGAGTTTAACACGGGAGACCAAAAAAATCCCACACTGGTTACTGGTCAACACTATAAAAACGTCTACTCCAGTCGAGGAAAATCGCTGACGAAGTGCGCTAATTAACTCTTGACGAACCGAAGGGGCTTCCGGCCTCTGTAAACCCTCTTAACGTTGACATCACGATTAAAACCCCAATCTAAGCAGATTAGGTATTTACAACATCGTAACTTCAATTATAAAATAAAGACCTGACTAAACAAGACAAAAAAGGCAGCGCATATATATATATATATTTATTTATATTTATATATATATTTATATCTATATATAATACACACAAATAAAATACAGTGACTGTATATATACTTATATTCCTATTTAGAAAACATCTCTTTTAAACGAAAGAGTTTCTCATTGCGAGAATGGCTTCATATCTCAGTTAGCCAGAGATAGTGGTCCAAATCTCAAGTCCGTTCTCTTTCCATATCTGCAGAATGTACACTATGTACAGGTTTGCATCGTCACCAGGAGAATTAGTATGCGAGCAGAGCACAAGAGATGTCGAGAAGTTCCAAAACCTTCCTGTAGCCAAACATAAAGATCAGCTGCACGGGGACCGAATTTTGCCTTTGGCTACCAGTCCAGAAGTTCCTTGAAATGTCAAGAACTGCCTCAGAATATCCTTTTCCTTTTCTTCTAGTTCTCCATAGGTCTCTAAAGGTCTGTCCGAGAGTTGGTACGAGTGCATGTGCAGAGAGGCTCACGAGCGAGGTCTGGATGCTGGCTCCCAGCGGTCGTCCAGGCATTCGAGTGATGACCCCAGCAGCGCCACCAGCTCGGCGCTGATTTCCACCAGATCCAAGAGTTCCTTGCTGTCGGGCATGAATCCCTCGAGCTCTTCGGGACAGGAGAACAGCTGACTCAGGGACGCCTGCTTGTAGAATTCCGCCTCGGCTATCGTCACTACCTCGATGTGTGTGAACGTGGCGCGAAACGTTCTGGCAGACATCTTCAGGCGCTTGAGGACGTCTGAGAGCAGCAACCAATTTCTGGGTCTGAGAAAAGGAACGAGAGAAAGATTAATTAGCTGAAAAAGAGAGCAAGGTCTTCAACCACAATGGTGGCTAGGTTGCGCCACTTCAGAGAAAGGAAAAATTGGTTTTTCTTTTATGTTTTAGCCTTTTTATTCATTTATAGCTTACTAAAAAGAGATTATTTTCATGCTAACATTGTGGCGGCTAGTTTGTGCCACTTCAGAGAACAGAAAAAAAAAAGAGATTAAATGATGTATAAATTAAGTGTAAACTTGCAGTGTCAAGTTTTTCATGCTAGCATTGTCTCGGCTATTTTTGGAAAAATAGGGGTTTTTTTATGTTTTTTTTTATCAATAGCCTATTAAAAACAAATGAAATGATGTGCATAGTATGTTTAAACATGCAATGTCAAGGTTTTCACGGTAGCATCGTGGTTAGCGCTCTTTTCGTTCAGATAAGGTAAAGAAATCAGGTTTTATTTTATTTTATTTTATGATGTTTTGGCCTTTTCATTCAATGCATACTAAAAAAGAAGAGATTAAATGATGCACAAAGTAGGTGTGAACTTGCAGTGTCAAGGTTTTCATGCTAGCATTGTGACGCTAGTTTGCGCCACTTCAAAGAATGGGACGAAAAATTCAGGTTTTATTTTATTTTATTTTATTTTATTTTATTTTATGTTTTGGTCTTTTTTATTGAAAGCATATTAAAAAAAGAAGAGATTAAATGATGCACAAATTAAGTGTAAACTTGCAGTGTCAAGTTTTTCATGCTAGCATTGTGTCAGCTAGTTAGCGCTCTTTCCGTTCAGAGAACGAAAAGAAATCAGGTTTTATTTTATTTTATGTTTTGGCTTTTTTTTATTCAAAAAAACTAAAAAGAATATATAAGAATATATATTATACTAAAAAGAAGAGATTAAATGATGCACAAAAGGTGCGAACTTGCAGTGTCAAGGTTTTTCATGCTAGCATGTGGCGCTAGTTTGCGCCACTTAAGAGAATGGGGGGAAAATAAATAAATAAAATAAAAAAAAAATCAGGTTTTGTTTTATGTTTTGGACTTTTTTAATTCAAAGCATACTAAAAAGAAGACATTAAATAATGTGCAGAGTAGGCACGAACTTGCAGTGTCCACGTGAGCGCCAAGGCTGAATGCGTCAGAACACGTGCACAAAGTTAGAAACGCCAAACGAAAGACAAAACAAAAAAAGTATGCGCACATAAACCTTGTTAAGCGCTCGCCCCTGCACAGACACACATTCAGATAATTAGACAAAATTACACAAAGATTCTCAAGGCCTTTGCTCGCCCAGAAACACAATGGGCTACACACACACACAAAGACCATAGACCGAGCCTGTCAGACGCGCGCACACACATACGCAGCGGGGAAAGCAGTAACAGGCAGCGCTCAATCGATGGCACTCGAGGCGGTCTGTGGCTCTTGCGGAGCGCGGAACGCTGAATGGAGTGGGAGAGGGAAGAGAGAGAGAGGGAGAGAAGGAGAGAGGGGCAAGCGAGAGGGGGGAGGAAATGTGAGGAGAGCAGAAAGCCATTAATACTGCATCAGCCAGCCGCGCCGAGCGAAAGAGAGCGAGAGGGAGAGCGAGCGAACGAGGGCGAATGAGAATGGGGGAGGGGAAGGCCAGAGACAAGCGCAGACTGAAGATTATACACAACAGTGAGCGCGGCAGCTGAGCCTGGGAGCGAGACAGCGAGCGGGCGAGCGAGGGAGGGGTGGCGAGAGAGCGGAGCGCGGTAACGGCAGAGCGAGAGCCTGTGTGGGAGGTAATTAGCTGTGTCTGTTTAGCAGCGTGTCACTAGACTGTCTCTCTCTCTCTCTCGTGCGCGCTTTTGCTGTCCTCGCTCTGTTTAAGTGCGACGGGCCTCACGTCTCCACTAACGCTAAACTAACGCTGTCACTGGCTGTCAGTCTCCGCGGTAGTGCGGTTTTAAGGGAAACGCCTGTCATCTACGTCAAAGCTAACTCAAGATCAACTATTACGCAAAATCAGATTTTGACAAAACATCTCTATTTGATGAATTGCATTCAGTGATCAAATAGTGTAGTGTTGCCCAACCCTGTTCCTGGAATCTCTATGACAGAATTCCACATTTCAGGCTAGTACCGTGGCCAATTTGGATCAATTCTCACCTGATCAATGATGTACACTTTCCCACAATCTCTACTAATAAAAGAACTGTTTTTGCACTAAATAAAAGTAGTTGCGGACAAAAAAAGTTTTAGGCTCTTACCCCTGTGAGAGAGACACCTGGATGTTGTAGCACGGCAACAGCGGTCGATCGGAGAACTCGAATTCGAAAACTTCTCTCTGTTCGTCCTCGTCTTCGCCAGGTCCAGGGGGGTTGGCCAGGATATCATAACCAGACGAGTCGTCAGCAGGCTCTGTATGTAAGAGAGAAGGATATCGTTTAGAAATTAAAGACAGGGTGTGAATTATGGAACAACACACTCTGAGAGTGTTTCCGAGAGCTACCAATGGATTACACTCCCATGATATCCCTTTAAAATTCCCTTCCCTCTCCCTGTCGGATTCACGCCGAGACATGCTTTTGTGGCGCTGCTCTCACGTCGCTCTCTTCTATTTGCACTCTTCCATTAAGCGGCACTGCGGGAAGAGCTGCGTGTGAAGCCACTTCACTCGTTTGTGCGCGCTAGTGGCACAGCGTATGCCTCAGAGCGAAACAGGCGCCTCTACCTCTTTCTGTTATGCTTTGGGTTTTTCCGAGGCGGCGCAAAGCTCCCAAAAATAGCCGCGCAGCTCCCTTCCACACCTCCCCTCTTCTCTCCCGGCTTTGTTATTCCAGGAATCCAAGGGAAAATGTGCAGTAGCAGTGGGTTTGTTTTTGGCCAGCTGGAGATGGGCCCGCTCACACACACGCACACACCGAGCGATCTGCTGATATATGGCAGCCAGGGGAACTCTCGCTACGCAGCTAGAATTCATTTAAAAAAAGAGCAATAAAAAACGCTGCCATCCATTTTTGCGCCCATGGTGCCGACCCCACCACCCAGCGGATGGGGATTTTTATATAAATTCTTTCAAGTGAACATCAGAGAGGGAGAAGCTATTTTTTTTTCAATTTTAGATCAATGACTGTCTACAAACATTGATGATACACACAGAGATTCACCTTCAGGTGTTTACCCGTCTCTCTGTCTGTCTGTCTGTCTGTCTGCATGATTCTTTTCTCTTTTCCATTGTTTCTTGCATCTGTTAGTGTGGGAGTGTGCGAATGTGCGTGTTCGAGTGTGAAAATGGTACTCACCGCACACTGCGCTGCCGTAAAACTCCCAGTACACACCGGGGTCATCGTCCACTCTGCCCTGCAGGTCGGCAAAGTAATCTAGAGTGAGGAAGAGAGAGAGATGAGACCATTAGTGATGTAAACAGGAAGCAGCTAGGGATGGACCAATACAGAAATCTTGGCAGATACACTGACAGCTGTATTTTTTTTCCTGCATAATAGCGGAAAACCATTATGGTTGCTGATATGCCAAGTAGTATAGATCGATAATATTAGCAACAAAAAAAATCTAAAATTCAAGCTAATATTAGCATAAATGCATGATGATAAAAAATTTTTTTTTTTAAAAAATGAATTAAATAATACTAACAAGCTAGTTCACTGATACTGCTCCAGATTGAGAATTCATGCTAAACAGCCAACAAATAAAACAATATAAAATTAAAGCAAATAAATAAATATGATTACAATAAATGAAAATTAATTAAAAAACAAATGCCAATACAACTGACAAATGACAAATATTGTTTAAATATTGTAAGATGAAAAAAAATGCAGATAATTAATTTAACCTTCCGGTACTGTTCGCGCGTCGGTCAAAAATGACCAAAAAAAAAATTTCAAAGAAATGATTGTACTATATTTTAGTTCAAAAATGTTTTTTATTTAATATTTTGTATTGTTAGGGGATTTTATGGTACTAAAATTATATTTATGCAGTAGTTATAATCCATTTATTAGCTTTTTGAGCATGTACCTGAAAATGAAATTTCCAACTTAAACTGTCATAAATCTTGAAAGCTTTGGAGCACAGACTTAAGTTGGTCACTTTTTAAAGACGACAGTTGGCAGATTATAGCTGAAGTAAAAAAAGGTTTTAAAAAAAGTGAACTTGAAAAAGTTATAAAATTTAAATTTATTATGAAAAATGCACAAAAATACCATTTTCAATTTTTATAAGAAATATATATTTTCGAAAACACGTTTTACTCTAAAACTGTGAGAAAATCAAAGCCATAAATCTAAACAAGCTGTGTTCCAAATTTGAGGTTGATATCTCAAAAAATGAGCTTTCAGTAAGAATTTGTTTGGGCGCAGTACCACACGTTTCCACTAGATGAAATTTGTCACCCATTTACTTCCAATGCGGCCATTTTTGACTGCAAACAATACAAGTGTGCCTATTTTTTCAGGACAATTTAACCTTTTCGAATCATGTCCATGATTTTTTGTGTGTGTGTGTGTTCACATAGCAAGTGCCAAAATCTTTACCAAGTTCTGTACTATTCAGATGAGGTAAATAAAAAATAAATAAATAAATAAAAACTAAATTTTTTGGTAAAAAAAAATGACCAAACAGCACCAGAGGGTTAGAAGAAAGTAAAAAAAAAATGCTGATACAATACTGATATGGTCAAATATATGTTTTATTTAATTAAATAAACAAAATTAAATATCATTAAATTAAAAAAAAAAAAAAAACGCGTTATAAGAATACCAGTAGTCATTCGGCAGATACAATATGATGACCGATGATATTGTGCAAATGCTAAACAGACCACATTGACCGAGCGACAATATGACAGTTTTCTCCTATAGAATGCAGAAGCTTTGACGCTCTGCAAGCGTTATGTGGTTTCACGCTCAGATGCCACTTGGCACGGCGAAGCACAGCCAGCGGTGACGGGAGCCACGTTTGCCAGCGCAGCCATTAACAATTCCACCCAGAGAAAGAGAGAGAAAGAAAGGGAGAAAGAGAGAGAGAGAGAGGGCGGTTGATTAGAAGGCTCCCACAGAGGGAAAACAAATTTGGGGAGGGTCTTTAAATCAGTGCAGCAGACAGCAGAACGGGACAAGCCTGCTGATTTACACACGCACACACGCACACACGCAATATGCTGCCCTGCGCTTCCAGGCTGAGCTCTTTCCTGCCTCACAAACTCATGCATAATCAAACACACACGCAGCCAGTCAGTGTGAACCTCCACCATGTGACTGAGCTGCCCTTTAACTGGCAGCCCTGAAGCTAATCCACACACACACACACACACACACACACACACACACACACACACACACACGTATTAAGACGGCTTTGGAGGTGAAAGAACTTGCGACTGCCGTCAAGAACAAATGGCGGCTGTGTACAAATTGTCTCGCGATGCCCTCTAGTTCAGCTTGAAACTTTCAGACCATTAATCAAGCCGTGCCTTGAAAAACCCGACTACTGTCACTGAAAGAGAGAGAGCGTCTCCTTCGGACCGTCACAGTGCGGCTCTGCTCGGGCGAGAGGGGTTAGTGTTAACACAAACACAGGAAAGGCCGTCTCAGTAAATGCCACGTCTCCTGCGATGCCATCTTCACATGCACCCGGAGCACAGCTTGTCTCTTTCCATGTGAACGTCTGACCTTGAGCATTAAAACTTTACCTCCGTGCACAACAGGCAGCGAACAGCGCAATGACAAGGTCAACGCTCCGCTAACGATAAAAAGTGATGGTATAAACAACTCTTAAAAAGAATATTCTGAGTTATTTTTAACTTTAAAATGAAGAATTGTCAAAAAATGACAGTTGTAGGTCAGGCAAACAGGTAGCAGCGCGAGTATTTAACGTATGGCATTAAAATCACAGTTTCGAAAGTGTAACTGATGCATTTAAGTATGCAATATGGAATTTCTACGTCACTAGCGGCACCAAACAGAAATGCGATTTCTTTGTTTGTTCAAGTGGCCTGACATAGGAACAATGTTGCAACCACTTGCAAGTTTTGGCGGGATTTGACGGACCAATGGAAGGAGTGTTTGCGAAAATAATGACTGTTTTCAAACAAGTTTCAATTCTGTTTGGTCCTGCTAGTAGTGCAGAAATGACACATTGTAGCTCTAAATATCATTTAAGCAAGATCAAGATCTCTAAATCTTTTCTTTCTTTAAATCCCCCCCCCCCCAAAAAAAAAAAAAAAAAAAAAAAAAAAAACATACACAAAAAGTCCCATCAAGCTTCCAGGTGTTTTCTTGAAACGCGGTGCAAAAACTCTTAAACTTTCAGGAACCACCAGTGGGAAAAATAAGTCAAGCCGTTTAAAATCAAGGGGTCAAAATGAGGTCAAAAGCTTTTTTGTTTTAAAACCATAAAAACAATACTCCATATTTATCTGTATGGGTCTAGATTAGGCCCAGATTATGGTTCCAATAATACAACTCGGCTTTTCCAAATATGAGACAAGCCCGTACACACTTCAAAAGACACGCCACACAAGACCAAATAAAGACACGCACACGGACAAACACACACACATAATCTCCTTTCAGGGAAAGCTGATTTGCCAGTGCTAAAGGCTTCTCCTCCGCTCCAGCTGTTGCTTAGTAACCAGATAGCCAAGCGGAGCTGAACCCTCCGCTGCTACAGGAGGGAAATTCTGGGAATAGAGGTGGAAGAGAGGAAAAAGCGCGCTCTTACCAGACAAAAAACACTCCATTATGTCGCTGTGGGTCATCTTTAGCAAACTGCGGCCCGAGTAGGTAGCTAAAGTCGGATCGGCGCCATATGACAGCAACAGTCGGACCACGTCTAGATGATCGTTTTCCACAGCATCATGGAGAGGCCTGTTGGAAGAGAGACCAGATCACTTACTTCACAAAAAAACAAGTTTATAATGCAGTCAATCTTGTTTAATCCATCAGAATTTGATTGGATCATAAAAAAAAGACTATGACCTTACTTATTTTATAGAGTTCACCTCAACTTTCACAATGCAACAAAATTACCTTAACTTAGGTGAAAGCTAGTGTAATTTTGACTAAAAATTAAAACATTATTATTATTATAGAAGTTCCTCATCTTATTGTGAACAATTAATTATAAATAAATACATATTAATTATTAGAGGTTATTCATGAACTAAAAAAAACCTGTAAAATATATATATATATATATATATATATATATATGTATATTTATAAATATATATTATATATATATATATATATGTCATTGACGAATAAGGTTTTTAAAAGTGTAAAAAAAAAAAAAAAAAAACATAATGGAGATAATATATATTGAAGTTTTATTACGTGTTAAGAAAGAGATCATGTGGTTTTTAATAATCAATTAACACTGCTTTTGTCATTTTTTTACAAGATGAACAAAATTTGCCACCAAAAAAGTCATTCGGTTTAACCAAAATTTCGGTTTTACCAAATGACACTTTTGGTTATACCGAATGACGATATTTTCAAACAATGCTAACAGGCTGATATCTAGCTAGCTAGCTAGCAAAAGGACAATCAAACATTTTATATTTAGTACAAGTTTTTAAAATATTACAACATTTCCCATGTTTTATAGCGGTTGAACCGAATGACCTGATGTTTCGGGACATGACATGAATTTTTCAAATAGTTAAGAGAGAGTTAGTTGCTTTGCTTCACGACCATGTGGTCCTTTGCAGGTGTCTGAATGATGTCACATCCTGTCACATGATATTGACCGCATGACTTGATCCAAAATGGTCCCTTTATATTGGTTACTCCGAATGACATCAATGAAATTCATTTTTCCGGACATTCTTTCTCATAACAAAGCAACAACTTCTACACATAATTTCAATACCATTTTGCACTATGTTGATATATGATGTTATAAAATCATGCCAGAATAAAAAATATATACATTTATTACATTTTTAGATATTTTAATCACAAATGAAATGGCTGTATTGGCCTTTGGACGGTTAAACCGAATGACCTTTTGACACTTCAAAATCTTTAAAATACCTTTATATGTAACAAAATATAATTAAAACCTTCTGGATTCAATAAAAGAGATCTAGTTGTACTACCTTACATACTTTGGATGTCATATCTTTGTTTTTTTATTATTATTTAGGCCTTTGGACAAAAAAGTGACCCATATATATTAAATCAAAACTTCTTGTTTTTTTTTATCAAAACTTCATTTTCGAATTTCACTTTCTTTGGTAATTGTGAGATTTTTTTGCTTAAACAGTTCAGTTACTTCACTTGTCCGTAATTACCTTAATTTTATCTGCTGGCATTGCCCAATAAAACAGTCATTAAAACCTGTCACTGTCATTCATCTTTCCGACAGGAATCGGAACGCTAAATGAAATTGGATTTTTAAGTGTATAGTGAAGACAGGGATCTCACACGCCTAATCTGCTCTTCTTGCGGTAATTATCCAAGCTAAGATTCTCGGCCTCTTCTGTTGTTGTAAAGCCATTATTACCAAACATATAATTACTGACATTGAGTGTGCGCGCGTCAGCACATGTGCGCACGTGTAATTATCAGCGCCGCAGCGGCACGCACATGCTCTCAAACGCAGTGTGACGAAAGCACAGGAAGTCATGGAAACCGGTCCTGCATTTGTAGCTTTTTGTTTTGGCTCATTTATTTAGGTGATATCATGAATGCATGCATGTGTTTACCTGGTGCCGTCCTGTGCGCTGCAGTTGATGTCAGCCCCGTGCTCCAGTAAGTGCTGTACGATGGAGAGCCAGCCACGGGAACAGGCCTCGTGGAGCGCGCAGTAACCCGCATTATCCCGATGATTCACGTCACACACTTTATTCTCCAGACAGTACAAAACCACCTCCTACAGCGAGCGAGAGAGCGGGAGACAGAAGATGAGCGGTTACTATGGTGCAGCGAGGAATGAAATTCATTAAACACCATTAAAGAGCGCAGAGAAAGAGAGAGAGACAGGCAGAGAGCAGACAGACAGTTCTGCCCAGAGCTGATTATTGATGTGTGAGGTATCAGGGGTTTTACAGACGAATCCTGCCCCAAGCCTGCTGTTCACTTTCTATACGAGACGCCTGAGACGGCACTATGTGTGTGTGCGAGTCTACAAGCAGCAGCAGTGTAGGAGCGACTTGAAAGGTGGGGGAAATGTGAGCGGTGCTTGCCCGTGCAAAACCGGCTGCCGGGATGTTTGTGTTGGCAACAATTCTTCCATATTTTCACACCTCTAAGATATTTTGGTGCCTAAAAATGTCTGGGACTCACGGGGTCCCACCGGAGAGGCCTCTGCGCACCAACCTAAGCCAAACGAACCCAACAACATGCTAAGGGTGTTGATATGCAGTTGCTAAGGTGTTTTGAGTTTTGGTTAGAATGTTAAAATGCGGTTGCTAGGGTGGCCTGAGCAGTCGTTGGCATGTTACCATGCGGTTGTTAGGGTGTTCTTGGCTGGCACAATTCAAAAGGATTCTATGATTTGGGATCCAATTTTGTCAGTTTTATCGGAAATTGTAAGTTTGGTTGCTTTAAAAAAAGTAACACCATATCTTTACACAATAGATTTACACAATTTATTTTGGAATTATAGCAGTTGACATGAATACGATCGCCCCATTAGCGCTTCCCGTCATTCGTATACACTGATTAAGAACATTGTCTGGAAGAGGCCAGAATTACAGAGAGCCCTCATGGAATTAATTGGAGAGTTCTTCTGCAAGCTCGGATTTAAAGGAACTCCCACATCCATCACCGCGAGCCTCATGCATGGCGGCAACAAAAACAAGCACGCACACACACACACAGATGGGCTGGAGAGGGGAGGGCCGGTGTCCGCTCAGCGCTCAGACGAATGAGGGCATTAGGATTCAGGAGGCGTAGCGCTCGCACTTCAACCCTGGCAGCTTCTCAGAGAGCGCATTCAACCCCTCCCCCGACGGAGTCGCACAGTGGTACGACCTGCCCCACGCTGCTGCCAGCAGCTCTGCCTCGCGCTTCCCGCCGGCTCCGTATCCAGGATACGGCATGCCGTCGGCACGACTGAAAAAAACCCAAGCCGTTAGCAGGGGCGCCGAGCCGTTAACGAGCCCAAACGGGAAGCTCTCGCTCCAGCGCGGATGTTCGCTCCCGTCAGCCTGGAGAGGTGGACCAAAACACATGGAAGGTAAAACACACACACACCAGCCACGCTCAATTACTGAAAGCGAGCCGCGGTTCAAGGGAGAATTTCTCCATTTCCGTTTATGTTTCCATCGCCTCATTCCCTTTCCAGCGAGGTCTTTCTCTCTCTCCTGCCTCAGGGAGTTCCTCAGTGGGGATGTTTGCAGGCAGGAGAGCTGAGTGTTACATTAAACAGACAATAAAGCTGTGTTACACAGCCTAGCGAGAAAAAGATTTGTCGTGATTTTCTCCTTAGAACTGCTCTTTGCTGTAGCGTTTCCTCCCCCGCTGTCCCCTGCTAAAACGACTCCCAGCTAACAACTGCAATCAATGCATCATTCAAGACACTTAACCCTTTCACAACAGCAATCCCACAAAACAAGACGCTGGACAGCTCAAGACTGCAACCATTTTACCACAACCTCAAAGCCTATTCAACCCAACCCACATCATAAAAAATAAAAGAGCAAGAACTACAGCTCGCTTTGGGAGAAAGAAAGACACTCAGGAAAGAGAAGGGGAAGCTTTACAAGGCAGACCTGAACTGAAACCAGTCTGGGTCACTGCTAGGCTCTAGTTGAATTCTGATACTGGCTGCCCCCCTCTGTGATTCAAGTTCAAACTCAAGTCTAGAATTTCAAGAGGTTCAAGAGAAACTCTGCTCATGAAGACTTCTGAAATTATAAGGCAATTTAGAGAGAGATTTCCAGAAATCTAAGACAAGTGTTCTAGAATTTGGAGGCAGTTGAGTTATGAAATTCTCAAGTAGTTGAAGTTCTGGAACTCTAAAGCAGTTTATAATAAAATTCCAATTCCAATTCCAAAGTCCAATGTAGTTGGAAATGAGGTAGAATTCAATGTAGTATAAGGAATTCTCCAATTCAGAGGTTATTGAGAAACTGTTCCAGAATGGGCATTTATAAAGAATTTTAGAATTCTAAGACAGCCAACTAAGAGTTCTAAAATTCTCAAGCAGTTGCTCGGAATTCTGAAATCTGTTTATAAAGCATGTCAGAACTCTAAAGCCGCGTTTCCACTGAAATTACCCGGAACGACTTGTCTCAGGAACTATTTTCCCCCAGACCTATCGCTAGCTGCGTTTCCACAGCAGTCTGAAGTACCATGAAGATAGCCAGTGACGTAGGACTGCGCGTGACTTTCCAGTTCCCGCTGGATTTCGTCCTCTGCATATAAGCTTAATAAAGCCTGAACCTTATCGTCAGTCCATCGGTCGTATTTGTTAAACTCCATTGTTGATTCGAATAGCAAACAACTCTTACTGCACGCACCGCATCAGACTTTAAAAAAACGATGGTTGAAATAAAATACTGCATGAACTCAACCAATCAGCATGTTCAGCGCCCAAGTCCCACCCCTGAAAGTTCTGGAACTTTGAAAATCTACTATCTAGCGAACAGGTACTTTCTGAGGGGGAATTTTTTTTAGCCGGAACTTCATTTAGACCCGGTTCCTGCGAAACACACCGAGTACCACCCCAAAGTTCCTAGTTCCTGGGGAAAGTTCCTGTGGTGGAAATGCAGCTTAAGACAGCTGATAAAAAGTTCTAGAATTCTGAGGTCGTTCAGAAAGGACTAGAACTCGAAAGCAGGTGATAAAAAGTTGTAAAACTGAAGCAGCTGGTAAAGAATTTTTGTCCCATGTAGTTGATAAATAGCTCCAGAATTCCAATTCACCATCTAGAATGGACATTTATAAAGAGTATTCTAAGAAAGCTAATGAAGTGTTCCAGAATTCTCAAGCAGTTCATAAAGAGTCACAGAATTGTAAGACAGCTGATGAATAGTTCTGGAATTCTGAGACAGTTTATAAAGAGATCCAGTATTCTAAAACAGCTAATAAAGAGTTTGAGAATTCTGAGATCTAAAGCTGAGACAGTTGATAAACTGTTATAGAATTGAGGCAGTTTTGAGTTAATTTTTTTTTTGAGTCTAATGTGTAGCGGTTTCTTAATGATCCTCTGGCTACGCACAGTGCTGACGAATGTTCTAATTTTACACGCAACTCAGGAAAAAACAGCCTTCAGACTGAGCAGACGTCATGTTGAATTGGAAAGCGAGCGGCTAGGGAGAGAGACAGACAAAAAAAGAGACAAGAAAGAGCAGGATATGCAGAGGGGGGAGATGGAGCGTCGAAACTCCCTCAGCGTGGTTTTAATTGCGAGAGCCATGGCTGGAATGGGAGTTGTGATAACAGAGGGAAAAGGGTTGAGGTGGCCTCCACAAAAGAAGTACATCATTAACGGATCAGGAATTTCCCTGACAGCCGGCAAGGACGGTACTGAGCGTGCGGACGAGTGTGAATGTGTACGTGCGCGAACATGTGATATCGTCTTGCTCAGCCAGACCTTTGACTAAACGGCAGCTTGCAAACCAAAGTTTGTTTTTACATGCCGTTTAAGGGCGGGTTAACCTGGGATAGATTATACCACAATAACAGGGAATAAAACTCTGAATATCTCTCAAAAGACCTTTGTCAAATGCAGTGATTAGTTCTTCCAAAAAAGCAATCGTACTATTAACCCAGCAGGCAGACTGATTTAAAAAAAAAAAAAAATCCCTGTGTGCCCTTAGTCCCGGAAGTTTCATAAAGTCAGCCAATCAGTTTAGCGCTCGCCAAATCAAGAAAACGCTTTCCAGTTTTGTGTGCAATATGCATCAGACAGTCGGTGAACAGACTTTGGGCGGTCCGGAGGCGTCTGTGGCCGAGACTGCAAGATATAACTGCTGTCGCTCTGAGAGTTGAAGGTCTGTATCCTGCTATTTGCTCAGGCTTAGCAGACAGTGACAAAACAGGGTGCGACACACACACACGCCTCACTGACCCTATGTATACACACACATTCTGCTGGTTACTAAACTGCAAACATTCTTCACACGTGAACACTGACACTTTTAAAGGGACAGTTTACCCAGAAATAAAAATTGTGTCATCGTTTACTGAACCTATCATTAAAATCTGTATGACTTCTGTGGAACACAAAAGAAGTACATTTCCATTTTTGTCTAGTCAATAAGGGTCCAAAACAACATTGACAACCCTGTTGACTTTAATTGTATGGAAGAAAGAAAAAAAAAAAAAAAAAACAAATTTGTCAAAACATATTTTGTTATACAGAAGAAAAAAAAATTCATACAGTAAATAAATGATCAAAGAACTCATTTTTTAGGTGAGCTGTCCCTTTAAATAAACAAATTTTAGTGATCAAATAATTCCAATTACTCAATCAGGAAAATTGAACCTCGAACATTACCTGTTTTTTTATTCTAAAATATGCAAACTGAAAATAATCTGAAAGGGAATTAAGATCAGATTAAGTTGCAGTGAATGCATGCGACAGGGTTATTTCAGGTCACAGGCTGTATTTTGCGGTCGACATCTAGATCAAAAGATCCTTAGTACGCAGCCTTGAACGGACTGCCTGACCAGCGGACACGCTCATGCAGTCAACTGTGGAAAACACGCAGGTTTTTCCACTCGCGCTTGGTTGATGCCTGCGATGCAAGCCAAAATGACTCAATCACACACACGCGCAGAGAACCGCTCGAAGGCGCCCAGGAGTTTCATCAAGCCAAGAACGGTTTGTTTTGAAGGTGCGTGCCCATGAGAAAATGGAAACGAGAGCGCGCGCAAAACTACGTGCCGTTTGCATGTTTACTGCTGTTGCGCTGGGACCAAGATGGAGTGCCACGTTTAAGTGTGTGAACTCTCGTTCTCTCGCGCTCTGAGACACACAGACACACACACATAGAAACGGAGCAGCTGCCGCGGTCTGTGTTGAAAGGTTCGGCCGCGCAGTCATGTCATATTTCCGAGCTCTGGCAGCGCCGCGGAGCTGCTCGTGGCTTAACACACACACACACACAGAGCGCGCTGGCAGCTCAGTGCGCTGCTCGCGGCTTATCTCTCTCTCTCACACACACACACAGAGCGAGAGAGCGGCTTCCTGTCTGAGGCAGGAGAGCGGGAGGGGAAAGGAGGGGGAACGGAACGAGGACTAGAAAAACAAGCCGCTGTCGACTGACAGAAAAAACACACACGCGGACGGAAGGTCTGTCCTCACCTGCTAAGGGCCGACGTGAGGGTGTAGAGGGGGAGGAGAACGAGAGAGAGAGGAGAGAGAGAGAGAAATGAGGAATACGGGGTGGGAAAGATTACATTTTATCTCGCTTCCTCTGACACACACACACGCCGCACGGATCGGCGCCGAGTGCCCTCCGCTGCGCGCTCTGCCGCTCCCCCACCGTATCTGTGGCGCACGCACAGCCCCGCGAGAACAGCCGCCTTTAACCGATGTCACCAAGCGCATTTATAAAGCCATTAGAGCAGAATTAGACCCCGAGCGCCAGCGGGGAAAATCACAAAGCCCTGAGACTCAGCGGTAACGAGAGCCCACGCTCTCGACAAGCGTTCGAGAAAATCCACCGCTAGCGGAACACTGTAGCTCGCTGCAATGTGGGGGGAAAAAGCTCATTAGGAAAAAAAAAGCTGTTTAGCTAGTAAAAAATATATTTGGTTGTTATTAAAATACAGTTTAGCTATTCGTAAACAGTGTAGCTATAAGTGAAAAAAAGAGTTCGATTTTAGTTCACAGTTAGTTTAGCTAGCAAAGCTAATCATACACAAACAGTTTAGCTTTTTTTATACTGTTTAGCTATTGGTAAATTGTTAAAGTCGACATGAAATGGAAGTTGCGATAGCTTTTTCAACAAGAATAAATGTAGGGCGGGACTTGCTATTGCTGTGATCTCATTTAAGTGACAGTTTGTCCCGCCCTCGCGCCAGTAAACACGTCAGAGAATATATGTGGTCGCAAGAGGGAAATAATTTTAGCTTATAAGTGCACATTACAAAAGAAAAATAATGCTATAAATCGAAAAATAATTGCTATTTGGAAACACGTTATTAGTAAAACAATCTGTTTACTGTGTCTGACTAGCTTTTTTAAATAAATGGTTTAGCTATTCACAAAAACTGATCTATTTGGAAACAATATTCATATATTAGTGAAAAATTGTTTAGATATTAGCTCACAATTCGTTTGTACATAGCTATTCGCACAAAAAAGCTATTCGCACACACGGTTTAGCTAACGGTTTAGCTATTTGTAAATTGTTCAAGTATATGTGCACAGACAGTTTTGCTAATAGTGAAAAATAATTCAGCTATTCATAAACATATTAGCTATTCGTAAACAAGAGTTAGCTATAGAAAAGATAAACAATAGATACTAGAAAATCATTATAGATATTAGTTCAGAATTAGTTTATCTATTCGTAAACAATGTTTAGCTATTCAGCAACAGTTTATCTTTTCATATTAGGGTTGGTTTTTCACAAAAATAATAATTTAGCTATTTGGAAATAGTTTAGCTATAAGCTACTAGTAATAGTCAAAGAAAAATGTGTGTGTAAAAATCTAAAATTAGTCTTTAAATCAACTACAAAATGACAATCCTTTTCTGTAAGAACCAACAACCCTTTTTTGTGGTCAGAAACGCAAAAAAGCCTCCCTCTCTTTCCATGGGCCGCTAATGGCCGGCGTTAGTTTGGGCGACGAGAGATCGGGAGGTGTGCGGAACGGGCGGCTAATGGCTTAAAACAGCGCGTGTTTAGCACCTCCAGCCGAATGATTAATTAACGTGGAGATTACGGAGAGCACTTGTCAGATCGCTGATTGGACCTTAATGGCAAAGAGCCATTCTGCCTGAGAGCAGAATTACCGACAGAGTCTAGCAACCGCAGCAGAATCAGACGGAGAGAGCGCGCGCGCGAGAGAGAGAGAGAGAGAGAGAGAGAGATGGATAGGGCTCTCACACATACACATACGCGCGCGCGCACACACACACACACATAACGATAGGTTTCAATCAGCACACAAAGGCCAGTTTTGTCTGAGTCATAAAAGAGGGAGGCAACAACCAAACACAAGTGTAAATAAGCAGCACCGTAACGCAAGCTAGACGTCAGCACTGGCGGAATGTAATGAAAGAGTGTGTGTGTTGCAGTAAAACTCTTGGCGTGAGAGCTAAAGGGAGGTGAAGAAACGCAAACAAGCGAACAAGAGACGTAGGGGGAGGGGAACTGCAAACGTACGTGTGTGTGTGTGTGTGTGTGTGTGAGTGAGTGAGCGAGTGAGTGAGAGAGAGAGAGAGAGAGAGAGAGAGAGAGAGAGTGAGAGAGAGTATGTGTGTGTCAAAGTGTGCAGCCACTTCAAGCACAAAAAAATGGAAGGAATGGAACACAACGGAACGTGGCATCCCTAGTTGTGAGAAAACAAACCACAGACACATGTGGATGCGTATTATAGGCAGAACGAGAGAAAAGATGAAAGTAGCAAATTGGAAAAACGGGGAAAAGACCAAGCGTAAAACTAGTTTGATTCCGACATCACACAAGCGTGATCTATTCTGGAACAGCACCACTGTCTCAATGATAAAAATGCTCCGTAAAATGCAATAAGAAACTTTCCCTTTCAGTGGAATTCAAGGCACCGCTGCGGAGCGAGAGAGGAAGGGGGGAGGGCTGGGGAAGGAGAGAAATCATGCGCTCGCAGCAGTAATCGCTCATTTCCTGTTCTCCGTGCCAGTCCTTTCAGACGCACTGCCGGAACTAATCCAGCTCCCCATTAATCTGCACAAATTGGACACGGAACGCCGCGCCATTCCAGAACCCGCGGAACCACCATATTCCAGAACTGTGGAATACGGTTGAATTCCGGAACAGCAGGGAATCTACTAAACAACGAGACCAATGCATGTTTGGTTGAATTACTCATGCAGAGACATCTGAATTACGATAATTACGATATTTAAAAACAAGAAATCTGAATTTTAATAAAAATAAAAGTCGTAAGTCTTATTACCCATAATTTGTTAGTGCATGTTATTTTAAAAAAAAGTTTGTTTTCGTAATCTTCAATCAAAAAATGCAGATGTATAAGACAATGCAAAAAAAAAAAAAAGTGCAAATATTCATCGCAAGGACGCAATCAACGCAAAATTCAATCAACATAATAATCCAATCAAATCCCAAAGGATGAATTCAACTATTTCCTATAAAAAAAAAATCTGTTTTATTTATAAAAAACAAAAACGTTATATTGCGAAATGTAACTGCATTTCAAATACCGTTTCATGTTGTCTTTAAAAATACTGCCGTGTTACAAAAATATCAAACACTCTACTGACATTCAAATTAAACTAAAAAAAGCCAACTACAAGATCAGAGACGGAGTGCAAAGGGTTAAGGTTTTCCAGTTCGACAGCGAGAAAGAGCAAGGACAAGACCGAGAAAGTGCGAGAAACAGCGCGCCTGTGAAAGCACGGGAATGAATGTGAGCGAGAAAGGTTTGAGTGGGAGTGCAAAAGCCGAAAGGAGAAAGAGATGAGACAGCGCGTGTGTGTGTGTGTGTGTGTGTGTGTGTGGAAGCGAGAGGCTGCGTCGCAAGAAGGGGAAAAAAAAAGTGTGTGTGTGTGTGTGTGTGTGTGTGTGTACGCCAAGCGATCGCTCTGTGCCTGTCAGGGGCTCTCGCATGTCAGACTCAGTCTCACGCAGAAATAATGAGATGCGAAGAGAGCAGGAGAGGGCAGCCGGAGAGAGAGAGAGACAGTCGCGCACACGCGCAAATGCACGCTTACCTCATATCCCAGCCGCGCAGCTCGCTGCAGTAGAGTCTCGCCTGCGTTCTTGTTGACGATGAGTCGGCGTGCTTCGGGCGGCATGGGCCTGCTGACTGGCGGCTCCGCTGACACTGGAGGTGCGGGGGCGACCGGAGGTACCGGTACATCCGGAACGGCGCATGGAGGGGTCGGGGGTGCCGCGGGTTGGTAGGCAGGAGAAGGGGGACAAGGTTTGACCGGAGAAGACTCGTAATCGGAAAGAGATGCTGGCCGCTTCTGGGCGGAACGCTTCACCACCTGACGGGGGAATAAAAATTCATCACTTTAGCGTTTATGACAGATCGCAACACCACCATTTCACACACAGGCTTTGAAAGTCACAGTATGTGGCGCCACACACAGGGTAAGGCGGACGCTCTCTACAAAGACAGAGCGGACAAAAGAGTGACAGAGCTACAATCGCTTGGTGCCAAGAGACAGGCGGGATGGAGCGCTAATTAATCACAGTGACAAGTTCATAGTCGGCACTGCGGTATAATCAGCAAGAGAATAAAATTTGAAATTCTTTTAAAAAAATATTTGTGTATTAGGGGTGAGCGATATACCGGTAGACACGATTAACCGGTAGAGATTTTTGACTATCTTCTCTATCGCAGTTACGCTCATGTGACCTTGCTGTGCTGCGCGGTCACAAAAACTTATCGTTTACATGTTTTTAAGCATTGCGGTTTAAAAACAAGTGGTTTTAAACCATTGAAGCACAATTAGCAGTGAAAGACAACTCATTTCAGTATGCGCACACTCTCTGAGAGACTTTATCAGTATGAGGACTGAACTGAGTGCTTTTTGCCGACTAATTGGGCTTGAACGGTTAAATACACATTTATGTGTCAAAGTGACCATGTATTTGCAAGTATACAGAGCCATTTATGTCTTAAGTTGAGATCGGTAATGGATCGGTGCAGTTGGTCTTAAAGGGACAGCATCCTAATTTACCTGCTGTCATTATTAATGCTAATCAAACAACAAAAAAGAGAGAAAATCTCTCACTGCTTGCTTTTGTAATTTTAATAAGAATAAATGTATATTTAATTTACACAGTAAAGACTATTAGGTAGGTCTATTTCATTTGTGTCTTTGTTCTATTGTAGTTTGTTTTCTTTGCTCTTTCTTTATCACTGTTTGCTGCTTGCTTTAGGCTATTTTGATATCATAAAAACCTTATTTAAAGCAAAAATAACTATATTGTGATATATATATATTGTTATCGTGATATAAAATTACTTATATCATGATATAAGATTTGGTCATATCGCCCACCCCTACTGTGTAAATTGACAAATGTGAAGTAACTATTCCCACATAGTTGTGTGATTTTTTTTTTTTTCTGCAGAAGTGGAAATCTTAGCCCAGCGGCAGTGCAGGAAACAGTGTTTCCCACCATAAACCAAGAACAAAAGTATGACTGTCAACAAAGGTTCCTCGCTCACACAACCCGCATGGTCAGCAAGGTTATTTTTGGCCTGCAGTTAAATGGGCCGAGACTATTTACACAACTACAAATGTCCCATAAACACATTTTTAACAGAACAACGTGCATCTTCCTCTTTGAACATTTCTGTTTTTGGCTCTAGGGCTGCGTGTTTGCTTGCGAGCTGGATGGAAAGCTGCAGACGCCGATCCGTCAGCGATTGTGTTCCCCCGGCAGGGAAAGTTAAACAGGAAACAACGGAAGACTTTGGCTCTCTCCCACTCCCTTTATCTCTCCCGCCTTCCGTGTGCGAGTTCTCTATCTGTGGAGCGCAGTAGGGCGGGCGGATGAGAGGCCTGTATGTGTGTATGTGTGTAGGCCGCAAGTTCATGCGAGCAGACTGAAGGTCGGGAAAAGGAGGGGTGATCGGGGCGGGAACTCCACCCACCCCAGAGGAGTTCCAGAGCGCAGCAGCTGTCAGAGTAAACACACACACACACACACACACACACCGCACGCACATACACAGCTCTGCCAGAGCCGTAACAGCGCAGAGAAAATGAGCGTCTCAAAATATGACCATTGACATTTACTTGGGCGTCTGAATGAGAACATACAGATTAGACAGACCAAGATTAACTCAACCCCTAATCTGACCCCTAAAAAACACATTTTAGGAATGAAAAAAAAAAAAATATAAAAATTATATAAATGTTATTATGATAAATATTTACATAATAAATATTTATAATAATATTACTATAATAAAAATAACAATATTTACTTATTCAATATTATAATATAATAAGTTAATAATATATAATGTAAATATAAATAAGTTATTATTAACTATTCAAATTATATTATAATATTAATAAGAATTAGAAGAATGTATATTTATAATACTAATATATATATTTATCTTTTATTTTTATATATATATATATATATATATATATAAAAATAAAAGATTATATATTATAATAAGTCATTTTCCCATTTGAGGACATACTGGATGTCCCCAGTGTCACGATTTGGAAAATGTATTTATCTTCGCAAATTAAGTAAACCCGCACACATTGTATTGTGTAAACACCTACATAATATTTTCATATGAGTGCGTTTGTCTGCTGTAAACGATGTGAACTCAAGGTGTGTGTGTGTGTTTTTGTGTTCGGCTGCAGAACGCGGGCTACGAGTGTGTGCGCTACATCTGCGTGCGAGATCGCAACGGGGAGAACGCAGGCTGTGTTATTTAAAGAATGCACAGCGTGTTCACTGGGGAATCATTTTCCTTGACGGAGAGAGAAAGAGACCAGAATTCCGACCCGGCCTTCACTTCTCCCCTCCCCCTCGGTTGCGTCTCTCCGCTGGGAGTCTGCCTTTCAGCACAAGAGGAGGTCAAAGCAACCGCACTCTAAACACACACGCTATGACCCCCTCCCGCGTCCGTTGTGCCGTCCCAGAGAGCCGCGATGCCTCCCTAATTGGGATGATTAACATTGTTGTGATTGGAGACACGTTTTTAAATGGTTCCTCGCTGAGCCTGGGGAGAACGCTTGGGTTGCGAGCCAAAGCAAAGAGCATGGTTGGTCTCGCACACACAGACAAAGAAAGGACATTCTTGTGCGGATAAACGAGCACCTCGACCTTCTGTCATTACATCGACATGTGCAGCAGCACTTACCTTGTGTTGGTGGGCGGGGCTGAGTTCAGGACACTCCTCATTGGTCGACTGCAACAGCATCCTGCGCTCCTGTTGGCCAAGGTGCTTGGTCTTGCACTGCCGCTTGCCCTTTGGCTTTTCAGGGTCACCGTGGCGGCGCAAACGAGATGGGAAGGTGCTGTCGGGGTCCGGAGAGGGCGAGGAGGATCCCACTGACTTCCGGTGCTCCTTGAATCGCTGCCGTTTGTCAGAAAGGTGAGGAGGAATAGCGGAGGAGAACTTCCTTATGGAATCGCCACAAAATCCATCAGAGAGAACAGGAATAGCTAGAGAGAAAGAGAGAGATTAAATGAGTTAATACTAATACTATGCTCATGCCAATTTTGTGCAATTTGTGAAAATCTACATAATTCTGCAAAATGTTAACATTTGGTAAAATGCATAAAAATTAGCTGATAACATTAAAGTAGAATGAAAAAAAAAAATCAGGGGAAAAAAAAAAATCATTTAATGAACATTCAAAAGGGTGGGAAGATAAAAAAAATATAAATATTACAGCACAAATGTGTTAAATAAATAATAAAATAATGCAGAATTTTGTGGCCTCGGATTCTAGGAATGTATTAGCCAACATTTCAGTGTAAATTCTGAATTAACAAACCTCACAACACATACCAAAACAAACATTACTGCACAAATTTGAGCTTTTATAAAATCAGCCTCAACTTGCAAATATAACAGGAAAGAAACACACACAAAAAAAAAATGGTAAGAACACAAATCTGGGATTTACGATTTCATCAAGGGCAAAACACACAGATCAAACCGACAGAAGCTTCCTTAAGGTCTTGTTAGGTAAATCAGACTGACAGCAGGAGAATGAACGGCAGCAGGCTGACCGCCTTACGAGGGATGGACAGAGAACGAAAGGATTTAGAAAAATTGATGCACCCTTTCCTTCGTCTGCTTTCTATTTTGCATCACGTGACCAGAGCCAGAGTAAAAGAGGCACGTTTAAGCGATAGCATCAACCGGCAGAGAAGGACGGAAGGGAAAAGAGAAGAAACATGAAAGGAAGAGCAAGATAAGAGAGGGAAATCAAATGAAAAGGGAAGCAACAGTGAACAGAAAAGGAGAAATGACGGACGGACGTAAAAGTGGAAGAATAGAGAGTGAGAGATGCAGCAGCGAGGGAAAGAGACGATGAAAGGGTGAGCACAAGGCCGAGAGAGGGAGAGAAACCGAGCACGCTCCACATCTGTTCCATTATTCATCATATTCCCCGTTCAGTCGCGCACACACACACACACACACACACAGCGCCAACGAGAGCCCCAACACGCAGAGGAAATCTCTCTCACGTATGCAAGCAAGAACGCCAAAGACAGAAGACCACATAGCCAACAAAAACACACTACCGACTAGCTAAACACCAATTTATATTAGTAAAGACAATTAACTGGATATTTCGCAACTTAAAAATGATCTGAATTGAGCGATAACCTGATTCTTGTCATTTTTTTGTGTTGTTTTTAGTAAATAGAGTAAAATAAGTGTTTGTATATAAAATTTGATCACCAATCGGTTAGTAAATATTGTGTAAAGTAAGAGTTTTTACTTTCACTTAGAAATAAGAGATTAGATTTTTTTAAATTTTGTTTTTACATTTTTTTCTGAATTGAGTAAATATTGTCTAAAATAGGCATTAGAAATTTTGTGTACGAACATAAACTGTCTAGATAATGTCTAACTGAAAAACATATCAGTTGACTACTATTACCAATATATTGCGCAAATTTACACAAGCAGTACATTTGTAAATCACATCCTCACCACAAAGTCAGATCCACTTCACATCAGCAGTCCCCTTAGAAATGCAATGATTTAGTTTGGTGGAGATGAAACTGGCGGAACTAATATATTGGGCCGAGACAAAAGCACCTTAGAGAACCTTCAACATGCAGACCACCAACTGTGCAACTGTTCGTATGTGTGTGCGTATGCGCACAAGAACCCATCCTCATGGGCAAACTGTTCCAGCCTGCGTAAAGTGCTCCTCTCCTTCAACAGGCTAATTAAAGTCCTACCCCGAGAACCCTTGAGACCGGATTCACCGCACCTACCCCACACACACACATACACGCACAGAAGTGTGCGTGCTCTGCAACCTAACTGAATCACTCAATTAGCAAAAGGGGAGCAAAGACCTTAATGCCTTTAAAAATCAACAGAACAAAAGCAGCGTGCTAAAAACGCACACACACACCCTGGGGCTTACAGCGGAGAGTTGTGCATCACTGGCATGCATGTCTTGTCCCTCACACCTCGTCATAGACAACACAAATTAGCTTGTGTGTGCGCACGAATTCCCTCGGCTGAAGAGCGAGAGTAGCTATGTATGTGTGCGGTGGGAGACGGATTTTGACAGGGACATCTGGGGGATATTAGCCTCCCATTAGCACGCAACTGGGCACACACACACACACGCAGACAATAATGCATTAACTAGCAAACCATCTCTCAGCTTGAGTAAAACCAAGATACATATGTATCTCTCACACACACGCACAGAGTGAGGGATATAGCGAGATAAAGAGTCTCGTCTTGCTGCTCTCTAATCCTCCTGACAGAACGCCAGCACAATATCCAGCAGCCAAGATACTGACGGGCAGCCTCACACACACGCACGTTGTTATTTGCACAGTTGTGGAATCTCATGGCTCATTACTCTGCGGCATGCGCTTTCTTGGCGATGCTTTTATACCGACAAGGACGCAAGCGTCTGAGAGAGTGCGTGTGAGCGTGTGCAAGTGCGGCTTGTCAATCAACAAGAATCATTATTGCTATCCCAAAGCCGCAGACACAGGGCGACGTGCTCCGCTTTCCTCTAATCTGCCTCTCTCTACTGCCGCGCTCTCGTCTTTCACCTCGGTTCTCCCCTCAGCGCTCCGTATCCTCTTTTCATCTCTTTCAGTCCTCCTTTTCCACCCTTTCTCTCTGCTTTCTAACAGCCTTTCGCTCCCTCGATCTTTGTGTCTCATTCATTCACACTGCTTGTGTCTCCCCGTTCAGTACTCTCCTTCTGGGTCCTTCTCTGACCTGCATAACTAAATGAGACTTAGTCTTTGCCTAGAGCACCATTTACAGATGCGCCATTCGAAAGAAACAGGGTGTAGTATGTAGAACGTAGTATGTAGTGTGAGAAAGGTATAGTCTAGAAAGGTATAGTATAGGGGCTTTCGCACCGGAGGAACCTTTTCATAGTTCCTAGAACTATTGGCTGAAGTACCCAGACTTTGTCGTGTTCGCACCGCTACTAGGAACGATTTTAGTTCTAGGAACTCCTTTTGGGGGAACTAAATTAGCTCCTACTTCAGAGTAGGGTCTAAACCATCACTATAGGAACTATTAGTGAGGTAAATGTACGTTGATTGGTCAAACGCATGTCAAACACCGGCACCCGGCATTTTTAAAAAGCTGTGTAAACACATTTACTTCACGAATGTGGAAAACAGTGATAACGTCATTTACCTGTTGTCTGCAGGGTTGTGTTCTTTTCTCCGTACCGATGATATGTAATACTGAAAGTTGTCATGGGAGATTCCACCTCTTAGTTGCGTAAATTATGCGTTTACATTCTATCTCCGTTATCACGAAACAACAAACACAGCTCCAATCACGGCATCCTCCATCCACCGGTTTTTAGCGTTTGTAAATGCCGCGCTTAAAGACGGCGCTGTTGGCTGCTTCAGAGTTCCTATTGCCGGTGTGAATGCAACCAGGAACATGGCCCAGGGAGAAATTAGTTCTCGGGGAACGATCCTAGTGGCTAGTTCCTATAACGGAGTTCCTAGAACTATTCGGTGTGAAAGCCCTTCAAATTTGACACCCCTGGTGTAGGCCATATTATTTAGGGTGTAGGGCATAGTATTTAGGGAATAGGTCATAGAGTGTGGTATACCAGGCAGAGGATGTAGTTTGCAGGGTATAGATTGTAGTATGTATTGTTTAAGGCACAATTTGTAGGAGGTAGGATGTAGGGTATATGTTATAGTATGTGAGCCATCCGTAGGGTGTAGGGCATAGAATGTAGGTTGTGGTGCATAGGGCATATGACCTGTATCAGCATCTCTACCTGAATGATTGAACAGTTTGTGACCAAACAGTTAAACGAGGAAACCGTTTAGTCATGCAAATAAAACAGGATAACAGATGACAAAACCAATTTACACTGCTGTCCCTAGCCATCTTATGTCCAAGGTCCTGTTGACACAATGTCCTGGAAAGATTTTCATCAACAGACTTCTCTGTTCTACCCAGAATGCTCTCCTCTCCGCTTACAACCATGCATTTAAATGAGACAGAATAGGAAGATGTACCTGTGTCGGATCCAGCGAATTCCAGCTGTTCCTTAGTCCAACCTTTCTCCACTTCTGCTTTCCTCTTCACCCCCTTGTCTTCAAATCCATTTGCTTTGACCTTTCGATCCACAGCAGGGACACCGTGGGCGACTCTCGGGATCTCTGAGGGGCAAGGGTCAAGCTTTTCCCTCTTGGCAGTTTGGAGTTGTGGAAGAGAGGATTTGGATGTGGGAGGCAAACCCAGGTTGGGAGCTCCGAATTGTGGCCTGTCATGGTTGAGCTGCCCCTGTCTATCCCACAGTTCCTGGAGATTATGGAGGTGGCGGGGCTTACTGAGCCGAAGACCCGTCAACTCGATACACACCTTCAGATTCTTCACCTCCTGCTCAGAGGGTTGCGGCCACACGTCTGTGGAGACAGATAGAGGCAATCCGTTTATACCTTGTATTAACATCTGGATAGGATTATCCAATCTTAGGTGGTCAGCTGGGACGAATTGCTGAATTTAACATGCATCCTAAATTCGGACAAGCAGAGGTTCTGATTTTGTGACTACATATATTTAGGTGCTAAACTGTGTCCAAATTTGTTCTGAAGATATCAGATATTGCATCCCAAGTCTTGTAAATGTATGACCTTTTTCTTTTTTTTTTTAATTGGACTAGTTTAAAAGCCCTTGTTCTGGCACAATAATTATGTGGTTATATGAATCAGGTGCGGTTGCATTTAGGAAGCATTAGGCTGTACGCTACAAATGCTATGTGCCATATACATCTCTAACCACTAGAAGTTGTTGGTCGGATCACAACGCATCTCCAGAATTGGATAATGCATCTCCAGAATGCAATGCACCCTGTTTACAGCTGAATTTTTAGCACTGTCCACTTGTGTTAATGCGCAAGGGTTGCACACTTAGAGCAGGAATTGTTTTCCAATTGTTAATAGAGATGTTTCCTCCTAGAACACAAACACCCACAAGTTTGATAGCTTTTAAATGAAAGTACAGAGCTGAACAGACACTCATATGCAGACACATTAGTTTCGCTGACAAAAACAAGCTTTCTAGGACACATTTAAACGATGTGAGTTTATACAAAGATTGTTTTGATGTCGGAAAACGCCCTTTAGACTGAACACAAAGAAAGAGTAGGGCAGAGAACGCCTAGCAGTTGTGTTTATCTGGACCATGTGATGGCAATAAACACAAATCAAGATGAATCGAAAAGGCCAGCGAAAGGATCAAAGCAAGAGCGAGCCGAGGAAAGGGGAAAAGAACAGCTGAACCCTGGAGAGAGAGTGAGACGTGCCAGATAGCGAGACAGGAGGTTGCCAAAGACAGAGTGGATCATCCACTACTTGCTGTTTGCAAAGGTGGCAGAAAGAACAGGATGAAAAGATGGAAAAAGAGGACAGACATTGTGAAGGACACTAGAGAGACAGACAGCCGAGCCGTGTACCTGAAATCAGTCTCGCTCTCTTCGCCGCTATGCCATTATCGTCCTCTCCTCTCGTCCGTCTCTCTCCATCTCTTTCTTCTGTAGTGTGCGTGCAATCAGGGTGGCCTTGGCTCTGCTCCAAACCCAATGCACGTTTCCTGCTCGTCGCCGTGCCAACAGACCCCTCCTCCTCTCCTTTCACATCCCTCGCTCTCTTCTCCTCCACTCGGCGGGACTGCGGGATGTCGGCTGGTGGGCCGCACCGCTGAAGCACGGGAACTCTGTTGTTTGCGCATGTTGGTGTTGCACCTGCATAGCCACACAAACACAAATGCGTTAGTCACCAGCTTGCAAAGAAAGACCTTTTCGAGTTCTAAAGAAGCGCGACAGGCCAGTAGAGCACAGTCGGTGAGAGACAGAGAGGAAAAGACTACAGAAAAACAACCCCGTCCCCCCCACCCTGGACAGTTGCGTGTTTGTGCTAACTACACCACACCCATCCCACACGGGGAGCTAGACGGCAAACAGGGACGCGCTTGCTTGCTCTCTCTGCAAGCTTAAATTAGCCCGAAACATCCGTGCCAAGAGCGCAAGCGGCAACCCAGCTCTAGTCTCCTCTCCCTCCCCCTTCCTCTCTCTCTTCGCACTCTCCTCCCCCTCTCCTGCTTTCTCCCGTTCTGTGTGTGGCAGTGAAAAGCGCTCCTTGAGAATGTCTCCCGGCAGCTAAGAGCAGCAGCGCAGATCAAAGACAGGCGCTAGGGGCTCACGCTCTATACCGCCCGCTTCTCGCTTTCACACACACACTCCCACCGTATTATTGAGGCACATACACGTCCTAAAAAACATGCACATACAAATTACGCAGCTAGCCGAAACCTTATAAATCACACATAAACCAAATCTATCAAATTAACAATATTATGCAATAGTGCATAATTGTACTTCCAAAATGACTTCATTATCACGCTCTCGATGCCGAACAGAGCAACCTTTATACTGGCCTGGGTAAGAATGCAGCCCACCCTGCCCCAGGCTCACACAGACACGCACAAAGCATGTGACTAACACCACATGCATCCCATAATTCATGGCAATGTGTGCACCATAGCAACTCTGCACCAAAACAGATCACCATGGTAACATCGTTCGCGTCACCCAGAGAGAGTTAATGTGGCCATTCCGAGAGAGCGAGAGAGAGATGTTGAAGGACAGACTGGGCATAAAAATCAAGAGAGGAACGGAGGACATGAAACATCCAGAAAGGACACGCAAAGTCAAATAATGAATAGTTTCTTAAATCAATTACTTGAACTGTATCAATAGTTGAATAGAATGGTATTCGACAGATGTGATCAAATTAAAGCTCTCATTAAAACTACAGTAGGTTTTTTTTTTTTTTTTTTATCATTTTCACCCTTGGAGTTTCACAGGAACTGCCGGTCTGCTGAGCGCACTCTGTTTATGTAATCCAGAGCACTGTTAATTGTCTGTGTGGCTGACACACATGCAAGTGTTCACGCACGCACACACACACTCTGACCCACATGCACAGGAAACGCCTTGCCTCTGTGAAAGCCACCAGGGAGAGCGAGGTCACATAGCAGCAAAGTGTTGATTTGGAAATCTGATGGCATTAGGCCATTACCAAAGCTCAAGTGGAAAAAACAAGAGCCAAAACAGCATAGAGAGAGACAGAGAGAGGGACAAAAAGAGAAATGGAGAGTCAGAGCATGTGCATGTTTATTTGTGCGCTTCCTGTTTGAGGGTGGCGGTGGTGGAAGCCATGTTTACCACGTCGCTTCCGCTGGTTTAACGCTGTTGCATGGAGCACCACAGTGCAGGGACCGTCCCTAGTGACACGGGGAGGAAGTATAAGGGGGTTAAGGAGGAGGTGAAGAACGAGTAAGCGTCTGTAAAACTGGGATGGTTACGGAAGATTTCAGGAGATAGGACAAAAGGAGAGAGGATGAGTGAAATGCATGAAAAAAGGCAGCCTGCAAGCAAGACAAAAGTTAGAGACAGCGTATACGACAGACGTTATAAGAAAGACGGAAAGTGTGAGACAAAGATAGCCGGCAAAGAGAAAGAAAATAAAAGGGAGCGCTGGAGAGGGAGACGGCGCGAGAAGGATTGCTTGTGTGTGTGTGCATGCCTTACCGTTGTGCTGCTCGGTGTGATCGGAGAGGGCCGAAAGGGCTGCGGAGGGCCTGGAGCTTGGCTGGCTCTGTTCCCAGTCTCCCGCTCCGCGCTGGCTCTCTGCCAGCTCCCTCTCTCTCTCCCGCTCTCTCCCCGGTCCGGGCGCTGCAGACGGCACACACCCCTCCTTCTCTTTCAGCTCCAGCTCCGAGAAACGCATCATCGCACGCTACACAGACACACACACAGCACAATCGTGAAACCAGATCCAGTGTTACGAGCACCAGCTGTAAAGCCTGTCTCTCATGTGCTCCAGTACAACAAAAATAGAGGGGGGAAAAAAAAAAAACAGAATAAGACTTGCATAAAATAAATTTGCAGTGAGAGTAGAACAGGAGCTAAAGTGCATTAGAGTAAATGCAGAAAATGCATATCAATAACTTATAACAAAAGCTAAGTGATACAGGTACACTGATACACTCAAATTTGACCATGCAATTTTCAGGACCCCTAAAATAGGAGGAAAAGGAAGAAAAAAAGTCTAACTTCACAACCGCCTGTGGGCGCAAAACTAAGTGTTACTCATTTCAACTGATTAGTAGTTTAAAAATAAAATGAACTGACCTCCCAAAACGCAGCTGGTTGACTTAAATTACTGTCCTCTTGTGATAATCCTTCCATCTAAGCAATCAGAATGGGGCTCAATATCTTTTTCAATGATTTGAATTGAATATTTACACAAATTTAACACATCTGCAAACAAACATTAACTTACCATTACACAAAAAAGTATGGGGGAATTCAGGACATATCTGAGAATGCTATGGCTTTGAAAGCTGATGTTTAAATCATACAAACTTCAAAAGGACATGTGGAAATACACAGAAAATGCTGGGCTTATTTAAACAGACTATCCAAATTGTGTGGGCTATCTGAAATTAGGGCATTGTCTTCCATCAGCCTCTCCCTTACTCTCCCTCCGCTGCACGGCTATGTGTGTGTGTGCGCTAATGACTCTGCCAGTCGGCGAGCGCTCTGCTCGCTGCTGCTGGTAAGAACTCTAATCTTCCCCATCAGGAAAGAATGGGCCGGATTTCACTTAAGCTGGGAGGGCTGCCACCATGCACATGGCTATTGGGGGCCTAGGGGTGTGCATGTTTTTTTGTGCGTGTGTAAAGAGGAAAGGAGTGCAAGATGGAAGCCTGTAGGAAAGGGTGTGTGATTATGTTTGGGTATGCCCCACACACACTCACACACTGGTCTCCAGAGCTCACCTGCAGGTTAACAGTTGCCTGCAGCATTATGTGCTAGCAAGGCCACGGCATGCATGCACACACACACACACACACACGCACAAACATTTGGCAGCTGAGCTTCCGCACGACTGGGCAAAACAGCCACAGACGGCACTTTGTGTTAACCCTTTCAGATTCTGACTGAACCACACACTTGAGCGTGTGCGTTCTTGTACAAACACAAGTTCTCTCACGCTAACTGTAGAACTGCTGCCATTAAAGCCTGTTTGACAGATTCACAGCAGGGGCCCAAAAACTGCTAGAAAGAGAGAGCAGGAGAGGGAGAGTGGGTTACAGAGATCTGTAATTAGCAAGGCGTTCAATATAACCGAGTGTGGAAGTTAGATACAAGTGTTCGTTCAAAGCCGAAACTGAGGTCATTGAGCTATTTTTGTATAAGTGTAGCTGTAAATCTCAGGATGGCTGGGAAACTTTATCTAATTCAATGACAGCTAGTGGTCCTTGAAGAGTTGACCAGGGAACAGAAAATGTGAGGTGTTCTTAAATTATAGCACTCTTACATGACCTGAATGATTCTCAAACAAAAAAAATGTGACAATGACATGTGACATGCTCCATAATTGCACAAACTTCCCTATTCATCCTAACCAACATACAAAATTGTGTAACTGACCTGCAATGCTCGCTGTTCCCGGCTCAATTTGCTGGAGTCTGCATACAGCTCAGTGGTGACGCACTTGAACCGGTCGCCAACATAGCCTGAGGAGTTGGCTATTCTCTTGGCCAAGCTGGATCTCTTGCTTTTAGACAATCCATGTCCTTCCTCCTCATCCTCATGAGATTCTGTGTCTTCTGGTCCATCCTTGCCCAAGTCCACATATTGTCGATTAGCATGGAGCCGATCAACTTTGAATTCAGCACCATCACCTCGAGCCCTTTCCCCGGAGGTTCTGGCACAGCGTAGTGTCTGCTCTTCCAACATGTCAGGTAGTGGGCTATGCTCAGAGGAGCTTTCTTCAGTCTGGCTGTGCACAGGAGAGTCAGACTGCTCCTGTGGGCGAGGTGGACTGCATACCTCTGCCCGTCGCTCTGAATCAGTTGGCCAGGATACGGCAGGCTGGCCAGAGCGCAAGATCTGCATGAGCTCTGGCTCTTTCCCCTCAGAATTACTGCCACTTTCATTTCCCATCCCTGTCCCACTGCCGACTGGCTTAGCTGGCTCTTTGCATTTGACATCGATGGCACTATGTTTGTCTGGCTCTGGACTGCCATCTGTGTCATCTTGGACCAGGTCGATGCAGACAATCTCCTCTTTATTCACTGTGTGAGGCTTGCTCTGAGATTTTGAGCCCAAAATTTCTTGCCTCTCTGACTCCCTTTCAGATTTGTAGCCTGGGTCTGTGTCAGTAATGCTCTGGCGCTTGTACGGAGCCTCGTCGTGGTGCCAAGGCTTGTCCAGGGGTCTGGACCTCAGTTCCAGACGCTCAGTAACTTTGTGGTCCAGGGGCAGGTGGGGAGACATTAGTGGATGGACCATCTCTTGTGAGTCATGGTAGGTCAGATATTCTCCATGACTGGGTGGGATTCCATATGGAATGCCAGGCTTGGGTGGCAAACGTGCTGAATACAGACTGTTAGGGCCCAGCAGAACTGGATGAGGGTACACTGGCCCTTTTCCTGACAACTGCAAGTGGGAAAGGGAAAGACTCTCAGGTACTGGGTATGAGAGATATCTGCTAGAATATGCTAAGCTCGGAGGAAGATAAGTTTCACCCTGAGGCATGTAGAGGTGGCTTGGAGCATGTCCATTCTCTAAATGTGATTGCTGGGGCTTGAAGCCAATGTCAGGAGATTCATTTTTTTTAAGTGTCTTTGAGGGCTTTGTAGCTGTGGGGTGGCTGCCACCATGGTTATTAGTTGGGGTCTTTTCTGGTGGGGTGGGAACTGACTTTGGCCATTCACCATTAATCTTGGGAGAAGGTGAGACAGATGATGGCCGAGATGCTGCAGTCATGACGATAGGTGCAGAACTTGGGTTTGAGCCATTGTTTTGGTCATCAATTCTGGGACAAGAGGAACTTCTTAACTGTGGCACCACATGTTCAAGATTCTTGTTCTTGATGATGCTGGAGCCTTTGTTTTGACTAGCCTCAGAGCTGATTGTCTGGGTAGGACTTGGCACTACCCAGGAAGAGGGTAAAGTGCTAATTATCTCAGGCCTTTCTGGAGTTTTAGAAGAAGTGCTAACAGCAGAGGATGACGGTGAAAGAGTTTCTTTTAAAAGCTCCCTGTTTGGGGGAAGTCCATAACGGGCAGTGGGGGAATAGCCAAGCTTGGCTAAGGCCTCTAGTTTTGGGGGGTACCCATTGGTAGGTCCTTCAAAGTCAATGATTTTGGCAGACAGGTCTAAAGGCTTGTCTGCTGGGTCTTTGGTAATAGGCCCCTGTTGAGGTGGTTTCTCAGAAGAGGTCTTAACAGGTGAGCTGCTGCCCTTTCTTTCATTCCCCATACCTCTGGACTCCATGGTTGCCTCTTTGGCTTTAGGCTTCTGGCTTGTTGGACGAATTGGAGAGCGAAGCTCTTGGGACATGCTGTTAATGTAGATAGGGTGAGCAACCGATGGTGATGATGATGAGGACGAGGATGGACTCTTATACAGAGGCTTCTGGAACTCCATAGTGCTATCCACAAGAGGTGGAGGAGGGGGTGGAGGGGCTGCAGGTGGCTGAGGGGGGCGTGGTGTAGGGCGGGGCGGTTGCATTACATGGGAATGACATGAGTCTACTGAGACTATGGAACTGGCGCTACTGCTAACACCAACGCTGCTACTGCTGCTAACATTGCTGCTAGTGCTGCTTGTGTTTTTGCTGGAAGGGGTCCGGGTAGACTTGCTGTTGCTGCCACTGTTTCCACTGCTGTTGTGTTGCCTATCACTGGGTGACTGGTGGTGGGGCTGGGTCTGCTGATGTAATGTCTGCTGCCCAAATGCTGAGGGCTCATGGTGAATTCTTGGACCAATACTCTGTATTGTTTTGTCCTGGTGGTGCATCATAGGTGACAGTGCAGTAGGGGCAACAGTTGCAGTGGGGATCCTGAGAGGAGGAGCAAGGGGCGAAGATATAGGTGCAGGGGGATAGGGGGGCATGTAAAACAAGCGCTCTGTACCAGCTGCACTCCCTCCTGCTCCTGCACATAGAGACTGGTAGGCCAGATGTTGAGGAAGGTAAGGTGGCGGTTGTGACAGGATTGATGCTTTATACATGTTCAAAGCAGAGTATTTACTGGAGTCTAAGAAAGAGTACATTCCAGCTTCATGGTAAGGACTCATCCAGGGAACCCGCAGATAGCTGCTACCACCATTGAGACTCAGTTCTGGGGGCTTATCTCCTGGTACGACCCGTCTGTCCAACCCTAAAGCATCTGCACCAGTCCCAGGCACAATCAGTGGCTTCTGAATCCCAGGTGGGGAACTTTTATAAAGTCCAACATAACTGTTTGTGGTCTTTCTGCTGTCGAGAGACACATCTGGTTTGTAGAGCAAGTCAGGGATCCTGTCACCAACATAGCCCTTTTCTGTCGGCAGGGTCCGAATTCCCGGTGGATAAACCATCCCTCCATGAACGCGGAGGCTCTCCCGCATCAGGCTGGTCCGATCGATGCCAAGCGCACTGAGAGGGTTCATTCTGCAGGTTGTACTCGCATCCACCTGCGACAAAAGAGCAGAAAGTGGTAAGGGTGGGGGAGAGAGAGAGACAACAAACAAAGAGCAATAAGACTCAGACAACAGAAAGACAAGTGAACAGAAGGCCAATCCAGATTAACAAACAGGTACGATCCATCCAATCTTTATCTAGAGGTAACATTCACCTCTCACTAAATGAGAGGGCAGCATGTGGTAAGAGCCACAAAAATGAATCGCAGCACATGACAGACATAACATGTGGTCATGTTATACATCAGACTATCTTATTAAAAGGTAAGAAAAAAAGCACTCTCTAATCATAAACTGACTCATACACATTAATCTCATGTTTTCCCCCACCATTATAATACAATCTAATAGGAAATTACAAGGATGTTACAATATATTGCACTAGTCAAGGTCACAACAGGAGAATGCAGAAATCATTCTTAAATGTCAAAAGCAGCAGCTTTGATGTATGTTTTCTGGGCAGTCTGGTAGATGGCACAGATCGGTCTTCCCATCATACCTGAGAGCGACCTGGGAGTTAAAATTATGCCAGTTCTGGCTTGTACAAACTGACAGAATGCATCTGTCAACAATGGAGAATTCTAATGCATGAAAACAGGTGATTATGCACTTCACAAGCATGACAGATTGATATATTTCAATGTGGGAGGGGACAGTTTAAAATCTCTCACTATGAAAAAAGAAATAAGACACAAAGATGTTCTAGCACATGACTACCTAAAAATGTATATCCATTGTTTACATTCATGTGCATGTATTAAATGTATGAAATGTTTACCATGCTTTGAATGAGGACTTCTGTCTTCTGTGTTAGTTCTCAACAGATTCTCTGGTCTTCACCATCCCATAAGGATAATTTTCTGTTGGAGGAAAAAAAAAAATCTTATATATCATGCAGCTCTAAAGACTGAATATTTACCACATTCTATTATTTATTCATATACCATTTTAAGTTCAGGGTAAACACAATGAACTGGAGTGAAAATGAACCTTGATCATTGAGCAGAGAAATTGGCATACTACTGCTAACGTGAGCAGAGAGAAGGAAAATGAGAAAGGACCTCTTTATGGTGAGGCCTTGGCCTGCTTCTCCACCTCCACATGCCTTCATCTCGACAAACGGTCACCGGGCCACGTGCCTTGTTATCTCAGAGCAAGATAAGGAATCCCTCTGCGTTCTGTACTCGTACAGAGCAACGCAAAGGGGGGACTGGGGGGAGTGTCATCATTACAGCAGAGAAAGCAGGAATCAAAATCCCCCTCCCCCCCAAATACTGCTGCCCAGCCCCACGGCTTGGCAAGACATTACAGCGGAGCTTTGTTGAGTAGGCGAGCTGCGCCTCTGTTATTGATGGCTCTACAGACCCCAGATTTCAATAACGCAGACCCAGAGCTTATCTAGAGACATGGCCACAGTCGCTGCTATTGAAGGAGTGAGACAGTTTGCCCTCTGTCATCAATCAAACCAACCTACACACATACACAAACAGATGTGCATGCATCACTTCCATAGCAACCTGAGTAGCACAGCAACTTCAATGCTTTTAAACAGAATTAATACAAATACAAAAAGCAGTTGCATTTATGCAAAACAGTAAAGGATGCATTCCTAGTCACACTAAGCACATGCACGCAGTATAAACCTCTTGCATTTACTCGAAGTTGAATTATCGTTCTATAACTATAGCAGCATTAAGCCGCCATTAAACTTAATAAACGTAAATTCTGCTCCTGTTCCCGGAGCGTGTGCCTCCCTTCCCCCATCCTCCCCTGCTCTCAAAACCTAATCCGACCCTGCCGTGGGGAGCGCAGCAGAAACCCACTCGCCTTGGCCATTCAGTCACGTTCTCTGCGCTCTCATTTTCCGTCCCCTCTGTGACCCGCTCTTTCATTCCGCCAGCGGGGGCGAGGACATTATGCATTTGAGGGGCGCTTCGGTAAGAGGGGTACTCACCCCCCATGGAGGAAAGAAACCTCCGCTCTCAAAGACATCAATCACAAGCCAAGCGCGCCGGGCGCTTTGTCTGCCATTTAATGCAGGTGAGCCAACACTGAATCAAGCTACATGGCCTGTTTTTAACTTTGTTTCTAATCACCTTGGCTTATAAACTAAACAAAAGACTATACAAAGGTTAAATACTGCTACGTATTTTACGTTCTTTACCCCCGCCATTATAAAAATACTTAGAGCATAAACGATATTGGTTTGTGGTTCCTGTCAAAGCGCGCAGCGCTGCTCAAGAAAAAAATGCTGTAATTTTGTAGCGCGTGATGTTCAGCTCAATTCAAAGCTAATAGAGCGTGTAGGTAATGCATGCGAAATATATATAACATGTTTGCATATACACAAATGTAATACTAAAAATATAAAAACAAAAAGAACGAATTACTAAAAAAAAAAAAAAAAAAAAAAAAAAAAAAAAAAAAATTTTTGTTTTTGTCAGTTTAAAACGAGTCTAAGAAAGAAAGAAAGAAAGAAAGATTTTCTATTGCCATTTGGTATAATAATGCAGAGGAGGACCAAAACAACAATAACGCTTAGTATATTTGTATTTGGAAACAAAACGAATTATTTTGAATGCCTGCCCACATGTCTGTCCGACAGTGTGGCACGGAGACCAGGCGTGAAAGCCATTGCGTCAGGTCGGTGTTGACAGAAGAGCACGAGATGATGTTATAAAGTGTACGGAGCATGAAAGAGAGTGTTAAATGTTTAGCTCCTGAGGTGTGAGTTTTTGCAGTTAGGGCTCAAGTGTAGAGAAAGGAAGGCCGCTGAGATCTGCACCTAGAAGCCCCAGAGGCCCCTCCATCAGCTCTCCAACTGTGGCAGATCGCCAAGTCTATCGTCCGCCGCGCAGACACTCTCTACAGCTCTTAAAGTGGCAGTAAAATGTTTTATAATATCCGTAAGCAGGAGATAAAACAAAGCCGAATGAAGAGGAACTACAACAAGGGTATAAGGACAAAGGCTTTTCAAGACAAACGTAAAGTAGGCCTATACTGAAATGCATCACATGCGTCCTTGACTTATGAAAAGAAGGTATTCAACACAAGGCACCCCTTATGTGACTAAGATATTTTCATTAAAGCGCGACATTTCAAAAATAACTGCTCTGCTGTGGAAGGTATGAGCTTATCTTTATTACCTTCAACCTAAAGCGTCCAATGTCTAACTTAAATGAACGTGTTATACTCCAAGTTGCAAGAAGAATATCCGTCCACTTTACGGACACTAAAATTATCCTAAATCATCACATTATATATAAGAAAAAGGCCAAATCCAAACGTAATATAAACCTTTTTCTTTTAAACTTTCTGTGGTGATTTGGGAGTATTTCTGAACAACAAAAATATTTATTTTCCTTTTAAAATGACTCTAAACTCTGTGCGAAAATGCACCGTTTCTGTTGACTTTTTCGCAGGTCATTGTTAGAAAAAAACAACACTAAAAATATTTCCACCACAGCGTCATTTACACTACATTTTTGAGAGAGAAAAAAAATGTCTTGTTGATTTAATAGCATATTATTTTACTTAGGCCTATATACTAAAGGACTACATAGAATTGTCCCAAATACACATAACTGAATAATATTTTCACGCATGACACATTGGGGAAAAAAATACAGCTTGACTAAAAATTAAAAATTTTCACCCAACACCTTTTTCTATTTCACTCATAGTTTAAGACTAAAAGTCCACGTCTTGGATAAACACTTGTTTTAAAACAATAAAAAGTATAAAAAGCATTAGAAAATAACACTCAAGACAGTATTATCGTGACCTTCATTTCTCATATCTTCATATCTCTTTCAGTCAAACCAAAAAAACAAAAACTTAATTATAGCCTCTCTTTTATTCATATGGTCCAAACAACATGCATCATTCGCATCCCACAACACAAGACAAAACTTTTTGTTTATTGTTGTTTATTGCGCTGTTTATTGGCATTGGCTGGCTCATTATGAAGAAAATGACGAGCAAAACATTCTGCGGGCAGGTCGCGGATATCGGATATTTAAGACAGCGTGTACAAAAGTGATTATTTGCCTGCAGACATTCAGCTGCGAGAAGCGATACGAATTGCTGCGAGCCCCACGCGCTGGCAGCGCACACATTCCGCGTGCGGCCCCCGCAGCCATTCTTTCTCTCTTTCTTTCTCTCTCACCTCCCCGTCTGCCTCGTGCGCTGCTTTGAAATGGTGGGTTGCGTGCGTGCACTCTAGAGACAGGCTACAGCGCTGGTTCTCGCTAACCCTCTCTCTCTCTCTTTTACCTTCTTGCTTGCGCTTACAAATCGATACGAATTGGGTTCTCTGAGACTTTCAGTGTTAGGGTCGGAACCCAAGAACCGGTGCTTATTCGGAACAGATTCAGTTTTTATATTCGAATGACGTTCGAGTCCGTTAAAGGTCATTCTTCCGCTGATGCTGACCGAACATGCCACTAAAATACTTTAATATAGTGTTTATTGCGCTAATATTCAGCGGTATATGAAACATTTAGTGCAACCAGTGTAGTACGATTCACGATCGACTGACTCGAGTCTTTCCGCAGCCTGTGCTCCGATTACCGCACGAATTACTCTTATGAGCCGGTTCTTTATAGTGAATCAAAAACATATACATATACACACACACACACACACACACACACACACACATATATAGGCCTATATAATACATATATGTGTGTGTGTGTGTGTGTGTGTGTGTGTATATGTATATGTTTTTGATTCACATGACATCTTGTTTTAACACTTGTATATGTGTATATGTGAACAACATATACATATATATGTATATGTTGTTCACATGACAACATGTAAATAAAACTGAGAACTGCAATTCTTTTCAGTCCAAATATTTCAAAAGTCCTAAAAGAAACGTCCGTGAAGAGTTAAGGAGGCAGAACTGGCAACTTCCTTACGATTCCCACCCCTATATCTCCAGACACCCCAACCAAGCTTTAGCTCCTGCATAAGATAGTGAGCAAATAGGGTATTAGATTGTGCCTCGTCCCCGTTTTACCTACTCAATTAATAAAGTGACTGTGGCATTTTCACACCATATCTTTGTCTATTAGCTATCTTGAATACAATGTTTTTGTATCAAGAATTTCAGCTTTTAAGGTGTTAGAAATAAGAAACACAGAGCAAAGAAAAGAAAACAATGTATTCATGGGTAGGCGTCGCTCCGGGAGCGCGCAGCGATCCGTGCACGCCGGGGCTCCTGCTGCGGCACAAAACCTGCCGAAGCGAAGAGAAGAGTTCTCCCGTTTCAGCGCGCGCCGTCCCGCGGGACCGCTCGGACCGAGAAGAAACTTCAATCAAACCGTGACGTCTCCAGCGGGAGCCAAACTCCGAAATCCGATCCGAGTGCATCCCTCCACCCTCACACGAACTAAGCGCTGGCGAATAAAATCAAACGGGTTGCCAAGACAAAAGCAAACTTTGGCAATATACGATTTAGTAAGGAAATCAACTCTGTGAGGATGTCTGCTCACTGATACTGTGTGTTAAATAGCCATAAAAAATATTATTTAAGGTTTAGCCCAAATGTTTTGCAAATTGTTTTACATAAAATGTGACGGATGTGCAAAGTGGGTCCATTGACCGCTCCAGAGTTATTTCTGAAACACAATCTAAAATTCTAGCAGAAGCAGAATGATACTACAGAAGTTGTTATAAAAAAGTCAAGATATTATGAAGCGCCGAAATAGATTAGCCTATAATAAACTGGAAATTATAAGCCTTTTGACCCAAAGTATGCTATTTTACGTTTCTGTTTATAGGCTATATTTTCAATAGGCCAAATAATAAACTTTGAGGGCAGAAAAAAAACATTAAGGGGATGCAGGAACAAACCAAAGTTCATTATTTTACTTGAAGCACACATTTAAACAGACTAAAATATTCCTTGTTCATATCGCGTTGTTAAACACAAAATAGGTAGGCTAACCAGCAAAAAAAGAGAGAAAAACGTAAAATGTTAACCGCATTGTGCTAATGCCCTATCATATAATATCCCCGTAACCTCTAATGCAACCAAACTCTGTCATGTGATGTGGCTCATTTTAGTGGTCTGATTTCTGCCAGATTCATGGCCAACATCAATCACTTAAAATATTCTGTGAACTGTGGCACCGGTTTAACTCAGGCCATGACTTGTCGGTCTAAATTCCACCCGCGGGTATGTATAGAGCATTACAATACGGGGCAGACATGTCACACTTTCTCTCTTGCAAATCTGACGCTGACATCGGAATATAGGCTGGTCTGTCTCCAGCAGACAGGCTCCGTGGGTGAGGAGACCATGCAGGCGTGAGCTCACACTGAGCTGACGGGCTATAAATAAACAAACCCGGAGAGCTGGGGGTCTCGGCAGGGCGAGCCGGGGGAGTGGACGAAATAAACGGTGTAAAACAACCGATACTATACGTGCCAGTTCGTATACAAACCCTGTACATTATTTAATGTCATTTAAAAACAAATAAATGGGAATGCCTATGCATTGGATTAAATCTAGCCTAAAAAGTGGGGGTCATTTGAGACAAAAAACAAAGCACTATACACAAGTTTCGATTAGGTTGTATTGAACAGATTAGGACAAATAATGAGCAGATTGTTGGGTTTTATACCACATTAAATGTCATCAGTTCCACTCTATAAAGTTCGCAATGTGTGATTTGCGACAAAGTAAAAAAGTCTCATTCAATTGACCGTGTCAATATATACTCACACACGAATGAAGGTTCCAATTAGAAGCAAAAAGGATTTTATGATTCCATGTGACGATTTGAACATCAAACAACTTTTCACTGCCTAGTAAATCTAGGCCTGTATGACTAAAAGAACTCAAAAAGTAACAGTCTACATTAATCTGAAGAACATATCAAGCATTGTTTTAATCTACAAAGAAGCAATGGGACAAACTCAAAAATATACAGCCAAATGGTTCTTATTAGAAATCCGTAACAAGAGATGTTGAGGAACAACATACCCGTCGCATTGAAATGCACTTTTAAAATTTTACAGTATGATTGAGTCACGCTAAAACACTGGATGCCAAAAATCTGTGGTAGCCGTTTAGGCAAGCCTATGAAAATATGGATGGATCCAGGGCTTTCTTTCCACCAGGATTCATACGAATACGCTCTGACATGTTTGATTAATAGCGTCCACGGCGCTTTAATTATGCAGAATAGCACGTCGCAACCATTTAGAAACTAGACTTCTGTGAAAAATTAACCCACGGGTTTGACTAAAAAAAAAATAAAATAAAAAAATAACAGGCCAGTAACTAGAGAGGCCTAAGTTTGCCTCAGCAAGAGTAACAACAATAGCCAGAAATGTAAAGAGTCTTCGCTTTAGCGAAACCATTTTTTGACTACTTTGTGTAAAATCTTTACAAATAGTAGCCTACTAATTAGTAATTTAATAGTTTTTACTGCTGGACTGCACTCATTAAGTCAACCTGGATGTTATGTGTCTTCATGGCGGCACAGTGATAATGGTTCATTGATCAGCCCTTGTGGGATTTAAACCTACAAACTTTCGGATACCATCACAGCTCTTTAACAACTTGGATTCAGTCCTACAAAGAAAGCCTCAGGGCGCAACAATATTACACTGTTATTAGAAAATGACACGACAGTATGCATGACAGCTAGTGAATGAAATATTCAAAGTCGAGAAAAACATCGTGAATATGGATCTTAAATCGTTCAAACGGCCGCTCCTGTCGAGAACAAAAAGATTAATAAAACTTCAAACCTCTATGACTGATTATACACAGAACTATCAATGTCTTCTTCACATATTAGGAACTGGCCAACTCATTTCCTCCCGTCCCGGACACAACCAGACAGCGAATAACTTTGAGCACAAGAAGGTCGCGAAGTGTCTCGTCAACATTCGTTTCCATTAACAAAAGACGGACTTGCAGTACCTCCACAAAGCGCTCATAAGAACATTTCGCTTTAATGTCTAGCACAAGACTCCATAGGAAGCCTTTAATTCATTTTATATAAATTCATAGGCTTCTTCTGTCCATAATGTAGCCTATCCTTTCAGTCCCCTCACAAAGCTCACAGAAAAAAAGAAAAAAAGAAACGGAGGTGACCTCCAAACGTATACTTGTTTGGAGGTCATATCAACTTTTCGTTTTCCACAGATTTGCGAGGGACCGCTAGTAACAATTTCTTTAAAATTTCATAAGGTTGGTAACCATCATATAAAAGGGCGAGGCTCGCGAAATCAATAGCGCTCGCGGTGTATCCCGATCGGAAAAAGAAAGTCCACGCGCCATCGCGAGCGCGCACTACCTAGATTTCTTGCGTCTTATTACTCAATAAGAGAAAATTAACACACGTGAATTTCACAGAAACCAACAGTTCCACAAATCTACGATTTGTTTTCGCTTTGAATAGACTGTGATGCACAGTGAAAAAAGGTCAGCTACTAAAAGGAAAGTCCCATAACGTGGGAAATGATTTGTTAGCTAGTGACGAGTCTTTGGACTGACATAAACATCAAATTATTTAGATTTAGAGAATTAAAATCAATTTCTACACAAACACTAGGCTAACAACAAACAAAAAATGTCAACAACATCGTCACGATCGCGACACCAGTCATCCAAGAGACAATGTGTTGAAAACTTGTCAACAATCACAAGTTTCAAGCAGAAATGTCAAATATGTCAAAACAGAAGACTATATGGGGATTCGTGGTTTAAATTAGTTCTAGGCATCAAGAACGAGCCCTCTTTGGCGTTGCCAAAGGTCCGCGCGAAACTGATCGCACGCATTAGACTACACTGGACCATGTAACGGAACAAACATAGGCAGATAAGCCATGGAAAACATCAATAATAAAGCTTCAAATGTTCTTACCTGAATGTAGTGATGTTTGTTGTTCATTGGATCAGACGGAACGTGTGGGATTTCCTCTTTAAATGCAAGTTTTCACTATTTTAGTTTTTAAGATATGCAAAGATTCCCGTTAAAACAAAGAGGATCAGATGCTCCTATTGAAAGCGGCATTACTCTGTAGCCTATATATAACTTAGATCAATCTAGTAACCCTAGTTTTTTCGTTGTTTTCAAAGGAAGTCCTTCAGAAGTTCAAAGTATCTCCGGACTTGCCGAATATGAATATCCACTCCTGGAAAAACTGTTAACACGTATAGGGGATCCATATACATCCATGCAGAAGCAGTCGAACGTAATTCCTTTGATTTAGAAGAGGAGGATAGCTTCGACACGAATCGCGTGAATGCACAGGTGGTGAAAAATCCCCGGGGCTCTGGCTGAACTGAACTCAGTCTGCTATATGACGCCTCGCAGCGCCATGTTGGGCTCGGGCGAGACAACGAGCGATCGAGAACCACGCCGTGAGAACGGCAGTAGTGTGTTTGCTCGTGTGTGCACGGACCGGTCCTCACACGCACATTTACGGACCATTGGCCAACAAAACTGCCACACGAATTCCCCTCTCTCTTTAATCTAACGGACCGATCGCGGAAAATTTTCCGTCTCTTTGTCCCGGTTCCGATACGCGATATCCCTGGCGCGCTGAACGCTCGCGCGACTGCTGCTTGTGTATGCGTGTCTTTCCGTAAGCGCGTGCAGCGGGGAATGAAAGCTGAGCGCAAGACGCCTGTCTCGCTCTCGCTCTCGCGCGCTCTCTCTCTCTCTCTCTCTCTTACCCAGAAGGCCAGTCGGGGGAACAACCGCAATTACCATAAACCCAGTAGGCTGCGCTGCCTCTGTACGACTCGATGCGCCCGTGTAGAATACAGCGAGAGGGGGTGTTTCGCACAGCGTACGGGCTCCGTAAACAAAATTAATCGGCAGTGCCGCTGAGAGGCTTCTGGAAAACCACAAAACGGTATTTTTGGCTTATATTATAAAGAGAGGAGGTGGTAGGTTGATTTATGGGGTGTTTTAAACCTTATAAGTAGGATAGGCTATATATAGATATGAATGAAACTTTTTTAAACAGAACAAATTTGTATTTGTATTTTCAATGAAAGATAGATTAAACAAATCTAGCATTAAAATCCCAATCCAACAAGAACGTTTTAAACATTTGGATACCCTTAAAAACTCGCCCCCTTTTTCAGCATATATCACCTCAAAAAAAAAAAAAAAAAAAAAAAAAAAATAATAATAAAATAAAATGTTTGTAGTTTTGTACAACAAGAATAATTGTGGTTGACCTTTTGTTGTCCAAAAGTCAGAAAAAAAGTTATAAATTATTTATTGCAATTTGAGCAGAACTGACCTGGTTAGGGCCTAGAAATATAAAGATAAAGACAAAATTTTATTTTAAAAGATCATGTCAATTGACATACAGGCTAAAAAGAGAAATAAATTGGTTGATATCATGGGCAAACTTTCTTAAAATATGTTTTTTTTTTTTAAGGTGAAGAAATTCTCAAGATATTTTAAGTACTAAGAATTGGGAAAAATAGGCATTTGAAGGTTCAAATAATATGAACTATTCATCTTGCAGCAGTGAACAACACGACTTAATATTGAAATGATTACACATCAATGTTCTTAGCAAGTTCCCACAACCAAACTTAAATTGTCCATTTTAGAACAGTTAGAACATTTTTAGAACATTCATTTGTTAGCTAGAATGGCATATAGTGCATTTCAATAAGAATTAAAGTAGAATATTGGTAAATATAATACGAGTGATGTTAGTGTCCGCTCTGCGCGAGAGGCTGTTTTTGTCGCGCCGAGGAGAGGTGCAGGATAATCGCGCGAGCTGCGTGTGTAACAGGATTGCTCGGGGCTTTGACGGAGGATGTATTGGCCACAGCCTGACGGGCAAACCCTTCCCCCACACGCAAGCATCATCCCCGGGGGAGGCGACCTGGAGGTCACAGCGCTGGGGAACGCGCTTAAAGAGCTCGGGAACGTGCTCAGAGTCTTACATTGACAGGCGAACGATTCGTGTTTTAACAAAATTGGGGGATGTAGTGTAATGGTAATGTAGATGTCCAGTATGAAGTGTAAGGGATACAAGGATCCCAAAAAAGTCCTTCTGAGACTTTATATTTATTTATGTTTTGTGTGTGTGTGTGTGTGTGTATCACAATAGTAGACTAAATGTTACTCTAATAATAATATATAATAAAAATAATCAAATATAAATGGATATCTTAAATTCTGTATCCAGAGAGATCAATACGTAATCCATAATTTTACGGTCTTAAGTTCTCTCGGCTAATTCTGTCTGCTTTGGTCAAACTGCTATATATTTGTCAAATAAAAGTAGGCTAATACGAGTGTTTTGGATAGCCATGTTGAGTTATTATTTTAGAAAACCTACAAAATAAAATAAGTTTACAATCGTATTTATCTGAAACTCTCAAGTTGTCTGAGATACTGCATTGGTGAAGAAATCCTGTCGTGTTAACCAGTAGCAAATGAGCCCCAAATTCAATCAAAACAGACACTATCTGACTATAGTTTATAAGACTATAAAATGTACAATTCTGAAGAGATAGTAAAAGACAATGAGTTATCTACTGATAAGAAAGAGGCATTGCAGCTTTGAGAGCAAAGCTCATATATGCTAGAGTATGGATGTACGTATAGTTATGAATACATATATGTTCAGTCTGACATAGGCTACATATTTGAATAACGGACATTAGCCCAGCACTCGTGAATCTCCTAAAATAAATTCCGAAGTAAACAGGCCATTAGGCCTAATTTAACACGGCGAAGGCCTTATAGCATATTAGAATTCTTCAGCTGACACAAACGCTCCCCATTCATTAGAATCTAAATAAATAAGAGGCGAGTGTGGTGGGCTTTTGTATTGTTGTTTAATCTGATCTCGTCAAGGCCGCCCCTACCTTCCCCCATGCAGCCTTCATTTATACATGGGGTCTCTCTCTCCCCCCGTCCCACCCTCTCCAGCTCTCCATTGTGTTCAGTGCCCGAGGCGCTGTGCTTCGCGTTTTCTCGCAGAATAAAGAGACAGAGGAAGGGGAAGAGACGAGTGAGTGCCCATCAGCGCCGGTGTTAATGTCCGCTCATCGAGATATTGTCACTTGAAGGCGTGATCTGTCATTCAAACCCGTCAGACCAGCAGAGAACGGGCCGAGTCAGCGTCTGCACTCATGACAACTGCTGCAGAATTACGCAATATTGTGCCTATCTATCTATCTATCTATCTATCTATCTATCTATCTGCACATTCATTTAGCTTTACTGACATGGTAAATAGGCAAAATCAAATAAATAAAAAGATTTACATTATTCGAAGTACATTAAAATGAAAATAAATAAATA
>CM077438.1:42670242-42773352 GCA_039654765.1 Mylopharyngodon piceus
TCTATCTATCTATATCTGTCTGTCTCTCTGTCTGTCTCTCTGTCTGTCTCTATCTATCTATCTATCTATCTATCTATCTATCTATCTGTCTGTCTGTCTGTCTATCCATCTAAATGTCTGTCTATCTTGTTCCAGCCGGTTCCGTTCACTCTGGACAGTGTGGCAAACACTATGCACACTTTGTTTGCTGACAGCACCCCTGTGGTTTTGCAGCTCGCACCCAGTGAGGAGGTATGACCACGCTGACTCTCCGGTTCATTATGACTCAAACACTAACCACACATAGATGATGCCTGCAAACACACAGTTTTCTTATTTGCTCTGCAAAAAAAGATGCATGTGAGAAATGCTTAACCCATCTGATGTAATGAAATGCAGTTGAAAGACCTACTGTAAAGAATATTTTATTGGACTGCCCTGCTTTTAATACTAAAAGGCAACATTTATTTATTTATTCATGGAAAGTAGTTTAATAGATAAGTACAATTTTCAAATGTTAAATTGTTAGATTATAGTTTTTCTTTTTTAAGGAATTATTTTTATTTATATTTATTGTAAAAAAGTATTTGTCTATTTTTTTTTTAATTATTATTCTTTTATCTTATATTTGTCTTTTTTTTTTTTTTTTTTTTTTTAAATTATTTGCTGATATGGCACTAAAATAAATTAAAAAATAACTTGACCTACTGTCATCTAAAGTGCTAATTATGTTAATTAAGAAATCCTAAATTATAATAATGATTAGATATTGTTTATAATTATTAAAATAAATTAAATTCATTTTTACAAACTGAGAGACAAGTCTAAATAATTTTTAGTGGTAATCTTTAGAATGTCACAGATGTTTTTACCAGATCATGCATTCAATAAGCAGCTAAAATCAATAAATGTCTTGATATTGTGTGTTTTAGAGGCTGTATATGATGGGAATGGCCAACACTGTTTTTGAGGATCTGCCCGTGACCCTGCAACAGATCCGTGGACGTTTGTCCCAGGAAGGATCGGTCCTCACTTCCCTTCCTCTCAGCTCTCTCAGCCGTAATAACGAGGTGAAGATGTGGTCACATGACCCTCTCCATCATAATAGCCAAACATTCAGTACAGAAACATAAATATACAAGATTCAGTGAACCACAAAACTGAGGTTTACTTTGTCAGAAAGTGTCGTATAAATACCAATCAATCAATACCTATGTTTAATAAATGTAATTTATATATGTGACTTTTATATATTTATTAATTTATTAATGTATACAGTATATACACACTTTATGCAGACTTGGACTTTAACAGTTACTGAATCAGTTTTTCGGCCAAAGTAGGAAGTGGCTTCTGCCTGGCTGAAATTATCGACATGTGAAAGTAGTTGTTGCATATCGAAACATCAGTAGATGCATGTTGGTTTTCTTCCCACCCCAGACTAGATGCTGGTCTAAATATACCTGTTTTTGTGTGTGTTTCAGGCTGATCTTCTGTTCCTGTCTGAGGTTCAGGTGCTGTATGACATCTCCGCTCTGGTGAGTTTCTTCATAACAGTTTGGCTTATATAAATCAGCCTTGCAAGATATTATAGGTTCATTTTTGTTTCTTAGTTTAATTATTTGTTGTTTTGTTGATCTAGCCATCATTGAATCAGCTTGTTTGTCTCATGTAGCCAGTTTTCTTCAGCAACTTTATTGATTCTCTGTTATTGAAGAGTCTGTTGTTTGCTACAGCTGCAGAAACACAAGCATCTGGCTAAAGACCCGGCTCCTGACCTGTACTCCCTAGAGCTCGCGGGATTGGAGGAGATCGTCCGCCACTACGGCACAGACTCCCCTCAGTTCATGGACGCTACCAGGATCCTGACATCTGCTCTGCAGAAGGTACTGAGCTAGTGTCTGTCATCTCAGGTTCTTCTGCTGGTTTCTTTCTTTTTCACTGAAACAATGGTCTCTAATGCAGCAAAGTACATTAATTTTTTCAGTATTTTTACATTTTTTCCCCCTACCGTATTTAAAGTACATTACAATGTACTTTAAAGGTAACCTATAATGCAAAATTCACTTTTACATGGTGTTTGAACATAAATGTGTATCTGCAGTGTGTACACACAACCACCCTATAACGGTAAATCTCCTTTTTTTTTTTTTTTTTATATATTCCCCATAAGTCATAAACAGTGTTTCAAAATGAGCCATTCTCATCACAATATAACAGGCCCTGCCCATGACTGGTGACTGAATCTGACCTATTAGCTTAGCTCCTCCCCTGAGTGAGCTGTACACAGTCTGCCATGTTTATCTCCTCACTAGAGCAGCTAGTGGAAACACAAGAATGTTTATCATGTAGCTGAGACAATTTAAATGGTCTGTTGTTGGCTGCATCAATGCACACAGAACATCCGTTTCACTGCGCTACTTTTCCATAGCTACTCTATGTAAACGCACTAGACAGATGTGTTTGACCATTGCGCTCGCAGCGTTCTAAAAACACAGTGCTCAAGTTAAAAGAAGTTTAACTTTTAAAAATGCGTGTCAACACTTTTCGTTTTCCACTGCCCGCATATTGCATTTTTAGACGCAAGGACACATTGTTTGTGAATGGTCCTGCATGGGAGAAAAAAACAACATTCTGTCGCGTTTACATAGAGAATAATGGAAAAGCAGTGCAGTGGAAAGCAGAAACTCAATATGTGGACACGGCCCTATACTGTTACTCCAGCAACAACAAAACAGGAGAATCGGCTGAAGGCTCCGCCCTCTTCTGGAAGGGGCGGGAGCAGCAGCTCATTTGCATTTAAAGTTAAACACACAAAAAGGCGTGTTTTTGCTCATACCCAAAAAGGGGCATTTTGGTCATTGTATAATAAATGATCTGTGGGGTATTTTGAGCTAAAACTTCAGACGCATTCTGGAGACACCAGAGACTTATATTACATCTTGCAAAAAGGGGAAAAATAGGTCCTCTTTAATGTAAATATCTTTAGTATTATAATACTGTTCTTATATAATACAGGTGCTGGTCATATAATTAGAATATCATCAAAAAATTGATTTATTTCACTAATTCCATTCAAAAAGTGAAACTTGTATATTATATTCATTCATTACACACAGACTGATATATTTCAAATGTTTATTTCTTTTAATTTTGATGATTATAACTGACAACTAAGGAAAATCCCAAATTCAGTATCTCAGAAAATTAGAATATTGTGAAAAGGTTCAATATTGAAGACACCTGGTGCCACACTCTAATCAGCTAATTAACTCAAAACACCTGCAAAGGCCTTTAAATGGTCTCTCAGTCTAGTTCTGTAGGCTACACAATCATGGGGAAGACTGCTGACTTGACAGTTGTCCAAAAGATGACCATTGACACCTTGCACAAGGAGGGCAAGACACAAAAGGTCATTGCAAAAGAGGCTGGCTGTTCACAGAGCTCTGTGTCCAAGCACATTAATAGAGAGGCGAAGGGAAGGAAAAGATGTGGTAGAAAAAAGTGTACAAGCAATAGGGATAACCGCACCCTGGAGAGGATTGTGAAACAAAACCTATTCAAAAATGTGGGGGAGATTCACAAAGAGTGGACTGCAGCTGGAGTCAGTGCTTCAAGAACCACTACGCACAGACGTATGCAAGACATGGGTTTCAGCTGTCGCATTCCTTGTGTCAAGCCACTCTTGAACAACAGACAGCGTCAGAAGCGTCTCGCCTGGGCTAAAGACAAAAAGGACTGGACTGCTGCTGAGTGGTCCAAAGTTATGTTCTCTGATGAAAGTAAATTTTGCATTTCCTTTGGAAATCAGGGTCCCAGAGTCTGGAGGAAGAGAGGAGAGGCACACAATCCAAGTTGCTTGAGGTCCAGTGTAAAGTTTCCACAGTCAGTGATGGTTTGGGGTGCCATGTCATCTGCTGGTGTTGGTCCACTGTGTTTTCTGAGGTCCAAGGTCAACGCAGCCGTATACCAGGAAGTTTTAGAGCACTTCATGCTTCCTGCTGCTGACCAACTTTATGGAGATGCAGATTTCATTTTCCAACAGGACTTGGCACCTGCACACAGTGCCAAAGCTACCAGTACCTGGTTTAAGGACCATGGTATCCCTGTTCTTAATTGGCCAGCAAACTCGCCTGACCTTAACCCCATAGAAAATCTATGGGTTATTGTGAAGAGGAAGATGCGATATGCCAGACCCAACAATGCAGAAGAGCTGAAGGCCACTATCAGAGCAACCTGGGCTCTTATAACACCTGAGAAGTGCCACGGACTGATCGACTCCATGCCACGCCGCATTGCTGCAGTAATTCAGGCAAAAGGAGCCCCAACTAAGTATTGAGTGCTGTACATGCTCATATTTTTCATGTTCATACTTTTCAGTTGGCCAAGATTTCTAAAAATCCTTTCTTTGTATTGGTTTTAAGTAATATTCTAATTTTCTGAGATACTGAATTTGGGATTTTCCTTAGTTGTCAGTTATAATCATCAAAATTAAAAGAAATAAACATTTGAAATATATCAGTCTGTGTGTAATGAATGAATATAATATACAAGTTTCACTTTTTGAATGGAATTAGTGAAATAAATCAACTTTTTGATGATATTCTAATTATATGACCAGCACCTGTATAATAGGTAGTAATGTACTAACGTAAAGTACATTATCTCAATAAATATTACAATATTACTACTATGTTCATCAGATGTTTTAGTGATGCTTAACATAGAAAGTAAGAAACTTTTTTAGATGATATATATGTATATATATAATATGGGGAAAAATATAATATATTAATAAAGAAAACAATATATGAAATAAATAATAATATAAATATATAAATTGTGTTAAATTAAAATGATTTTAATTAAATTAAGTCAAACACATTAAGAGCTTGATGTAATTACTAAAGCCCTACTATGACAAATTAATTTAGGCATATCAGGACCTTTATCTCATTTATCCTTGTCTTTTCGTGAACATAAGATCATTATTTTTCATTAATTATTATTACATTTCATTATTTATTAAATTCTTTTTAAAAAAGTGGAAGTTCAGCTACAAAATGTTTTTTTTTTCCTGTACTAATAGTACTAAATAATATAAATAGTACTGCTGTTTTTAGTAGTTTTGTGCTAAAGTCTGTTTGTTTGTGTATGTCCGAAGTTCGCAGACGACGTCTCCAGTGTCTATGGAAACAACGCAGTTGTAGAAGTCGTGACTGTAAAGACGTTTGAAACCCCTCTGACCAGGAAGTCACGCTCCATCCTCGAGTCCAAGCAGATCGTAAGTTTCTGTAAAAACCCAAACATTTCTACATACAAAAAAATGATATGAAGTGTACATAAAAATGTGCTGATGTTGGATCAGGTCCACATTTCCAGCGTTATTTTTATTCGTCAGGGTACAAGAAGAAAGAATCGATTCAAGACCACTGCTGTAAGACGTTTAATGTTGATTGTGTAGGCAGCAGTAGTTGGTTAGCTAGCGCTAGCGTGTTTTTTCCTTTTAGAAATAGTAGCAGTTGTTTTTAGCCTAGTGACCATCACCTTTTCAACCCATAACCTGTTTTTGTTCCAAAACAAAAAGACGGTTATGGTACAGTAGAAACCTCCATCGCTGACCTACTTTTGAACGCTGACCTACATTGAATGCTAGCATGTGATTGTTTCAGAGTAACCCAAAAAGCCCCTACAACCTGGCCTACAAGTACAACTTTGAGTACGCCGTGATCTTCAACATCGTCCTGTGGCTGATGATCGTCTTAGCTTTAGCTGTCATCGTTATTTCCTACAACCTCTGGAACATGGATCCAGGATACGACAGCATCATCTACAGGATGACCAATCAGAAGATCCGAATGGACTGAGGAAGTCCATCAAATCCCATTCCTTCTTATGCTGTGTATTTAAGTGCATTTGAATGTGTGTTTTATTTTTAATGTGTGTGTGTGTGTGCACCACTGAATTGCTCATTGTATAAATGCTTCGTCTTTTTGACACAATCAAACACACAAATAAAGATTATTTATTGATGCCTGTTGATAGATGGAGAGAAATTAAATTGCTTGTGATGATTGTCGTATCTTGTAGATTTGAATAATATGAATCTACCGAAGAGGAAAATCTGATGTAAAGAATTGAAATTTAACTCTATTTATTGTTTGCTGTTCAATTGATTGTGCTCCTGAATACTGGATATAGTGTAATTACGTCATTCCCATGTACATTTGTTTGTTTAATTTGCTATAAATGTCATTTTCATTGAAATATAACTATAAAGTGGAAAATTCTACATTTTAAGTATGATTGTTTATGTATAGATGTTGTTAACGCCTATGAAACGTGTTATCATAAAAAAAATGTACAAATGTAAGTGTAACTCGAATAAAACTCCATCCGTCACTTAAAACGAATGTCTTGGTCACAAGTGCAGAAGTTTGCATCACTTTACTGAGTCAAACAAGGTACAGAAAGAGTAAAAATTGTACACATTTTGTTGTCTGATGTTTTTCTGAAACATAAGAGAATTGCATTGCAACAATCTTAAAATTCAGACCTTTTAACTATTTTTTTTAATGCTTGCAGGCATTTGCTGCTTCTCTTTGTTCACAAACAGGAAGTGGCACTTTTACCAATGTTCCCACGTGACATTAACGTGGTAAAACTTGTGTCAGGGTTGCACAAACACCAGCGTTTAACCAGACTTGGGGGAATGATAAAATCATCTTAAACCAGCAGGGCTTTATTCAAAATTCACAAATTTTACACACAAATACAACCGTTTAGCAATTTTAATTATCAAAAACGGTAACACTTTACAATAAGGTTCATTAGTTAACATTAATTAACTACATTACTTAACATGAACTAATAATGAACTGCACTTCTACATCATTTATTAATCTTTGTTAACGTTAATTTCAACATTTACTAATACATTATTAAAATCTTGTTAACATTAGTTAATGCACTGTGAACTAACATGAACAAACAATGAACAACTGTATTTTCATTAACTAACGTTAACGAAGATTAGTAAATACAGTAACAAATGTATTGCTCATGGTTAGTTCATGTTAGTTAATACATTAACTAATGTTTAACTAATGAACCTTATTATAAAGTGGGTTACACTTTATTTTAAAGTGTCTTTGTTACACTGTAACTATACATTTAAGTACTGAGTAATAATAATGAACTACATGTACTTACTATAGGGTTAGGATTAGGGTTTGGTTTGGTTTAGGGTTAGTTGCATGTAATTATGCATAATTTATTGTTATTGCTATAGTAACTACATGTAACAATGACACTGTAAAATAAAGTATTACCATAAAGTGTTACCTCAAAAACTAATGTCAAGTTGTTAACATATAATGCATTAAGTATCATGAAATAACAATAAACAATTTTAACAAAATGTATTAATTTAGGTTAATGACATTTTTTATTGTTAGTAGTATTTAATGTTTAAATATACTATTGTTGATGTCAATTCATACAATTTGAAATGTTAAAATGTATTTATACTAACATTAATCAGGATTAATGCAAGTGTCGTTTATTGTTATTTCATGTTAACGCCTTGAACCCTATTAGTAAAGTGTAATCACATCAATCAAGATTCATCTGTTAACATGTCTAAGGTTACTTGGTAGAAACATTCAGCAAAATATGTATTTTATAAACAAGTAAATAATATGATGTAATGCAAACGGTGATGGAAACACATTGTCCTTTACATAACTAAATCCTACAAAAAAGGAAACACCCAGAGAAGGTGTCAAACCACCTCAACAACTTTGTAGGTTCACATTGTGTTGAACTCTTGGATGTGGCTTTGGCTTGTGAAGAAGCACGTAAGTGCCGTTGATCTGTTTGGGATTTTCTTCTCTGGAATATGTGGGCAACTCGATTTCAGAATACTATGAGAACAATAAAGATGAAATGAGGCACTTTCTAAACACCTTTAACGCACATGTGACACATTTGATTAATGTTGTTAAAAAGTTTTTTAGCTAACTGTATGTTTTTACTGTTGCTTAATAAGATTGATGTTTCATAAATTGTCACTACACGAGTTGTGAAATGTCCAAAATGATCTCCATTGCCATTACTTCACAAGTAACAAGAGTTTTGAAACATCTTCAGCTACTAGAGAAACACTAGAATAATTTGACATTTTAGCTGGAAATTTTTCTGAACTAAAATAGCAAGTGAATCATACAGCAGTGTAAGTCTTACCTGTGCAGTGTTAAAGTCTTCAGGCTGCTCTGGCTCCACATTCTGACGATGTTGTCGACTTTTTGTGCTTTTCTTAAATTTGTGTATTAACAGACCTAAAGTAGAATGAATGTAATACAGTCAATCATACTTCAAAAGTACATTTCATAGAAACTCTTCACAAATGAATACACTAAAATTAATTTAAATGACACTATAAATAAGTGGGCAGATTCATTTGAACATATTATCATGTTTTTTATACTACTTTAAATCTCACCTATTATAGCAGTAATCAGCACAATGTTCAATAGGAAGGATGTAACAGTCAAAATATTGTGAATCTCAGATTGTGTTTGTTGCTGATTTTCTGTTTGATTGTGACGTTGGACAGGTTCTGTTTAAATAGAAGAATTGTATAAGTTTTGTGTTTTTAATGCCAAATATGATTTAAAAATCTCTGATAGAGTTAAATGTAAGTAAGCTCATATAGGTTATTGCAGTAACATAGATAATAATTTGTTTTTAGATAATTTATAGTTACAAATATATGCATACATTTCATTGATTTAGAAACACTCACCAGTGACGTTAAGTCTGGTGCCATTGCTGAGCTGTAGAATGTTTCCTGTTTTTACACAATAATATATTCCTAATTCATCAATAGTTACGTTACTGATAAATAACCGGCTCAAAGTTAGTAATGAATATTTGTCTTTGAATCTTTCGTCATATAATTGAGGTATTGTAGATTGTGATGTGAAGGTTCGCATTATTAGCACTGGAGAATCTGTCAGTTTCTGGAAAACCCAATAAATCTCTTTTACATCAATCTGACAGTCTAAAGTCACGTTTTGCCCTAAATTCACCTGTTTATCAGTTAAACTCTCTGTAGTTTGACACACCAGCAGCAGAACTGTGAAGATAAAACACATCTAGTGAAACACATCATTCCTTCAATCTTGAAAACAATCCAATCATGTGAAGATCACAGTGAAATTACACTGAGTAACTTACCGAAGAGTGAAAGCTGCGGCGTCCTCATGCTGTGGTTGTTTAGCTCATATGCAGTAAGATGGTTAACTTAAGTACGATTCTGAGCGGAAGTGCTACTGCAACATACAGAAAAAAACTGAAAGGAAACCACTAGACACCCTTGAAAAGAGGATGTAGAAGATGAACTTGCACTGACCGGACTGTTTACTGCTGTTAAACAGGTCAGAGTGCATGACATACATGAACAGATTGTTTAGACTGATCACTTTCAGGTTTCAATAAGTTTTACATTTCATAAATACATTTAAGTGCTATATTATCACCTGAACTACATCTAATTTTGAAGTTTATTTCATTTGAAAGAATTGCCCATTTTGATATCATGTGGCTTTAACATTGACTAGATATTATTTATAAGACCTCAACATGGAAACAAGATAACAACCAAGATTGTATCTCTAGGACCCCAAAGTGATTCTGTTGACTACAAGAATCCTGCAGTTGTTAACTTTGTATATAAAAATATTTATCATTATTATTAATATTATTATTTATAAATTCTAAAAATTGTAAATAACACACAAAAGATCTCACACTTTAATAGTATTTATAGCTCTTAAGTTAATATAACGGGCTATGTGACGGGCCATATGAGGATGAAAGATTACCCCAAAATGTAGGTCCGTATGAGGGACTTTAAATATTTTCACGTGTCAGATAGGTCTATATTTGATCCCAAACACATTAAAACTTATTTAAGATGTTCATGACATAATATACAATGTAGTATTGACTCAAGTATGTTCTAAACTACTTTTACTGATAAACATCCGGACCACTTTGAGTGTTCAGTACAGTTTGTCTGTGTCAGATTGTGACACTTATACCAGCAGCAGGTAGATGGCGCCGTTCCCTTTATGAGGCTAAACATGCATGCAGAGATAAAACACTGCTCTGTTTGTATTTATAAAGGCCTACAAACATATATAGAAGATATCTAAGTCAAGAAATCTTATGAAAGGCTTAAAGTCGTAAATATAAGACAGTGATTAGAGGAGGACGAGTCTAGATTTCTCTTGGCTTGTGTAGGCTATCATTAGCTAATTCTTTCTTTCTTCTGTGAAATACAAAAGTTGACGATTCAGTTTTACTGTATAAAAAAATATAAAGAGAAAATGAATTGTGACTGAGACTCTCTGTCACTAACTGCTTTTGTGTTGAACGGAAGAAATTCATACGGGCTTGTAGCCTGTGAATGACAGATTTATTTATTTATTTATTTTTATGTGAACTAATCCATTTTAATGTATACTAATGTATCTATAATAGTAATATATTACTGAAAATATACTGTAAGCAATACTTTTGTGTGTAGCCTATAAACAGTTTTGATCTGAGGCCACTAGCTACATATCGCCAACTTATTTTTTTGCCTTTGGCCTTTTTCCATCATTGTGAGTTCACGTAAAAGAGTCAAAAACCACTTATTAGCTACAGAAATGTACATTTTTATTAATTTATTATCAAGGTAAGAACAAAGAGAAGCAATGCTGAAAAGATAGGCCTATTACCAATTTTGCATACATTCATGTTTAAGTATACAATCTATAACATCAGTCAACCTAAAACAAGCTAACAATTGACTCATTATTTAGCAGAATATATTTTTATTGGCCTGTATGAGATGATTTACTCTTGATCAGGTTTTATTCCAAAAGTGTTGTTGGTCGAACGGGACAGACGAAACTCCACTTCAGAAAACTACAGAAAAGTAAATAAATAAATCAATAATTAGCTGCTGAATGTTGTTTTTCAACGTTTAGGCATTGATTAAGAAAGCAGAATAAGAGATGTGTTTTACCTCTTCAGCATTTGTGCTGTAAAGCTGCTTCAGGTCCTCATCTTGACATTGTTTGTGTCTTTTGTTACACGCCTGAAGTTTGATCTGCAGTAGACCTAAAATACCACCAATATTTCTGATTAAACGTTTTAAAATTCATCAGCAATTATGAAGCATTTAAATTGTTTTATTTGATACAGAACCATAAAATCTCACCTATTATTACCAAAAACATCTCATTGTTCAGTATGATGTATAAAACTATCAGTGCTTGCTGTGTATTTCGATTTTGTGAGTTATTGTTCACTTCTGTCTGATTCTGATCTCGAGCAGCTTCTGTTAAGAACAGAAAATACAAGAGTTTTGAGTTTAGAAATAAATTTGATACATTATGTGCATGGTAACTGCTTTTAGATTAAATAACAACAGATGAAACAGGTTTGTCATAATTTTAATCACACTCACCAGTGATGTAAAGTCTGGTGCCATGGCTGAGCCGTAGAGATGGGCCTGTTTTTACACAATAATATATCCCTAATTCATCAATAGTGATGTTAATTATAAATAAACAGCTGAAGGTTAGTGATGAATATTTGTATTTGAATCTTTCATCATATAAAAAAGGTATTGTAGATTGTGATGTGAAGGTTCGCATTATTAGCACTGGAGAATCTGTCAGTTTCTGGAAAACCCAATAAATCTCTCTTACATCAATCTGACAGTCTAAAGTCACGTTTTGCCCTAAATTCACCTGTTTTTCAGGTAAACTCTCTGTAGTTTGACACACCAGCAGCACTGTGGAGATAAAACACAGATCATTCTGTAAAAGTCAACAAATTCAGCTCTGTAAAACTATCCAATCATGACCAAATCAATGAAACCATAAAAATTGAGACTTAAACTTGACGAAGAGTAAAAGATGCACCGTCCGCATTCTGTAATTGTTTAGTTTATATGCAGTAAAATATCTTACTATGAATAAGCCGATGCGTTGATGTTTTCCACGGTGTGTGACTCTGTACATGAACTTAACATATAAAGCAGAGCAGAGTTGAGGCCGACTAACCCACAGCTGTGAGAAAACTCACTCAGAGCGGATGAATGTAGAGAGACAATGAAGATACGATAAACAAACCTCTCTCTACAGCACTCAGCATTACACACGTCCAGTTTGATCAGACAAATGAGCAACACGGCTTACAGTAGAAGGCCTTTTATTGACACTGAAATATATTAATAAACCCTTAACACATAAACTTACAATCTGGATATTAACACACACACAGAGTGGCCAAAAGTGACGTCCAAATGTTTTTTTAATGACCCTACAAGTTCAATTAAACCATGAAAATATGAGGACAATATTTTATATTTTTAAAATATTTTAATTATGAGGGAAGAACAAAACACTAAACTTGGTTAAGGTATTTATCTAACAAAATTATTTGAAAAAAAAAAAGGCAAACTACAGCTACAGGTTTTATTTAACTATGCAAGATAAATGCATAGAAAAACAGAAAGCTTACAGAAAAATAATACATTGACTATAACAATCAGTTATTAATATATCATTTGTTCTCCTTTTTTTCTTTTTTGCATATATTCATAATTTCTTTGTATGACAGCCTGACCAAAAATGATGTCCGCACAATTGGGCATGTTTCATTGCTTTATCATCACAAATAAAACAATTGACTCCAAGCACAATTATGTAATATACTGTAAATTTTTAACATTTTTACTAATATTTGAATAAAGGGTGAAGATTTTATGAGCCACTTTTGGCCACTACTGAATATTGCTTTTTGCCATTTTACATCATTGTGGGTTTAACTGTTTATATAAAAATCCATAGTTAAAGAATGAAGCCACTCAAAAGCAACATATCGAACTTGTATTAATATTTCATTTATAAGACATTATTAAGACAAAAGAAAGGCTGTGCTGAAAAAAAATATTGAGAATTTTGCATTATATACATGATTAGGAAACAAACATCAGTCAATCAAGCTAACAATATTTTATTCTCATTATTTAGCAGAATAGGTGAAATAATCCTTTTATGTATTTTCATGTATTTATAATAGTAATATATTACTGAAAATAAAAATGTAAGCAATACTTTTCTGTGTACTAATACATTTTGATCTGAGGCCTCTAACACAAGCGAAGGCTACAGCCCTGTATATGCTGTAGGCCGATACATATTTAGCTTTGCTTTTTACCATTTTCTGTCATTGTGAGTCACATAAAAACACTTAAAAAATCAAAAACAACTTATTACAGAAATTTACTACAGATTTACTTATCAAGAAAAAAAAAAAGAGAGAAGCAATGCTGAAAAGATATGAACAATTTTGAATTACATTCATGTTTATAAACAATCTATGACATCAGTCAATATTAAACAAACAACAAACTAACAATATTTTACTCTCATTATTTAGCAGAATCTGTTAGACTGTATGAGATGATTTACTCTTGATCATGCTTGTCTAGGTTTTTTTCCAAAAGTGTTGTTGGTCGGACGGGACAGACGAAACTCCACTGCAGAAAACTACAGAAAAGTAAATAAATAAATAAATAGCTGCTAATGTTCATGTAGAGTGTTGTTTTTCAATGTTTAGGCATTGATTAAGAAAGCAGAATAAGAGATGTGTTTTACCTCTTCAGCATTTGTGCTGTAAAGCTGCTCCAGTTCCTCATCTTGACATTGTTTGTGTCTTTTGTTACACGCCTGAAGTTTGATCTGCAGTAGACCTAAAATACCACCAATATTTCTGATGAAACATTGTACAGTTCATCACTAAAGTAATGTACCATTTAAAAGAAAGATATTTTATTGATATATTATTTTATATATTTTAGAACCATAATATCTCACCTATTATTGCAAAAAACATCACAATGCTCAGTATGGCGTATATAATCAGAGCTTGCGGTGTATTCGGACATTGTGAGTTATTGTTCACTTCTGTCTGATTCTGATCTCGAGCAGCTTCTGTTAACAACAGAAAATACAAGAGTTTTGAGTTTAGAAACATCAAACATGCATCAATATTACACACACCTGACAGAAATAAAAGTTAAAAATAAAATACAAATTTGATATCTTATGTGCATGGTTTTAGATCATGTATTGATATAACAATGGTTTGTCATAATTTTATACACTCACCAGTGATGTAAAGTCTGGTGCCATTGCTGAGCTGTAGAATGTTTCCTGTTTTTACACAATAATATATTCCTAATTCATCAATAGTTACGTTACTGATAAATAAATGGCTCAAATTTAGTGATGAATATTTGTATTTGAATCTTTTATCATATAAATGAGGTATTGTAGATTGTGATGAGAAAGTTCGCAGAATCACCACTGGAGAATCTGTCAGTTTCTGGAAAACCCAATAAATCTCTCTTACATCAATCTGACAGTCTAAAGTCACGTTTTGCCCTAAATTCACCTGTTTTTCAGTTAAACTCTCTGTAGTTTGACACACCAGCAGCACTGTGGAGATAAAACACATCTAGTGAAACACATCATTCCTTCAATCTTGAAAACAATCCAATCATGTGAAGATCACAGTGAAATTACATTGAGTAAATTAAACTTACCGAAGAGTAAAAGCTGCATTCTGTGGTTGTTTAATTTATACGCAGTAAAATATTTTACTATGAATCTGAGCAGAAATGCTACTACAGAATAAAAACAGGACACCAGCAAACACACTTAATAGCCATAAAAGTGGAACAGAGGTGAAGACAAAGATAGAAACAGCACAGGCGTTGATGTTTTCCACGGTGTGTGACTCTGTACATGAACTTAACATATAAAGCAGAGCAGAGTTGAGGCCGACTAACCCACAGCTGTGAGAAAACTCACTCAGAGCGGATGAATGTAGAGAGACAATGAAGATACGATAAACAAACCTCTCTCTACAGCACTCAGCATTACACACGTCCAGTTTGATCAGACAAATGAGCAACACGGCTTACAGTAGAAGGCCTTTTATTGACACTGAAATATATTAATAAACCCTTAACACATAAACTTACAATCTGGATATTAACACACACACAGAGTGGCCAAAAGTGACGTCCAAATGTTTTTTTAATGACCCTACAAGTTCAATTAAACCATGAAAATATGAGGACAATATTTTATATTTTTAAAATTTTTAATTATGAGGGAAGAACAAAACACTAAACTTGGTTAAGGTATTTATCTAACAAAATTATTTGGGAAAAAAAGGCAAACTACAGCTACAGGTTTTATTTAACTATGCAAGATAAATGCATAGAAAAACAGAAAGCTTACAGAAAAATAATACATTGACTATAACAATCAGTTATTAATATATCATTTGTTCTCCTTTTTTTCTTTTTTGCATATATTCATAATTTCTTTGTATGACAGCCTGACCAAAAATGATGTCCGCACAATTGGGCATGTTTCATTGCTTTATCATCACAAATAAAACAATTGACTCCAAGCACAATTATGTAATATACTGTAAATTTTTAACATTTTTACTAATATTTGAATAAAGGGTGAAGATTTTATGAGCCACTTTTGGCCACTACTGAATATTGCTTTTTGCCATTTTACATCATTGTGGGTTTAACTGTTTATATAAAAATCCATAGTTAAAGAATGAAGCCACTCAAAAGCAACATATCGAACTTGTATTAATATTTCATTTATAAGACATTATCAAGACAAAAGAAAGGCTGTGCTGAAAAAAAATATTGAGAATTTTGCATTATATACATGATTAGGAAACAAACATCAGTCAATCAAGCTAACAATATTTTTCTCTCATTATTTAGCAGAATAGGTGAAATAATCATTTTATGTATTTTCATGTATTTATAATAGTAATATATTACTGAAAATAAAAATGTAAGCAATACTTTTCTGTGTACTAATACATTTTGATCTGAGGCCTCTAACACAAGCAATGGCTACAGCCCTGTATATGCTGTAGGCCGATACATATTTGGCTTTGCTTTTTACCATTTTCTGTCATTGTGAGTCACATAAAAACACTTAAAAGATCAAAAACAACTTATTACAGAAATTTACTACAGATTAACTTATCAAGAAAAAAAAAAGAGAAGCAATGCTGAAAAGATATGAACAATTTTGAATTACATTCATGTTTATAAACAATCTATGACATCAGTCAATATTAAACAAACTAACAATATTTTACTCTCATTATTTAGCAGAATCTGTTAGACTGTATGAGATGATTTACTCTTGATCATGCTTGTCTAGGTTTTTTTCCAAAAGTGTTGTTGGTCGGACGGGACAGACGAAACTCCACTGCAGAAAACTACAGAAAAGTAAATAAATAAATAAATAGCTGCTAATGTTCATGTAGAGTGTTGTTTTTCAATGTTTAGGCATTGATTAAGAAAGCAGAATAAGAGATGTGTTTTACCTCTTCAGCATTTGTGCTGTAAAGCTGCTCCAGTTCCTCATCTTGACATTGTTTGTGTCTTTTGTTACACGCCTGAAGTTTGATCTGCAGTAGACCTAAAATACCACCAATATTTCTGATGAAACATTGTACAGTTCATCACTAAAGTAATGTACCATTTAAAAGAAAGATATTTTATTGATATATTATTTTATATTATATATTTTAGAACCATAATATCTCACCTATTATTGCAAAAAACATCACAATGCTCAGTATGGCGTATATAATCAGAACTTGCGGTGTATTTGGATTTTGTGAGTTATTGTTCACTTCTGTCTGATTCTGATCTCGAGCAGCTTCTGTTAACAACAGAAAATACAAGAGTTTTGAGTTTAGAAACATCAAACATGCATCAATATTACACACACCTGACAGAAATAAAAGTTAAAAATAAAATACAAATTTGATATCTTATGTGCATGGTTTTAGATCATGTATTGATATAACAATGGTTTGTCATAATTTTATACACTCACCAGTGATGTAAAGTCTGGTGCCATTGCTGAGCCGTAGGCCTGAGTCAGCTGTTTTTACACAATAATATATTCCTAATTCATCAATAGTTACGTTACTGATAAATAACCGGCTCAAAGTTAGTGATGAATATTTGTCTTTGAATCTTTCATCTTGTATAAGAGATGATGTAGATCCTGATGAGAAAGTTCGCAGAATCACCACTGGAGAATCTGTCAGTTTCTGGAAAACCCAATAAATCTCTTTTACACCAGTCTGACAGTCTAAAGTCACGTTTTGCCCTAAATTCACCTGTTTATCAGTTAAACTCTCTGTAGTTTGACACACCAGCAGAACTGTGAAGATAAAACATCTAGTAAAACACATAATTCCTTCAATCTTGAAAACAATCCAATCATGTGAAGATCACAGTGAAATTACATTGAGTAAATTAAACTTACCGAAGAGTAAAAGCTGCATTCTGTGTTTGTTTAATTTATACGCAGTAAAATATTTTACTATGAATCTGAGCAGAAACGCTACTACAGAATAAAAACAGGACACCAGCAAACACACTTAATAGCAATAAAAGTGGAACAGAGGTGAAGACAAAGATAGAAACAGCACAGGCGTTGATGTTTTCCATGGTGTGTGACTCTGTACATGAACTTAACATATAAAGCAGAGCAGAGTTGAGGCCGACTAACCCACAGCTGTGAGAAAACTCACTCAGAGCGGATGTGAGACAATGAAGATACGATAAACAAACCTCTCTCTACAGCACTCAGCATTACACATGTTCAGTTTGATCAGACAAATGAGCAACACGGCTTACAGTAGAAGGCCTTTTATTGACACTGAAATATATTAATAAACCCTTAACACATAAACTTACAATCTGGATATTAACACACACACACAAACACATTTTAGAATGATATACTGTATATTGCTTTACAGTACATACATGTTTAGGTGACAAAAATCAGTCAGTCTAAAACAAACAACAAACAACAAGCTAACAATATTTTACTCTCAGTATATCTCTGTTAGACTGTATGAAATGATTTACTCTTGATTAGGTTTGTGGTTTTGTCTTTGGTTTTTGAAAAGGATCAAAAGTGTTGTTGGTCAGGTGGGATAGACGAAACTCCAGAAAACTACAGAATGGTATAAAAAACATAAATTAGCTTCTAATGTCTGTAGAAAGATTTTTCATCATTTTCACACATTCAGTTGATTGAATAAGAGATGTTTTACCTCGTCACCATTTACGTGGTAGAACTGTTTCAGTTCCTCATCTTGACATTGTTTGTGTCTTTTCTTACACAATTGAAGTTTGATCTGCAATAGGCCTAAAATACCACCAACATTTCTGATTAAACATTATACAATTGGTAACTTAAGGAATGTAGCATAAAGCGTTTAAAAGAAAGATATTTTTATGATATATTATTTTTTTTGATATTTATAGAACCCTTAAATCTCACCTATTATTGCCAAAAAAATCACAATATTCAGTATGACGTATAAAACTATCAGAGTTTGAGGTACAGTTGGATTTTGTGAGTTATTGTTCACTTCTGTCTGATTCTGATCTCGAGCAGCTTCTGTTAACAACAGAAAATACAAGAGTTTTGAGTTTAGAAACATCAAACATGCATCAGTAGACCTCTGATAGAAATAAAGATCAAAATGCAAATATGATACATTATGTCATGGTTTTAAATCATGTATTGATATAACAACAGATCAAACAGGTTTGTTAAGAACATTTTAATCACACTCACCAGTGATGTAAAGTCTGGTGCCATTGCTTTATACAATAATATATTCCTAATTCATCATTAGTGATGTTACTAATAAATAAACGGCTCAAAGTTAGTTATGAATATTTGTCTTTAAATCTTTCGTCATATAATTGAGGTATTGTAGATTGTGATGTGAAGGTTCGCATTATTAGCACTGGAGAATCTGTCAGTTTCTGGAAAACCCAATAAATCTCTTTTACATCAATCTAACAGTCTAAAGTCACATTTTGCCCTAAATTCACCTGTTTTTCAGTTAAACGCTCTGTAGTTTGACACACCAGCAGCACTGTGGAGATAAAACACAGATCATTCTGTAAAAGTCAACATTGTAAACAAATTCATCTCTGTAAAACTATCCAATCATGACCAAATCAATGAAACCATAATAATTGAGTGACTTAAACTTACCGAAGAGTAAAAGATGCACCGTCCGCATTCTCTGCAGTAAGATTACAAATCTGAGCTGAAGTACTGCAGAACTTGAGAAGTAAAAGGAAAGCCCTCCCTTGAAAAGGAGATGTAGTTGAACTGGAACTGAAGTATTTACCCAAATATTGAAACAGAAGTATAAGGTATTTAAGTATTTAATATCTGTGTTGGTGAAACAGCATTTGTAATGTTGCGTTGACACAATTGCACTAATACTCAAATGATTCAAATCAGCTGGTTAATGAAGGCTAACCGAAAAAAGTTATCATCAGTCTTGTTTACAGATTTGAGTTTCATTTTCACATGAGCAATCAGGACTAATTACTGTCACAACATCCCATTCCACTCAATTAATGGATCTGATTTTAGCAACTCAGAAAGAGACAAAAACAAACCATTGAAAATCACAAAGTTGATTTATTCTAAAAGCAGACATTATAAAACTTGATTGACATTTTAATTGCAGATTTTAATATTTCTTTAATATTAATAGACAAGAGCAAAACTTGTTTTAAAGTTCTTGAGAGTCATTATTTCATTCCATGTTCAAGCAGCACACAATACTGATCAATAGAATCAAACAGCAATCAATCTGTCAGTATGTTGCTATATTTCATATGCAGAGTATGACTGTAAATCTATATTCATGATCGGTCAGTGGATTCTGAGGAGGAACAACAGAGCCGTTGGTCTGAATGGACGTTATTCTTCTGTCACGCTCATGAAACTTCACGTCAGTCCTCTAAACAATTCATAAAAAACATGCTGCTAATTCCCATCTCCCAATTTGTTAAACAGTTTTATGTAACAGTTTAATTAAAAAAAAAAAACTAATAATAATGTAGAATAATAATAATATATAAATCTCAGATGTATAATTGCAGTATGAACTCTTACCATTGTCCAGTCCGGATCCAGATCCAGATCCAGATCCAGATCCCTCACTGTCCTCTTGAGTCAGGTCTTTAGAAAAAGCAAGTAAAGTAACTTACTTAATGTATTGCTTATGCATAAATATAGTAGCATTCATAATAATAATAATAATAGGCCTATCTCTCAGGTTTATAAATGTATTGCAATTTACCAGTGGTGTCCAGTCTGATACCATCACTGATCTCTTTAGTCCAACCTGGTTTTACGCAGTAATAAGTTCCTAAATCATCAGCAGTGACATTATTAATGATTAATTGGCTCCTGCTTCCCTCTGAATATTTGTTGCACAATTTTTCATCATAATATTCAGGCTTTTCAGATCCAAATGTTCGCAGTATCATCACCGGACGAGCGGATGATTTTATCACATACCAAATAACGGCCTTTAATCTAAACTCACAGGTTACAGTCACACTCTGTCCTAAAGTCACCTGTTGATCAGTTAAACCTTCTGTGTGTTGAGACCACACAAACACACCTGAACACACAGAAAACATCATTCAGATCATCTGATCATGACAGAATCACATTGAATCACACAATTTGACATGAAATAAACTTACAGAGGAGTGAAAGCAGCAGAGTCTTCATTCTGTGATCTTGTTGAACTTGTGTGCAGATTGATGTGTGTAACTTTATAACGTCTCTTAGAGGAAGTGCTGCTGCTGAGCGTCAAAACACAAAATGAATCAGATGATTCGCTGAAATGATGCAAGTACAACTTAATTCTTATTGTTTGTTTACTGTAAGTGATGCCTTGTTTTGGAAAAGTTAGGTCCAAATATCTATCTTACCTTCAGTTCAAAATCAGTTCATAATTGTTTTAGTTTTAATGAATCTATAATACAAAACAAAAAAGCTTCCAAAATATACTTTTTCTTTTGTGGGTTTGCATCATATCCTGCAGATTCATCAAATTCTTGTTATAGATGTTAAAAATAACGTGCTCCTTTTATATTCGAGACCAAATAAACAAGCGCATGAGAGACAAAACTGAACAATAAAAGCAATCCTCTGTAGGCTACAGATAGATCATATGGACTGAATAGAACCTTTTTCATCAGTACAAGTTGAGTAAGTCAAAATGAGGTCACAGCGCACTCACATGCTCATACTGTGAGCTCACCATGTGAGACCACTGTGATATTTCTATTTGACGGATGCATTCAGATTCTGGTGTTGTTTTGGTGACTCTCATGATCTCATGTGTTGACTGGGAAGTGATGATGATGATGATGATGATGATGATGATGTGTTCAGTCCATCCTTTTAGGGAAAGTGATGCAATTCAATTCCATTAAGTAAGTAGTTGTTAAATTAAAGAGATAGTTCACCCTAAAAAAAAAAAAAAAAAATGTCCCGCTTGCACTCGTCCATATAATGGCAGTGAATAGCGTCCAGGATCAAGTGTTTTAAAAAGACATGCGACACGTGACGTATATTGCAAGTGTTCTGGGGGTGTACGATATGAAATTTAATGTACTATTTAATGAAAATCCTGAGCTTGGCCAATGGTCCATGAGCTTGCCGTGTAGCCGTGCACTGAATTGCACTGAGAATTTAAAAATTCTCCTTTTGTGGTCCATAAAAAAAGAAGGGCATCTGGCATTAGAACAACACCAGGATGAGTAAATGAAAACTTAATTTTCATTTTAGTGAACTATCCCTTTAAGTAGTGTCTGGTGATTCATTTACCCTAAACAATTGTGTAACCATCACATGAGCTTGATTTGAAATTTAGACACAATTTTCACTTCCTGTTTTTTCCCCAAGAACATATCAAAACATTCTTTGTTTTTACTTTTTAAAAATGTTTGATGTGCTGAGCATTTTGGTTTCCTTCCTTTAAAACTGTCCAGAGTCATCCGTAAAATCAACAAATTGTGATCTTTTCAGTTTAGATGAAAATGGTAATATCTAAATGAAATGGTTTTATTAAAATATATATATATATATATATATATATATTATTTAACATCACTGAGTTACATTAATTTATACCAACAAAAGTGAGTTTTATGGGTCAAATAATTTTTTTTTTTTTTTGCTCTTTAACAATTGCAGGTTATCACTTTTTACAGTGTAGGTTTAAATGTGTCCATTCCTGTTTGTTTGGTTTGTTTTTTCTTTTGTTAAAATGATGGAAAATGTTTTGAATTACCCATTAATGTTTTTAAAAATTCAGTAAATGAAAATTTTGAATACTTACATCTGTCAGGGTTGTTTGGTTTGTTTGTGTTTTAGGGGCTGTTTACACGACACCGTTTTCAACTAAAAATGGAAAACTTTTTATTTGTTTTGGCCGTTCATTTACACAACAACAGCGTTTTGGTGGCCTGAAAAGGCAAACTTTTGAAAACGAGTTTCAAAGTGCAAGGTTTTGAAAACGCTACCGTTGTCATCTCCATGTAAAATGCAAAAACGCGAATCTGTGAAAACAGTGACATCATGCACATGCGTATTACATAGTGTTGCCAAGTCTGCGGTTTTCCCACAGAATTGAGCTACTTTAACACTGTTGCCGTGGGTTGTTTTTCATGTCTGCAGGTTGAAGCGACCACATGATATTTAGCCCCTGGAATATAAATTTTACCAGAGAAACCCCGCCAAAAACGCAGATTTTACCCCCCGAGTGTGATTTTTACGCCAGGGCTAGTTTTGAGCAGCAATTGGGCGGGTTTTGTTGTGAAAACCTGGCAACCCAGGTATTAAGTGTTTAGTCTATCCACCTTATTTTTCAATGCAGAAGTAAGGTGTTTTCTGTGAATGTACGAGACCTCTGATTTATTAGCTGCTATAGGGAAATAATGAGAAGAATATCAAAGTGCAGTAAACTGTAAAAATAAGGTGGATAGGCATGCGTGTTTGGCACGAGTGCTCTGTAAAAGAATGCGTATTCAATTCAATTTTTCAATTCACATTTATTTGTATAGTGCTTTTCACGATACACATCGTTTCAAAGCAGCTTTACAAAGAATGCATGTCAACATTACAATTTAGAGAATGCAGTTAGCTAACAATGTAATAATTTAGGCAATTTAATTTACAATCACTGTTAGCAGTTTAATTGAAGGTAGAAGCAATGAGCTCCTGGAAATAATTAATTACATATTAACAATAATTAGGATATATAGAAATTTGGGAATGTGCATGTTGATCCAGATGTTGCGTCATCTGTAGTCCTAGCAGGAGTTGGCGCCGTCTTTTCAAAGGTGTTGGTCATCTGAGATCTTCTTAAGAGGCTGGATCCAAACTGAAGCTGATGTACTCGGCGTCCCGAGATAAAACAGAAAAGCAAATGGAGAATAATTAGTGTAGCTGCTGTTCATAACATTAAGCAAAGATAGTCATGTGCAATTGATCTGATATGAGATGCATTATGTGAATGCTTGGCTAAAGAGATGCGTCTTTAATCTAGATTTAAACTGGGTGAGTGAGCCTGAGCCCCGAACATTATCAGGAAGGCTATTCCAGAGTTTAGGAGCCAAATGTGAAAACGCTCTCCCTCCTTTAGTGGACTTAGATATCCTAGGTACAACCAGAAGTCCAGAGTTTTGTGATCTTAAAGAGCGTGAAGGATTGTAGGGCGATAGAAGATCGGTTAAGAACACAGGAGCTAATCCATTTAGAGCCTTATAGGTCATTAGCAATACTTTATAATCGATACGGAACTTAATAGGTAACCAGTGTAGAGATGATAAAATTGGTGTTATATGATCATATTTTCTTGACCTGGTAAGAACTCTAGCAGCTGCATTTTGGACTAATTGTAGCTTGTTTATTGAGGAAGCAGGACAACCAGCTAGTAATGCATTACAGTAATCTAGTCTAGACGTCATGAAAGCATGAACTAATTTTTCCGCATCAGAAATAGATAACATATTCCGTAGCTTAGCAATGTTTCTGAGGTGGAAGAAGGCTGTTTTTGTAACATATGAGATATGATTTTCGAAGGACAAGTTGCTGTCTAATATAACACCCGGGTCTTTAACTGTCGAGGATGGAGTAACAGTACATCCTTCTAAATGCAGATTGTAGTCTGAGAGATTCTGTGTACAGGTTTTTGGTCTAATAAGTAATACTTCAGTCTTATCTGAATTTAATAGAAGAAAATTACTAGTCATCCAATGTTTTACTTCTTTAACACAATGAGCATGTGCGTAATCTTTCTTTACAAAGTGACATTGCCAACTACTTGTCTGGCATGCGTTTTTAGTCATTTTCGCAGATCCGTGTGAACGGGGATAGTTTTGATAACGTTGTCATCTGTACAAAAAAAACTTTTTCATTTTTAGTACATCGTTTTCGTGTAAACGTAGTCTTGAGTTTGCTGTGCCTGCCTGTCTGTGTTTAGTATTAGTTTGTTTCCATGGTTTTTCATTGTTTGATTAAGTTGAACACCTGTTACTCGTTGCTTTGATTGGTTTGGTTTTTTATATAATGAGCTTGCTTTCTCTCAGTCTTCATTTGGTATTCATTGTGTAAAGTTGGTTGTTCCGTTCGTGTTTTGATCCAGAGAACCTGAGTGTTGTGTTAAGTTTTGAGTTTGGAAATAAAGGACTGCTGTGTTTAGATCCATCTGTATGTTCTTCTCTGCCAGCTGTGACAATATCTTCTTGTAGAAATAAAGACTGATCATGTTAGTCATGTTAGTCAACAGTTTTAAAGAAAAGAATCCAAATGTGCTGAAATGTTCAGTACATCAACATTTTTCAATAGTTAAAAAAAGAGGTTCAGGAAAAATCTGTCAGTGAAAAATTAAAAAAAAGTTGGGTGAATGAAAATTCAAGTTCAAATCAAGCTCATTTGGGGTGCGTTTCGTCATTACCAACACAATTCAATGGAACCTGCGGCCATAGTTGGCTAACAATGCTTTTGGGAAACGCAGCCCAGGTGATTACACAATTGTTTAGGGTAAATGAATCACCCACATCCCTTTTTTCCAGACACCAACTGAATTGCATCACTTTCCCTAAAAGGAAAGATGGCTTAGACTGAACTGAACACATCATCATCATGACTTAGTTACATAAAACCTCATACCACAACAAAACATCAGAACATAATAAAAACCTTATTGTCACATAAACTCAACAAAAATGTTATATAAATAAATAAAATGTCTTATGTAAGTGCTCATTTATGCTTTATAGGCCCAGTTTCACAGACAGGGCTTAGATTAAGCCAGGATTAGGTCTTACTTCAATTAGGACATTTAAGTAGCTTTTATAAACGTGCCTTAGAAAAAAACATTACTGGTGTGAATCTTGAGACAAAACAATGACACTGACATATTTTAAGATCTGTCAGTACAAGTTGCTTTCAGTTAAAATTGTTCAAACATGAGTTTTAGTCTGGGACAAGGCTTAAACCTTGTCTGTGAAACCGGGGGATAAAGTGTGTCAAGAAGGGGGTAAAAATATAAAAGAATTAGAAAAACTAGACACTAACTGTTTATTTGGTCTGGAATGACTCAAGACAGCAACCATTACCAGAAATTTATTTTTAAAGGGTACATAACATACAGTTTCCGCCAATCTCATGTTAATCTTGAGTACCTATAGAGTAGTATTGCATCCTTCATATCTCCAAAAAAAGTCTTTAGTTTTATCATATTTATAAAAGATAAATACGCTGTACCGACTCTTTCCGAAAAAAGCTTCCGTGGGCAGAGCTAAAGAGTCATGAGCATGCGCAGCTTTTGCGTAGCAATAGTCTGCAAGCTGCGACATCATTATAAATAAAAAGGGAACAAAAACGTTTGTGTTGTTTACATTATATGCACTTGCGTGCCGAATGCCAACAAAACACATACATTTGATACAGTTTTACTCACCGTCCGCGATCTGCAAATCCAGCGTCAAACTGGGACTTGTTTCAAAACATTCGTCACTGAAATTCCGGGAACAATCAAACATATGTGCACAACTCCGTTACTGCCCCGGAAAGACAAACTGCATCCACTGTTCCCTTAACCCTGGGTTCTTTGGGAAGCTGAAAAAGGTTATCTTGCCCTCACAACCAAAAACACACTTCTTTAGTGACATTGTTGAAAAATCTCTTGGCTTCGGTAACCCGAACGAAGCATGTTGATGGGTGTGCTCTTGCTCTGGGTGGTGTGTGTGTGCACGCTTATCAGGGAGAAGTGCCTATACTTCACTGTGTACTTAATGTACGTAGATATTAAAATTGGTCAAATTAAAATGTACTGATCTATGAGCCATGTTTATTATGTATTCTAGCCAGCACTAGTCATTAGTCAGCTGCACTAATAAGAAAGATTAGTGCAGACATTAAAGGCAAGTTTACACGACAACGATGTACTAAAAACAGAAAAGTTTTTCCATTGCGTTTTTTGTGTTCAGATGACAACGTTGTCAAAACAGTTCACACGGATCTGCAAAAACAATTAAAAAGGGTGTATTATTTATGCCAGGCCAGTAGTTGGCGATGTTACTTTGTAAAGAAACACTACGTGCCTATAGACTGAACACGTAATACGCATGTGCATGGTCACCATTTTTACGAATTCATGTTTTTGTAGTTTACATGGAGATGACAACGCTATAATTTTCAAAAACTTGCACTTTGAAACCCGTTTTCAAGACCCCAAAACGCTGTTGTTGTGTAAATGAACTGCCAAAAAGCATAAAAAGTCTTTTGGGAAACATGTAAGTATATATTCTGTAGCTTCTGAAGGACAATGCTAAATGAAAAAATATAATCTTTAAACAAAATAAGAAAAAAATACATATCTTCAACCTGTTCAAATGTTTTCACCCCCCTGCATTGATGCTTTTTTAATAGTTGTGTTTGAGTCCCTCAGTTGTCCTCAGTGTGAAAAGATGGATCTGAAGATCATAGTCACTGCTGGAAAGGGTTCAAATATGCAAAAGATGCTGGAAAACTGAAGAATCTGCAGGACCTGGAGGAATTTTCTGAAGAACAGAGCTCAGTTTAACTGCTCAGGACAAACAAGGGACTCATGAACAACCATCACAAAACAAAAAAACTGTCGTAGATCATCCAGGTAACCACACACAGTGTTAAGAACCAAACAAAAACTTTTGAATGGGATCATTTTTATAAATTCAGCTATTATTTTGTTTTGTGGACTGTATGTGTGAAATATCTTATTCAGGACAGTACTAAATAAAAAATAACATGCATTTTTTATGATCCCTCTTATTTTGTTAAAATCATTAACATTTTGTATGTAAACTTTTGAACACAACTGCACATAACCTGAGACGATTTCTTCAGTTTGAAATAACGAGGAATGAAATGTTTTTATGAAATATAGTGGAGTAAAGTATGATATTATGCTGAATAAAAGCCTAAATGCAATCTGTTAATCATATAAAGTGATCGAGTCTCTTCAGAAAATTTGGACTAAACCACTCTAGTTTTACAATCTCTTTACGAACTTCTTGAAGAGTCAGAGTGGTATTTGCGTAGCTGTCAATGGAGGAACAGAAATCTCTCAGATTTCATTAAAAAGATCTTTATTTGTGTTTTGAAGATGAATGAAAGTCTTACGGGTTTGGAACGACATGAGGGTAAGTAACTGATGATGATATTTTTATTTCTGGGTGAACTAACCTTTAAGTTGGCATCATTTCATCATTACATCTGATTCATTTTGTGTTTTGTGAAGCTCAGCAGCAGCACTTCCTCTAAGAGACGTTATATAAAGTTACACACATCAACCTTCACACAAATTCAACAAGATCCCAGAATGAAGACTCTGCTGCTTTCACTCCTCTGTAAGTTTATTTCATGTCAAATTGTGTGATTCAATGTGATTCTGTCATGATCAGATGATCTGAATGATGTTTTCTGTGTGTTCAGGTGTGTTTGTGTGGTCTCAACACACAGAAGGTTTAACTGATCAACAGGTGACTTTAGGACAGAGTGTGACTGTAACCTGTGAGTTTAGATTAAAGGCCGTTATATGGTTTGTGATAAAATCATCCGCTCGTCCGGTGATGATACTGCGAACATTCGGATCTGAAAAGCCTGAATATTATGATGAAAAATTCCGCAACATATATTCAGAGGGAAGCAGGAGCCAATTAATTATTAATAATGTCACTGCTGATGATTTAGGAACTTATTACTGCGTAAAACCAGGTTGGACTCTAGAGGTCAGTGATGGTATCAGACTGGACACCACCGGTAAGTGTTAAACTGCAATACATTTATACTGAGATATGAACATTATTTTTGTAATATTATTATAACATGTATATTTTTATGAAACAGTTATAAACTTTAAAAAAAATGAATGTGTAAATGTGAAGCGTCTTTATAAATGGGAATGTATGTATGTGTTTTTTATAATGTATGTTTTTTATCATTTGCTCAGAGATCTGACGTGAAGTTTCATGAGCGTGACAGAAGAATAACGTCCATTCAGACCAACGGCTCTGTTGTTCCTCCTCAGAATCCACTGACCGGTCATGAATATAGATTTACAGTCATACTCTGCATATGAAATATAGCAACATACTGACAGATTGATTGCTGTTTGATTCTGTTGATCAGTATTGTGTGCTGCTTGAACATGGAATTAAATAATGACTCTCAAGAACTTTAAAACATGTTTTGCTCTTGTCTATTAATATTAAAAAATGACTAAAATCTGTCTGCAATTAAAATGTCAATCAAGTTTTATAATGTTTGCTTTCCAAATAAATCATCTTTGTAATGTTTCTGACTGTTTGTCTCTCTCTGAGTTGCTAAAATCATGGGATGTAGAGACAGTAATTAGTCCAATTCAGCTCTCCTGATTGGTCATTTAAAAATGAAAGCAATATCTGGATATAACAAACAAGAATAATTACTTTTTATCAACTTGCAGTTGTAATCGGTCAACCAGCTGATTTGAGTCATTTGAGTATTAGTGCATTTGTGGACGCCACTTTACAAATGCTGTTTCACCAACACAGACCTTAAATATTAATAGACAATATTAGTAATAATAGACAGTATGTTATCCCACATAAGAGGCGACGTTCAGAGCGAAGGGTGCACCTCGCTGGACACATCCTACGCATGCCCGACACCACCAGGAGAATGCAGAGGACAGGGAAGACCAAGGAAGACATGGAGACAGATGTTTCACGAAGACCTGAAGAATGTCGGTGTCCCATGGGAAGATGTGGAGAATGGGGCTACAGATTGGATACGTTGGAGGACAAATGTGCCCAATGTGCCCAGCACAGGACTTGATGATGTTGTGAGTTTATACATAACTGTAGGGCAGGGGTTCTCAAAATCCGGACTCTGGTCCGGATCCGGACCCGAAGGGAATTCAATCCGGACCCGCCTCCATTTCGTGTTTCAAGAGTGTGTGTATGGGTGCTGGAAACGGTCAAAATGGATTTAAAGACGGCGTTTCCTTTATACTCTTGCATTTAACCTTAAAAAGGGCAATAGACCATAAAGAGACATCAGAAAAATTATTTATTGCTATTTTCCATCTTATTAGGACACAAATAATTTTTGATTTAAAAAAAACATGACTTTTATTTTTTATTTTAATGTTTGTATATATGCTATACATTAATTATTATACATCATTTATTAATGTTAATTAATGTTAATATTAATGGTAATTATTATAAATCATTTATTAATTTTAATTTTATTATTTTTTATTTTAATGTTTTTATATATATATTATACATTAATTATTATACATTATTTAATATTAATTAATGTTAATATTAAAGTGAATTATTATACATCATTTATTTTAATTTTATTACATTTTTATGTTTTAATGTAATGTTTTTATATATATTATACATTAATTGTTCTACATTATTAATTAATATTAATTCATTTTAATAATGTGAATTATCGTACATCATTGATGTTAATTTTTTACAATTTTTATTTTTGATTTTAATATTATATATATATACTTTAATTATTGTACATCATTTATTAATTTTAATTTTATTAAATTTTGATTTTTGATTTTAATGTTTTTATATATTATACAATAATTATTAAACTATTTATTAATATTAATGTTTATCATACATCATTAATGTTAATTTTTTACAATTTTTATTTTTTATTTATATATATATATATATATATACATATAATCAAATTAATATATAATATATAATCACATTAATTATTATACATAATTTATTAATGTTAATTAATGTTAATATTAATGTTAATTATTATACATCATGTATTAATGTTAATTTTTTAAAAATTGTTTTTAACATTTTTTTTCATGTTAATGTAAATGCCAAATATGACACAACAGGCTTGTGGGCAGCATTTATTTGTCCATCTGTCAATTATCATTGAATTGCATATGAGCTATAAAAACCTGTATGTTTGAAATAGGCATTAATACCCGATGTAGGAAATGATACTCAATAAGACACACACACACACACACACACACACACACATCAAAGTGCATTCAACCTCTTGCACAATGTCCCATTTTCAAACACTCATAAAAATCTTTCCTTTATAGGTTTGCTCATTCTGTCAGCTGATATTTGATACATTGTCACTCTGACTAGTATTGTATTAATTGTCACGTAATTTTACTGTACTGATTTGGAGAAAATTAAAGACAAACTCACCCCCAAACATCAAAGTGCATTCTAGCACTTACACCATGTCCCATTTTCAAACACTGAGAAAGCGCTGCCGGTGTCGGTGTATGGATACTGCAGAAAAGCGAGAGTTTTGGAGAGATATTTATCGAAAAATGATATTTTGACACCACTTTTAAGAAACCTCAAACCTGAAAGATTTGGGGCTTTTGAAAAAACTTTCGGGGCTCCCCCTAAGCCCACCCCTAGCGCCGCCCCAGTTTAATAGTATTTAACCTGTGCTGTGTAGGCAACAATTACTTAAATTGAACATTATTTTTTTAACTGAAGCACGCTGGACCCCTGGGTCCTCTTCTTGGGGGGTCGCATTTAAGTTGTCACTGGGATTGAGACTTTATTGCCCTGGATATAAGCTAATTAACGTTTTATTTTCTTTTATTGATTTTTTTTCTGGACACGCCAGAGGTGGATTTATTTTTCAAGAAAACTAAAACGTGTCGCGAGACATAATGCGGCTGGACACATCTGTGGTTGTTTTGGTCACTTTCGCCTACATCGTGTGCCTCTGCGGATCGCTACATGGAGAAAGTGAGTAATAACACGCTTTAATTCACAACATGTTGATTTGTTATTCTGCTTTGTGTGTACGCTCCGTTTTGATCATTTCATTTCCTATTTGGAATGGAATAACGAGAAGCTCGTTTATTCGATTTTTTTCGTTTAGTTTAACAAACGGAAAATGAGCTTTTGGCCCGATTTCTCATTTTTCGTTTGTGATTTACAAATCGGTTTATGGTCAAATAAAGACGTCATAAAAACTTTCATTCTGGCTCCTCAGTGGACGTCTTTTCAACGTACGACTTTTGTGACAAAGACGTTGAAAAGACGCCTTCTGGACATAATTTTGTTAAGTGGGCTGCATATAAGTGAGTGATATTACGTAAGTTTAAAAAAAAAAAAAAAAAAAAAACCACATTATCATACATCCCCATGAGTTAGCTATGAGCTCTTCAGTTTGCAAAACTAATGTTGCACTTGCATTCATTTACAGAGAGAACACCACACCACACACACACACACACACACACACCCCTAATGTCCATAACATTTCCCACTCGCCTCATTAAAAGGCGAGTGGGAAATGTTATGGACATGTTCTCATGGTCATGTTTATCATTGATTTTTACGTCCAATCCTTGTTGCTCATACGTCATTCAGTAGGCTAAACATTTTACTTGTATTCATATTATATAAACTATTTTCATTGCATTTATCAACCTACTAAAAAATAGAAATACTGTATAGCCTAATACACCAAACTCCGTGTCAGCGTCCTGTATGACTTGTGATCTCTCAAGTGTCTTACATTAGAGGCGAAGCTTCGCAGCAGCACTAATTACGGTTAAATATAACTCATTTCCACTCATTGGGAGGGTTACATTAAAAATGTATTCCGTTACAGTTACAAATTACTTCATAAAAAAGGTATTCAGTAACGTAATCCAAGTACCACAATATAAAAGTAATGTAATCTGATTACTTTTGGATTAGGTTACTTCAAGGTCACATATAGGCTAAAGAAAGAAAGAAAGAAAGAAAGAAAGGCAGAAAGAAATAAAAGAAAGAAAGAAGGAGATAAATTGCATTTTTAAATTTAATTTTAATTATTTCTTCTCAATTTCTGCAAGTTTTTAAATGTTACACGTTCCGCCTACTTTTGAATGGGTCTCAACAATAATAAAAAAAAAAAAAAAAATTAAAAATCGGATAAATCTATTGCAATATTATTATCGTTGTTGTTTAGAGCTTAAAAATATAAAAGTGACATCAGATCATAACTAAACTGAACAAGCTCGGGTCAAACATTTCTGTTTATGTTTGTTCTGCTTTCATTTTAATGTTTAGCATTTTGGTTAGCCTACTTTTAAAACCTTTTTAAACTAAGCAATCATGTCTTATTTCCACAACTTGGGAATACACAGCCTTGAATATCCTATATATGTAAAGGGATATTCAGACATCTAGTGGCTAAAGTATGATATTACAGTTTATTTTTTTAGTCCTTTGATAAAGAAAGTGTTTTCGTAGCTGGAAGGCGGAGTTTGCACTGTGTTGTTTGCATTTTCTTCTTTGAAAACAAAATAGCAGCAAAATTTCCATGAATTGAAAGCATTTTCCACGCGGCCAGCATCGTTTCAACTAGCAGCAGTGATGCAAATCTGCTTCCGAGGAGATTGTAGATGGGTGTTATTTGCGCATATTTGGCTCGCGTGAGTCATCACTGGCAACAGAACCAGGAACTACTGTATAATCAAGCAGCGCTTAATATTGTGTTATTATGGCAAAATAATGATTTATTTAGTTTTAAATAAAACCATTGTAATCCTGATAATATCTCCCCCTTTTTCAAAATGTAACTGTAATCTGATTACTACGTTTTTTGACGTAACTGTAACGAATTACAGTTACTGGATTTTTGATTACATAACGCCGTTAGATGTATTCCGTTACTCCTCAACCCTGCTCATTTCTGATTTAAATGTCAGCGAGTGGTGGTTCGCGGGGCGACAAAAACTTAGTAAAGTGGGATGATTTGATAATGCCGTACGGACTCTTATTCTACCTGGTAGACGGCGCGGTTTGACCAATCAGATGAAAGGGGCGTTTCAGCGCCGCGCACATGTGCGAATGAAATATCAAAGCCATAAATCAATCAAAGTGGGAAATCAAATCGGGAAATCCATTTATTAAACTAAATGAAAAAACGAATAAACGAGCCGTCTTTTCATTTCTCATTATTCCATTCCAAATAGGAAATGAAATGATCAAAACGTACACGGACCGTGAACTATTATTATGGAAGTAAAATAGTGCCATATGTTTTTGAAACAAAAAGCATGTTAAATTGCACTAATTGAAAAAAAAAAATGCATTGCATTAACCGTGCTTGTATTTTAATGCATTGTATTTTTAGGGCTTGCATTTTTATGGGCTGAAATTCAACATGGTTGTATATTTAAGCTGTGAATATTTCAATTCAAAACATTTCACACACATTTTCATTGTTAAAAATGCAATAATCCATATTCACCTTTCAGATTTCACTTCCAAAATATTCATTCTGTTTAAAAATACAACCTATAATATTCAGCAGGCAATTTTCGGGCCATTTTATTTTGCGTCCACAAATTCGTGTCCACAAATTCAGTGGTTTCAACATTTCAACATTTCACATCTGGGAACTGCAGGAAAAGCAGTAGAGTACCGAGCATAATCTCCATCTGCTGTTAGTCGACCTCACCAGCAGGTGGTGCAAGCGCGTGTTGACGAAGAGCAGAGCAACAGTTAGAGCAAGTCATTCATTTCATTAATTAAAACTGATTTACATTAACGGAGCAAGCGGTAAGTGTATGTGTGATGATTATCAGGGACAGTATATATGCAGAAAAGCTGATAAAGACACAAAAGTTGTGTTTACATTTAATTCAATGTCTTCACTGTTACTTTCCCTGTGAAGCCTACATGTAAGCAGCTTTCTCTACAGTGAACGAGATTATAACGTTATTATCTGATGCTGATGTACAGTTCAAATGTTAAATCTGAGGTAGACATATAACTTTCCTTAACTTTATATTGTGGCGCTGTGCTGCAGTATACCTCAGATTTAACGTTTGAATTGTACATCAGCATCGGAGAATAACGTTATAATCTTGTTCACGGTAGAGAAAGCTGCTTGCTCCGTTAATGTAAATCAGAAATGAATGACTTGCTCCAACTGTTGCTCTGCTCTTCATCAACACGCGCTTGCACCACCTACTGGTGAGGTCGACTAACAGCAGATGGAGATTATGCTCGGTACTCTACTGGTATTCCTGCAGTTCCCGGATGTGAAATGTTGAAATTTGAACCACTGAATTTGTGGACGCGAAATAAAATGGACCAAAAATTGCCTGCTGAATATTATAGGTTGTATTTTTAAACAGAATGAATATTTTGGAAGTGAAATCTGAAAGGTGAATATGGATTATTGAATTTTTAACAATGAAAATGTGTGTGAACTGTTTTGAATTTAAATATTCACAGCTTAAATATACAACCATGTTGAATTTCAGCCCATAAAAATGCAAGCCCTAAAAATATAATGCATTAAAATACAAGCACGGTTAATGCAATGCATGTTTTTTTTTTCAATTAGTGCAATTCAAGGTGCTTTTTGTTTCAAAAACATATGGCATTATTTTACTTCCATATATTATAGTTCACATCTGAGGGGACTTGTGGAATTCACTCCATGTATACTTTGGGCAGCTCCAATGTGTTGGCGAGGGAACACTGCAAAATGCAAAAACGCGAATCTGTGAAAACGGTGACATCATGCACATGCGTATTACATAGTGTTGCCAAGTCTGCGGTTTTCCCACAGAATTGAGCTACTTTAACACTGTTGCCGTGGGTTGTTTTTCATGTCTGCAGGTTGAAGCGACCACATGATATTTAGCCCCTGGAATATAAATTTTACCAGAGAAACCCCGCCAAAAACGCAGATTTTACCCCCCGAGTGTGATTTTTACGCCAGGGCTAGTTTTGAGCAGCAATTGGGCGGGTTTTGTTGTGAAAACCTGGCAACCCAGGTATTAAGTGTTTAGTCTATCCACCTTATTTTTCAATGCAGAAGTAAGGTGTTTTCTGTGAATGTACGAGACCTCCGATTTATTAGCTGCTATAGGGAAATAATGAGAAGAATATCAAAGTGCAGTAAACTGTAAAAATAAGGTGGATAGGCATGCGTGTTTGGCACGAGTGCTCTGTAAAAGAATGCGTATTCAATTCAATTTTTCAATTCACATTTATTTGTATAGTGCTTTTCACGATACACATCGTTTCAAAGCAGCTTTACAAAGAATGCATGTCAACATTACAATTTAGAGAATGCAGTTAGCTAACAATGTAATAATTTAGGCAATTTAATTTACAATCACTGTTAGCAGTTTAATTGAAGGTAGAAGCAATGAGCTCCTGGAAATAATTAATTACATATTAACAATAATTAGGATATATAGAAATTTGGGAATGTGCATGTTGATCCAGATGTTGCGTCATCTGTAGTCCTAGCAGGAGTTGGCGCCGTCTTTTCAAAGGTGTTGGTCATCTGAGATCTTCTTAAGAGGCTGGATCCAAACTGAAGCTGATGTACTCGGCGTCCCGAGATAAAACAGAAAAGCAAATGGAGAATAATTAGTGTAGCTGCTGTTCATAACATTAAGCAAAGATAGTCATGTGCAATTGATCTGATATGAGATGCATTATGTGAATGCTTGGCTAAAGAGATGCGTCTTTAATCTAGATTTAAACTGGGTGAGTGAGCCTGAGCCCCGAACATTATCAGGAAGGCTATTCCAGAGTTTAGGAGCCAAATGTGAAAACGCTCTCCCTCCTTTAGTGGACTTAGATATCCTAGGTACAACCAGAAGTCCAGAGTTTTGTGATCTTAAAGAGCGTGAAGGATTGTAGGGCGATAGAAGATCGGTTAAGAACACAGGAGCTAATCCATTTAGAGCCTTATAGGTCATTAGCAATACTTTATAATTGATACGGAACTTAATAGGTAACCAGTGTAGAGATGATAAAATTGGTGTTATATGATCATATTTTCTTGACCTGGTAAGAACTCTAGCAGCTGCATTTGGGCCTAATTGTAGCTTGTTTATTGAGGAAGCAGGACAACCAGCTAGTAATGCATTACAGTAATCTAGTCTAGACGTCATGAAAGCATGAACTAATTTTTCTGCATCAGAAATAGATAACATATTCCATAGCTTAGCAATGTTTCTGAGGTGGAAGAAGGCTGTTTTTGTAACATATGAGATATGATTTTCGAAGGACAAGCTGCTGTCTAATATAACACCCAGGTCTTTAACTGTCGAGGATGGAGTAACAGTACATCCTTCTAAATGCAGATTGTAGTCTGAGAGATTCTGTGTACAGGTTTTTGGTCTAATAAGTAATACTTCAGTCTTATCTGAATTTAATAGAAGAAAATTACTAGTCATCCAATGTTTTACTTCTTTAACACAATGAGCATGTGCGTAATCTTTCTTTACAAAGTGACATTGCCAACTACTTGTCTGGCATGCGTTTTTAGTCATTTTCGCAGATCCGTGTGAACGGGGATAGTTTTGATAACGTTGTCATCTGTACAAAAAAAACTTTTTCATTTTTAGTACATCGTTTTCGTGTAAACGTAGTCTTGAGTTTGCTGTGCCTACCTGTCTGTGTTTAGTATTAGTTTGTTTCCATGGTTTTTCATTGTTTGATTAAGTTGAACACCTGTTACTCGTTGCTTTGATTGGTTTGGTTTTTTATATAATGAGCTTGCTTTCTCTCAGTCTTCATTTGGTATTCATTGTGTAAAGTTGGTTGTTCCGTTCGTGTTTTGATCCAGAGAACCTGAGTGTTGTGTTAAGTTTTGAGTTTGGAAATAAAGGACTGCTGTGTTTAGATCCATCTGTATGTTCTTCTCTGCCAGCTGTGACAATATCTTCTTGTAGAAATAAAGACTGATCATGTTAGTCATGTTAGTCAACAGTTTTAAAGAAAAGAATCCAAATGTGCTGAAATGTTCAGTACATCAACATTTTTCAATAGTTAAAAAAAGAGGTTCAGGAAAAATCTGTCAGTGAAAAATTAAAAAAAAGTTGGGTGAATGTAACGTCACGCCAGCAGAGGGAGCCCTCTCCCGAGTACTGACTGTGTGCCGCTCCCTCTGCTTCTTGAATCACTTCCTGTTTGTGGGACATTTAAGCATGGCTTGGCTATCAGGCCATTGCGAAGTATTGCCAGTTTACCTGCCTTACCGAGGGTTTATATCATCATTGTTTGCTATCTTGTGTATGACCACTGCCTGTTTAGTTCTGTTTCTGCCTCTTGGATTTCCCCTTTGTTCCGTTGTTTGGATTGGACTGCCTTATTGTGTTTCTACCTCTGCCTGCCTCACGTTTATGATACCAGCCTGTAGATTTGTATTTGTTTGCTGTGGATTACATTAAACGACTGCATATGGATTCTAACGCCGCCTCAGCGTCATTACATAATACTTCGCCATCGATGAATCCAGCAGAAGTTTCTAATCTGCAGGCCGCGTTCGCTTATCAGAGTGACATCCTCAAAGAATACCAAGAACAACTGGGCAAAGCGCAAGCGGCTAACGACTATCTCACGCAGTATTTACGATCACTACCACCCACTATGCCAAAGAAGGTAAGCTTTGCTTTACCCGATAAATTTAATGGTTCAGCAGAGCAATGTAAAGGATTTCTCCGTCAAGTAGAAATCTTTTTCAAGTATCAAGGGGATGATTTTGATTCTGATGAGAAAAAATGTGCATTTCTCATGTCACTGTTAACTGGCAAAGGCGATCGAGTGGGCCGCGGCCGTCTGGGAAACTGATCAATTGTTCCAAACATCCTATACTTATTTCGTTCAGCAACTCAGAGACGTGTTTGAATATCCAGCGGGAGGCAAGGATGTTTCAACCCAGCTCATGCAGTTAACTCAGGGCCGCCGATCAGCTGCTGATTACGCCATTGAATTCAGAACGCTCGCCGCGCAGAGTGGTTGGAATGACGTGGCACTCAAGGCCGTATTTCAACGCAGTTTGAATGTTGAGCTACAGGCAGAGCTCGCATGCAAGGGTGAAAACCACTCTTTCTCTGAATATGTGACACTAGCAATCAAGATTGATAACCTCATGCGCAATAACCCCGCTAGATCCAAGTTACCATCAATGAGAATTCAGCAGATGCCTCAGAATTCATACCCAGTCCAATCTACTGCTCAATCCAACCCAGAGCCCATGCAGCTAGGAGTTACAAGGCTTTCTATGGAAGAAAGATCAAGACGGTTGTTACACAATCTGTGTTTTTACTGCGGAGAAGCAGGCCACCTCAACGCCGCATGTCCACTGAAGGCCCGGAGGAACACCTATGCTAGCAGCCGGGTGAGTGTTGACAATCTTATGCTCCTTACTGCCAAGTACCTCACTACCAATGTCAAGATTTCTACTGAAAACGATTCTTTTGAATTCACAGCGTTGATTGATTCCGGATCTGCATTGAACTTAATCCATCAAGACCTCATTAGAAAATTCAACATCCCCACACAGGCCTGCAATCCACCACTCAAGGTCAATGCTGTCAACAATAAACCTATCGGAGATGGCATCATTCAACAAACTCTGCCCATGCAACTTCAGGTGGGACTGTTCCATCGGGAGACCATCTCATTCTATGTGATTGATTCCCCACGCCATGAAATCATCCTAGGATACCCTTGGCTATCTGTTCACGACCCAGTCATCTCGTGGCACCATGGTGAGATTACACAATGGTCACAGTTCTGCTACACACACTGGTTGAGCACCATAATTACCAAGCCTTGTCTAACCACGAGTATTGAAAGTCCTGAATCTAAACCAGTCACCATACCATCATGTTACCAAGAACTACAAGAAGTCTTTAGCAAGACCAAAGCTACCCTGCTTCCACCTCATCGTTCTTGGGATTGTGCCATAGACCTCCTGCCCAACGCGATGCCTCCCAAAAGTAAGATTTATCCCCTTTCACGTCCAGAAACTCAAGCAATGGAAGACTACATAGAAGAAGCCCTCAGTTCCGGTTTCATCCGTCCATCCACTTCCCAGCGGCTGCAGGCTTCTTCTTCGTGGAAAAGAAAGATGGAGGACTTCGGCCTTGTATCGACTACAGAGGTTTGAATAATGTCACAGTTAAATTCCGTTATCCACTACCACTAGTACCTGCAGCACTTGAACAGCTCAGAGAGGCAAAAATTTACACCAAATTAGATCTCAGGAGCGCATACAACCTCATCAGAATCAGAGAAGGTGACGAGTGGAAGACAGCATTTCTGACCACTAGGGGGCACTATGAATACCAGGTTATGCCGTATGGGCTAGCCAATGCACCAGCAGTCTTTCAGTCATTCATCAACGAGATCTTTAGGGACATCTTAAACAAGTATGTAGTGGCATACATAGATGACATACTGATATATTCCAAGTCAGAAGTGGAACACCAGGAACATGTAAAGACAGTATTATCAAGGTTGTTGAAGAATCAACTTTATGTGAAAGCAGAAAAGTGTGAATTCCATGTCCAGCGAACCTCATTCCTGGGATACAACGTCAGCCATCATGGTGTAGAAATGGACAATTCCAAGGTCACAGCAGTAACAGAATGGCCTCAACCCACTACAGTCAAGGAACTTCAACGCTTCTTAGGATTTGCTAATTTCTACCGACGCTTCATCCGCAACTACAGTATTACAGCGTCACCACTGACCTCCCTACTGAAAGGTAAACCCACAAAGTTAAAATGGACTGAGAGTGCCACCCAAGCCTTCACAGAACTTAAGAACAGCTTCACGACAGCACCCATCCTTAAACATCCAGATCCCAACCTGCCGTTTGTTGTGGAAGTCGACGCCTCAGACTGTGGAATCGGTGCGGTACTCTCTCAACGTCACGGACAGCCAGGCAAGCTTTATCCATGTGCATACTTTTCTAGAAAACTCAACGATGCTGAACGCAACTATGATGTTGGCAATAAAGAACTTCTAGCTATGAAAGCCGCAATCGAAGAATGGAGACACTGGCTGGAGGGTTCCATCCACCCTTTCCAGGTAATCACAGATCATAAGAATCTTGAATACATTAAGAGTGCGAAGAGACTAAACCCTCGCCAAGCACGCTGGTCACTTTTCTTTACTAGGTTCCAGTTTACTGTAACTTACCGTCCAGGTAGCAAGAACAGCAAGGCCGATGCACTCTCCAGACGACATGATCATCCACAAACAGAATCCACACCAGAGTCTATTCTACCCCCATCAGTTATCATTGCACCCATTACATGGGATCTGATGGACGAGATCCAAAGAGAGCAACAGAACGAACCCATGCCACAAGGTTGTCCTCCTAACAAACACTACATTCCTACAAATCTCCGAATGAGGGTCATACAATGGGTCCATACCTCACTCTGCTCAGGTCATCCAGGTATTTCAAGAACACTCCATCTCACACAAAACTCATTCTGGTGGCCATCCATGGTTAAAGATGTGGCTAACTACGTCAAGTCCTGTTCTGTCTGTGCCCAGTCCAAAACACCAAAGGAATTACCATCCGGTTTGCTACAGCCCTTGCCCATTCCCCAACGACCCTGGTCACACCTTTCAATAGACTTTGTCACCGATTTACCGCCTTCAAACGAATTCACAGCAATCCTTGTGATCATTGATCGCTTCTCAAAGGCTTGCCGCCTAATACCTTTGAAGGGCCTCCCCACTGCCATGGAAACCGCTCTAGCACTTTTCCAACATGTTTTTAGAGTTTATGGCATACCTGAAGATGTTGTTTCTGACAGAGGAACGCAATTCACCTCACAAGTATGGAAAGCTTTCTGTAAACAGCTGGACATCAATGTCAGCTTGACCTCAGGATACCATCCTCAATCCAACGGGCAAGTGGAGAGATTGAATCAAGAAATTGGCAGGTATCTACGGTCGTACTGTGGTCGTGAACAGCATCGCTGGTCCGAGTTTCTACCATGGGCAGAGTATGCACAAAACTCTTTAAGACATTCCTCCACTGGCCTCACTCCATTTCAATGTGTGCTGGGATACCAACCCCCCATGTTCCCGTGGTCAGGAGAACCTTCTACGGTACCCGCAGTTGATGACTGGATTCGTCGTAGTGAGAGGGTGTGGGATAGTGCGCATGTACGTCTGCAAAGGGCTATCAGGAACCAGGAGATCCAGGCCAATAGGCGACGTCGCCCACATCCTCCCTACCAACCAGGACAAAGGGTCTGGCTCTCCACACGGGACCTCAAGTTGCGGCTACCAAGTAGAAAACTCAGCCCAAGGTATGTAGGCCCATTTAAAATCTTAAGACAGATTAATGAGGTCACATACCAGTTGGAACTGCCAGCTAACTATCGTGTCTCTCCCTCCTTCCATGTTTCCCTCCTCAAACCGGCCCACCCGGGTGCTGACCCCAACGTTGAGAACCGGGAGCCACCTCCACCGCTGGACATCGATGGATCTCCTGCATATGCGGTAAAGGAGTTGTTGGACTCCAGACGGAGAGGGGGTCAGCTCCAGTATTTGGTAGACTGGGAGGGATACGGACCTGAGGAGAGATCTTGGGTAGCCGCTCACGACGTCTTGGATCCATCACTTATCGAGGACTTTCATCGAGCCAGGCCCGATCGTCCAGCACCTAGACCACGGGGACGCCCACGTCGAGCGCCAGGAGTCGCTCCTAGGGGGAGGGATTCTGTAACGTCACGCCAGCAGAGGGAGCCCTCTCCCGAGTACTGACTGTGTGCCGCTCCCTCTGCTTCTTGAATCACTTCCTGTTTGTGGGACATTTAAGCATGGCTTGGCTATCAGGCCATTGCGAAGTATTGCCAGTTTACCTGCCTTACCGAGCGTTTATATCATCATTGTTTGCTATCTTGTGTATGACCACTGCCTGTTTAGTTCTGTTTCTGCCTCTTGGATTTCCCCTTTGTTCCGTTGTTTGGATTGGACTGCCTTATTGTGTTTCTACCTCTGCCTGCCTCACGTTTATGCTACCGGCCTGTCGATTTGGTTTTGTTCGCTGTGGATTACATTAAACGACTGCATATGGATTCTAACGCCGCCTCAGCGTCATTACAGTGAATGAAAATTCAAGTTCAAATCAAGATCATTTGGGGTGCGTTTCTTCATTACCAACACAATACAATGGAACCTGCGGCCATAGTTGGATAACAATGCTTTTGGGAAACGCAGCCCAGGTGATTACACAATTGTTTAGGGTAAATGAATCACCCACATCCCTTTTTTCCAGACACCAACTGAATTGCATCACTTTCCCTAAAAGGAAAGATGGCTTAGACTGAACTGAACACATCATCATCATGACTTAGTTACATAAAACCTCATACCACAACAAAACATCAGAACATAATAAAAACCTTATTGTCACATAAACTCAACAAAAATGTTATATAAATAAATAAAATGTCTTATGTAAGTGCTCATTTATGCTTTATAGGCCCAGTTTCACAGACAGGGCTTAGATTAAGCCAGGATTAGGTCTTACTTCAATTAGGACATTTAAGTAGCTTTTATAAACGTGCCTTAGAAAAAAACATTACTGGTGTGAATCTTGAGACAAAACAATGACACTGACATATTTTAAGATCTGTCAGTACAAGTTGCTTTCAGTTAAAATTGTTCAAACATGAGTTTTAGTCTGGGACAAGGCTTAAACCTTGTCTGTGAAACCGGGGGATAAAGTGTGTCAAGAAGGGGGTAAAAATATAAAAGAATTAGAAAAACTAGACACTAACTGTTTATTTGGTCTGGAATGACTCAAGACAGCAACCATTACCAGAAATTTATTTTTAAAGGGTACATAACATACAGTTTCCGCCAATCTCATGTTAATCTTGAGTACCTGTAGAGTAGTAGTGCATCCTTCATATCTCCGAAAAGTCTATAGTTTTATCATATTTATAAAAGATAGATACGCTGTACCGACTCTTTCCGAAAAAAGCCGAGCTCCTGTAGGCGTGCCGTGGGCAGAGCTAAAGAGTCACGAGCATGCACAGCTTTTGCGTAGCGATCGTCTGCAAGCTGTGACATCATTATATATAAAAAAAGGGAACAAAAACGTTTGTGTGGTTTACATTATATGCATTTGCGTGGCGTTGCCAACAAAACACAGACATTTGATGCAATTTTACTCACCACCCGCGATCTGCAAATCCAGCGTCGAACTGGGACTTGTTTACAAAACATTCGTCACTGAAATTCCGAGAACAAACAAACATACGTGCACAACTCCGTTGCTGTTCCGGAAAAACAAACTTCATCCACTGTTCCCTTAACGCTGGGTTCTTTGGGAAGCTGAAAAAGGTTATCTTTCCCTCACAACCAAAAACACACTTCTTTGGTGACACTGTTGAAAAATCTCTTGGCTTCGGTAACCCGAACGAAGCATGTTGATGGGTGTGCTCTTGCTCTGGGAGAAGTGTCTATACAAGGAATTCTGCCCTTTATTCCGTGATACAGGGCCATACTCGAAAAAAACTTCCTGAAACTTATCCGAATTTACAGTTTACATGGAGATGACAACGCTATAATTTTCAAAAACTTGCACTTTGAAACCCGTTTTCAAGACCCCAAAACGCTGTTGTTGTGTAAATGAACTGCCAAAAAGCATAAAAAGTCTTTTGGGAAACATGTAAGTATATATTCTGTAGCTTCTGAAGGACAATGCTAAATGAAAAAATATAATCTTTAAACAAAATAAGAAAAAAATACATATCTTCAACCTGTTCAAATGTTTTCACCCCCCTTCATTGATGCTTTTTTAATAGTTGTGTTTGAGTCCCTCAGTTGTCCTCAGTGTGAAAAGATGGATCTGAAGATCATAGTCACTGCTGGAAAGGGTTCAAATATGCAAAAGATGCTGGAAAACTGAAGAATCTGCAGGACCTGGAGGAATTTTCTGAAGAACAGAGCTCAGTTTAACTGCTCAGGACAAACAAGGGACTCATGAACAACCATCACAAAACAAAAAAACAGTCGTAGATCATCCAGGTAACCACACACATGTTAAGAACCAAACAAAAACTTTTGAATGGGATCATTTTTATAAATTCAGCTATTATTTTGTTTTGTGGACTGTATGTGTGAAATATCTTATTCAGGACAGTACTAAATAAAAAATAACATGCATTTATTTTGTTTAAATCATATAACATTTTGTATGTAAACTTTTCAACACAACTGGACATAACCTGAGATGATTTCTTCAGTTTGAAATAATGAGGAATGAAATGTTTTTATGAAATATAGTGGAGTAAAGTATGATATTATGCTGAATAAAAGCCTAAATGCAATCTGTTAATCATATAAAGTGATCGAGTCTCTTCAGAAAATTTGGACTAAACCACTCTAGTTTTACAATCTCTTTACGAACTTCTTGAAGAGTCAGAGTGGTATTTGCGTAGCTGTCAATGGAGGAATAGAAATCTCTCAGATTTCATTAAAAAGATCTTTATTTGTGTTTTGAAGATGAATGAAAGTCTTACGGGTTTGGAACGACATGAGGGTAAGTAACTGATGATGATATTTTTATTTCTGGGTGAACTAACCTTTAAGTTGGCATCATTTCATCATTACATCTGATTCATTTTGTGTTTTGTGAAGCTCAGCAGCAGCACTTCCTCTAAGAGACGTTATATAAAGTTACACACATCAACCTTCACACAAATTCAACAAAATCCCAGAATGAAGACTCTGCTGCTTTCACTCCTCTGTAAGTTTATTTCATGTCAAATTGTGTGATTCAATGTGATTCTGTCATGATCAGATGATCTGAATGATGTTTTCTGTGTGTTCAGGTGTGTTTGTGTGGTCTCAACACACAGAAGGTTTAACTGATCAACAGGTGACTTTAGGACAGAGTGTGACTTTATCTTGTGAGTTTAAATGTAAAGCTGCTATTTGGTTTGTGATAAAATCATCCGCTCGTCCAGTGATGTTACTGCGAACATTTGGATCTGAAGAGGCTGTTTATTACGACGAAAAATTTCGCAACAAATATTCAGAGGGAAGCAGGAGCCAATTAATTATTAATAATGTCACTGCTGATGATTTAGGAACTTATTACTGTATGAAAGCAGGCTGGGCTCTACAGGTCAGTGATGGTATCAGACTGGACACCGGTAAGTGTTAAACTGCAATACATTTATACTGAGATATGAACATTATTTTTGTAATATTATTATAACATGTATATTTTTATGAAACAGTTATAAACTTTAAAAAAAAAATGAATGTGTAAATGTGAAGCGTCTTTATAAATGGGAATGTATGTATGTGTTTTTTATAATGTATGTTTTTTATCATTTGTTCAGAGATCTGACGTGAAGTTTCATGAGCGTGACAGAAGAATAACGTCCATTCAGACGAACGGCTCTGTTGTTCCTCCTCAGAATCCACTGACCGATCATGAATATAGATTTACAGTCATACTCTGCATATGAAATATAGCAACATACTGACAGATTGATTGCTGTTTGATTCTGTTGATCAGTATTGTGTGCTGCTTGAACATGGAATTAAATAATGACTCTCAAGAACTTTAAAACATGTTTTGCTCTTGTCTATTAATATTAAAAAATGACTAAAATCTGTCTGCAATTAAAATGTCAATCAAGTTTTATAATGTTTGCTTTCCAAATAAATCATCTTTGTAATGTTTCTGACTGTTTGTCTCTCTCTGAGTTGCTAAAATCATGGGATGTAGAGACAGTAATTAGTCCAATTCAGCTCTCCTGATTGGTCATTTAAAAATGAAAGCAATATCTGGATATAACAAACAAGAATAATTACTTTTTGTCAACTTGCAGTTGTAATCGGTCAACCAGCTGATTTGAGTATTAGTGCATTTGTGGACGCCACTTTACAAATGCTGTTTCACCAACACAGACCTTAAATATTAATAGACAATATTAGTAATAATAGACAGTATGTTATCCCACATAAGAGGCGACGTTCAGAGCGAAGGGTGCACCTCACTGAACACATCCTACGCATGCCCGAACAGCAACACCCAAAGACAGTTATGAAGTGGACACCACCAGGAGAATTCAGAGGACAGGGAAGACCAAGGAAGACATGGAGACAGATGTTTCACGAAGACCTGAAGAATGTCGGTGTCCCATGGGAAGATGTGGAGAATGGGGCTACAGATTGGATACGTTGGAGGACACTTGTTGCCCAATGTGCCCAGCACAGGACTTGATGATGTTGTGAGTTTATACATAACTGTAGGGCAGGGGTTCTCAAAATCCGGACTCCAGTCCGGATCCGGACCCGAAGGGAATTCAATCCAGACCCGCTTCCATTTCGTGTTTCAAGAGTGTGTGTATGGGTGCTGGAAACGGTCAAAATGGATTTAAAGACGGCGTTTCCTTTATACTCTTGCATTTAACCTTAAAAAGGGCAATAGACCATAAAGAGACATCAGAAAAATTATATATTGCTATTTTCCGTCTTATTAGGACACAAATAATTTTTGATTAAAAAAAAACATGACTTTTATTTTTTATTTTAATGTTTGTATATATGCTATACATTAATTATTATACATCATTTATTAATGTTAATTAATGTTAATATTAATGGTAATTATTATAAATCATTTATTAATTTTAATTTTATTATTTTTTATTTTAATGTTTTTATATATATATTATACATTAATTATACATTATTTATTAATATCAATTAATGTTAATATTAAAGTGAATTATTATACATCATTTATTTTAATTTTATTACATTTTTATGTTTTAATGTAATGTTTTTATATATATTATACATTAATTGTTCTACATTATTAATTAATATTAATTCATTTTAATAATGTGAATTATCGTACATCATTGATGTTAATTTTTTACAATTTTTATTTTTGATTTTAATATTATATATACTTTAATTATTGTACATCATTTATTAATTTTAATTTTATTAAATTTTGATTTTTGATTTTAATGTTTTTATATATTATACAATAATTATTAAACTATTTATTAATATTAATGTTATTTATCATACATCATTAATGTTAATTTTTTACAATTTTTATTTTTTATTTATATATATATATATATATATATACATATAATCAAATTAATATATAATATATAATCACATTAATTATTATACATAATTTATTAATGTTAATTAATGTTAATATTAATGTTAATTATTATACATCATGTATTAATGTTAATTTTTTAAAAATTGTTTTTAACATTTTTTTCATGTTAATGTAAATGCCAAATATGACACAACAGGCTTTTGGGCAGCATTTATTTGTCCATCTGTCAACTATCATTGAATTGCATATGAGCTATAAAAACCTGTATGTTTGAAATAGGCATTAATACCCGATGTAGGAAATGATACTCAATAAGACACACACACACACACACACACACACATCAAAGTGCATTCAACCTCTTGCACAATGTCCCATTTTCAAACACTCATAAAAATCTTTCCTTTATAGGTTTGCTCATTCTGTCAGCTGATATTTGATACATTGTCACTCTGACTAGTATTGTATTAATTGTCACGTAATTTTACTGTACTGTTTTGGAGAAAATTAAAGACAAACTCACCCCCAAACATCAAAGTGCATTCTAGCACTTACACCATGTCCCATTTTCAAACACTGAGAAAGCGCTGCCGGTGTCGGTGTATGGATACTGCAGAAAAACGAGAGTTTTGGAGAGATATTTATCGAAAAATGATATTTTGACACCACTTTTAAGAAACCTCAAACCTGAAAGATTTGGGGCTTTTGAAAAAACTTTCGGGGCTCCCCCTAAGCCCACCCCTAGCGCCGCCCCAGTTTAATAGTATTTAACCTGTGCTGTCTAGGCAACAATTACTTAAATTGAACATTATTTTTTTAACGGAAGCACGCTGGACCCCTGGGTCCTCTTCTTGGGGGGTCGCATTTAAGTTGTCGCTGGGATTGAGACTTTATTGGCCTGGATATAAGCTAATTAACGTTTTATTTTCTTTTATTGATTTTTTTTTCTGGACACGCCAGAGGTGGATTTATTTTTCAAGAAAACTAAAACGTGTCGCGAGACATAATGCGGCTGGACACATCTGTGGTTGTTTTGGTCACTTTCGCCTACATCGTGTGCCTCTGCGGATCGCTACATGGAGAAAGTGAGTAATAACACGCTTTAATTCACAACATGTTGATTTGTTATTCTGCTTTGTGTGTACGCTCCGTTTTGATCATTTCATTTCCTATTTGGAATGGAATAACGAGAAGCTCGTTTATTCGATTTTTTTCGTTTAGTTTAACAAACGGAAAATGAGCTTTTGGCCCGATTTCTCATTTTTCGTTTGTGATTTACAAATCGGTTTATGGTCAAATAAAGACGTCATAAAAACTTTCATTCTGGCTCCTCAGTGGACGTCTTTTCAACGTACGCACTTGCATTCATTTACAGAGAGAACACCACACACTCTCACACACACACACACCCCTAGTGATCTCATTAAAAGGCGAGTGGGAAATGTTATGGACATGTTCTCATGGTCATGTTTATCATTGATTTTTACGTCCAATCCTTGTTGCTCATACGTCATTCAGTAGGCTAAACATTTTACTTGTATTCATATTATATAAACTATTTTCATTGCATTTATCAACCTACTAAAAAATAGAAATACTGTATAGCCTAATACACCAAACTCCGTGTCAGCGTCCTGTATGACTTGTGATCTCTCAAGTGTCTTACATTAGAGGCGAAGCTTCGCAGCAGCACTAATCACGGTTAAATATAACTCATTTCCACTCATTGGGAGGGTTACATTAAAAATGTATTCCGTTACAGTTACAAATTACTTCATAAAAAAGGTATTCAGTAACGTAATCCAAGTACCACAATATAAAAGTAATGTAATCTGATTACTTTTGGATTAGGTTACTTCAAGGTCACATATATAGGCTAAAGAAAGAAAGAAAGAAAGAAAGAAAGGCAGAAAGAAATAAAAGAAAGAAAGAACGAGATAAATTGCATTTTTAAATTTAATTTTAATTATTTCTTCTCAATTTCTGCAAGTTTTTAAATGTTACACGTTCCTCCTACTTTTGAATGGGTCTCAACAATAAAAAAAATAAAAAATAAAAATCGGATAAATCTATTGTAATATTATTATCGTTGTTGTTTAGAGCTTAAAAATATAAAAGTGACATCAGATCATAACTAAACTGAACAAGCTCGGGTCAAACATTTCTGTTTATGTTTGTTCTGCTTTCATTTTAATGTTTAGCATTTTGGTTAGCCTACTTTTAAAACCTTTTTAAACTAAGCAATCATGTCTTATTTCCACAACTTGGGAATACACAGCCCTGAATATCCTATATATGTAAAGAGATATTCAGACATCTAGTGGCTAAAGTATGATATTACAGTTTATTTTTTTAGTCCTTTGATAAAGAAAGTGTTTTCGTAGCTGGAAGGCGGAGTTTGCACTGTGTTGTTTGCATTTTCTTCTTTGAAAACAAAATACTAACAGCAGATGGAGATTATGCTCGGTACTTTACTACTTTTCCTGCAGTTCCCAGATGTGAAATGTTGAAATTTGAACCACTTTGTGGACGCGAAATAAAATGGACCGAAAATTGCCTGCTGAATATTATAGGTTGTATTTTTAAACAGAATGAATATTTTGGAAGTGAAATCTGAAAGGTGAATATGGATTATTGAATTTTTAACAATGAAAATGTGTGTGAACTGTTTTGAATTTAAATATTCACAGCTTAAATATACAACCATGTTGAATTTCAGCCCATAAAAATGCAAGCCCTAAAAATATAATGCATTAAAATACAAGCACGGTTAATGCAATGCATGTTTTTTTTTCAATTAGTGCAATTCAAGATGCTTTTTGTTTCAAAAACATATGGCATTATTTTACTTCCATATATTATAGTTTACATCTGAGGGGACTTGTGGAATTCACTCCATGTATACTTTGGGCAGCTCCGATGTGTTGGCGAGGGAACACTGAACATGTGGACATCAAAACATGCTCAAACTCAGAGCGAGGGTTTAAACTTTTATTTTGAAATTGCGGTTAACAGTTTGCATATTTAGAAATATATTGATGTATTCTCCTGTATTGGAGTAGGTTCATAAATGATTTACCTTACAAATCTGATGAAATGGCGCACATTGCGTTCCCAGATGAACATTATAAGCAACCCAAACTCACAGCATAAGTAGAGATGGACTTTGCGACGCTCCACGCATGTAAATGATAACAGTTCATGTGGAGCAGCATTTACTGTGAACGGAGCCGCTCTGAAACGCATGTAACCTACACGCATAACCTGCACATTACTTGACGTGGGTAAATTGCAATCAAGGATTTTTTTAAATCATTACTTAAATTTAATCAAGGAATCTTGACAGCCCTAGTTATGACGTGTTCGTTCCCGGAAGAAAACTCAAGACTACAGTCAAGGTGTTTCAGGGAGTTCACAAACAGTGCGAACTGATATCCTTTGGAGTGACTTTGTGCTTTATAACTTTGCAGACCTTTTTTCATGTTCAAACAGCAACTTTATACACTGAAGAAAGTTGAAAATATAAAAAAGCATAATAGGACCACTTTAATAGAAACTATGTAAACAATGGACTTTGCAAGTGTCTTTAAAATGCTTAGTAAATCATGGTTATCTCAAATCATTGAGGCAATATAATGTTTGCAACAGACATATAATGTTTGCATTTCGCCAATTGCATCCAAATAAACACTTTCACATGCTAATAATAATAACTTTGTATTTTCTGTTGTTGCAGTTTGCCCCAGCATGGACATCAGCAATAATGTGACCAACCTGCGCGTTCTTGAGAACTGCACAGTGATCGAGGGCCACCTGAAGATCCTTCTCATGTTCAAGACCAGACTGGAGGACTTCCGGGGCTTGAGTTTTCCAAAACTGGTCATGATTACAGACTACCTGGTCCTCTTCCGCGTCTATGGCCTGGAGAGTCTCGGCAACCTCTTCCCGAACCTCACCGTCATCCGCGGGAACAGCCTCTTCTACAACTACAGCCTAGTCATGTTTGAAATGATCCAGCTGAAGGAAATCGGCCTCCACAGCTTGACCAGCATTATACGTGGGGCGGTACGCATCGAGAAGAACCCAGACCTCTGTTATTTGTCCACTCTCGACTGGTCCAAGATCTCAGACTCGATGGAGGACAACTACATTGTGTCAAACAAGGATGACCGGGAGTGTGAAGACATTTGCCCGGGTACCATCACGGGAACGATAACCTGCAAACAGACCGCCATCAACGGGAATTTCGGAGAACGTTGCTGGAACCAGAACCATTGCCAGAGAAGTGAGTTGCATTTCTTCTTCTTTTAATGCTGCTTTTGAAGTTTTTCTGAATAACGTTGCCCACAGTTGTTATTTACCCTGAAATGAGGCATTGGCATAACATTTCTTTCTACACTTCCCGGCCAGAAAAAAAAGTCGCTGTTTGGATTTTATTAGGCAAATACTTAAGAATCTTGACTGGATCATTATTACAGTGATTATTATGTTTCTAGCATGCTTTATGTTTATGTTATGACAATGCCCATATTCATTAGGGTTAAAATTGTGAAAGAATGGTTCAGAGAGCATGAAGAATCATTTTCACACATGAATTGGCACCTGTGAGTCCTGACCTTTAACCTCAGTGTAAGTCTTTGGGATGTGCTGGAGGAGACTTTACAGAGTGCTCACCTCTTGCATTGTCAATACAAGATCTTGACGAAAAATTAATGCACCTCTTGATGGAAATAACATCACAACATTTATTTCCATCAAGAGGTGCATGAATTCTTGTTTCCTTTCCTTGCTTCCTGTCCTTGCATCTTAGCTCCACCCCATTAGGATTTGAGGGAAGGATACACCTTCCTCGCTTCGCCTCCTCACGGTGCAATTAGAGAACTGAGATGTCGTTCAAGATGGCTGAGTTTGATTGGTTTCCGGGTCACGAGCTGGAGGACGGAGAAACAAGGAAACGAAGAAGCATCAATTTGAGTATTGAGAAGCACCCATAGCCTTCGGTCACTAGTGCTAAGCTGGTCGGCAAGGAATGTAGATAGTAAAACGTGGTCCCATGAAGAAAAAAAAAGCAGTACATATGTCTTGGTGATAGATCTGCTTGTTTTGGGGGGTGTTTTGTCCTATCCCTTCCTGTCTATGTCATCATTGGGTGAAAAGTTGCTTTACAAATGTATACCAATAGTCTTCTTTCAGCTGTTGCACAACAGCTTTATTGGCATTGGCTGTACAACCTGTAAATGATCTGTTTAGATGTTTGTGTTGAAGAGGGCTCTGCTGTTTCTCCTGCTTTGTTGGGGGGGTTAATTCATGTATGTTACATGTGCATCAGCATGTCTTACACGCTCACAGCAATGTCTGTAATTGTATTGGCAGTAGAAAGTCTCTGTACTTGCTCTGAAGCAGCAGCAGTGTAGCAGATCTATTCCACCAAGACCAAATACATTGACATTGCTATTAGGGCTGCACGATATTGGAAAAAACTGACATTGCGATATTTTGTTTTTCTGCGATATATATTGCGATATGAAAAAAATTCACCAGATGACTCTATTTTGAAAGAATTAATCATTCTAGGATGATTAGGGTGATTTTGTAGGTGAGTGAATACACATAGAAAATAATGAACAAATTAAAAGCATAGATAAATATTGTAATGTACAGTTTTGTTTCATGTTTCGTGTCTTTTATTTTGTAGTTTGATTGATGTTGCTTGTTTGTTCTGTGCTTCCCTTGCTCCTCTTATGCTCCTTTAGCTCATGTATTTAAAATCTCATCTGCCATGTTTGGTTTTCGTGTTTTGATGTTGTAACCTGCTGTTGGTGAGTTTCATGTTTCTAGCCAAGCCAAGGTCATGTTCACGGTTATGTAATGTTTATTGTCAAGCTTAGTTTTGTTCACTTTGTTTAAATAAACTGCACATGGGTTCTTCAAGCTCGCCTTCAGTGGACTTAAATATTACAGAATACACAACCCACAAAATGTTTTTCAGGGTGTTCTCAGGTGATAAACAGGGTTCCTATGCAGCTTGGAAAAGTATGGAATTTGATTTTAGTATTTTCCAGGTCTGAAAAAGTATGGAAAAATATTTTTGTTTCCAGACTATTTCCCCTTTTCAGTTTTCTGAAATATAAAATTAAGAATTTCTAAAAATAAATCTATCATACAAGCAGAGTGGTTTCATGGCAAAAGTTTAGTGATTGTCAAACACGACTGAAAGAATTCAAGGCGCACATATTACGTAAAACTGTTTGTCTTTATCATAAGCCAGTCTCTTTTGAACTTCACTAATTGAATGTGCATATTCCACTAAAACCAGCAACACATTAATAATATGTAAGTTAATATCACACGAGTAGACTCCTGTTTCTCCGAGTACTGGCATGATTGCAAATGTGGTAGCCTACATACTTATCTGATTTAAGTCCAATAAACAAGTTAATATTAAGTGACTTAACATTTTAGCCACAGTACTGTCTGTTTTTGCTCTATTTCGTGAAAAATAGTTTCAAACAAAGCCACACCAGAACTGTTGCGCGTCTCCAAGCAACGGCGATTCCTGAATGAATCTGCGTTTTGAATGACTGAATGAATGACTCGCACATTAAGATTTACCGCCACCTACTGGCGGTTTTATTTTCATATTTACATTTATTTTTATATTTACGCTTTACATAGACTGTTTTTACTTAAATATCCAACTTTCAAAGGTTTTTATTGTATTTATTTTTTTTACATATTTCTAAATTAAAAAAAAATTATATTTACTAATGAGCTGCATTAAAGGGTTAGTTCACCCAAAAATGAAAATAATGTCATTTATTACTCACCCTCATGCTGTTCCACACCCGTAAGACCTTCGTTCATCTTCGGAACACAAATTAAGATATTTTTGTTGAAATCCGATGGCTCAGTGAGACCTGCATAGCCAGCAATGACATTTTCTCTCTCAAGATCCATTAATGTACTAAAAACATATTTAAATCAGTTCATGTGAGTACAGTGGTTCAATATTAATAATATAAAGCGACGAGAATATTTTTGGTGCGCCAAAAAAAAAAAAAAAAAATAACGACTTATATAGTGATGGCCGATTTCAAAATACTGCTTCATGAAGCTTCGGAGCGTTATGAATCAGCGTGTCGAATCAGTGGTTCGGAGCGCCAAAGTCACGTGATTTCAGCAGTTTGGCGGTTTGACACGCGATCCGAATCATGATTCGATACGCTGATTCATAACGCTCCGAAGCTTCCTGAAGCACTATTTTGAAATTGGCCATCACTATATAAGTCCTTATTTTGTTTTTTTTGGCGCACCAAAAATATTCTCGTCGCTTTATAATATTAATATTGAACCACTGAACTCACATGAACTGATTTAAATATGTTTTTAGTACATTAATGGATCTTGAGAGAGGAAATGTCATTGCTGGCTATGGAGGCCTCACTGAGCCATCGGATTTCAACAAAAATATCTTAATTTGTGTTCCGAAGATTAACGAAGGTCTTATGGGTGTGGAACGCCATGAGGGTGAGTAATAAATGACATTATTTTCATTTTTGGATGAACTAACCCTTTAAGCAGTCTATGTAAATGTCTAAATAATACCACTTCAGATGGAGCTTCTGTGCCACGTGCAAAGATGGATTTTTTTGGTTTGTTTTGATTGGTAACAGTATAATTGGGTCTTGTTCTAACTGAATTTATTGCATTTAAAAACAAATTTTCTATTTTAATTTAAGAAATTGACGAAATATGATGCATACATTTAATAAGTTTAGAAAAAAATGCTTTTATAATGGTAAAAATGCCCCTGGAAATTAATTTAAAGGGGAAAATATTGCCCTGTAATGGGAAAGTTAATGTCTGTTATTGATCAGAAAGCGCTCCTAAATTTTTGACTGTGCTCCTAATTTTTTTTCATTAGGAGCACAAGTGCTCCTAAGAAAAATGTTAGCGTAGAGCCCTGCTGATTCATTAAAAGAACTGGTTCATATATTTCATGAACAAACTGGTCCTTTTTAGTTAATTAAAGGGTTAGTTCACCCAAAATAAAAATTGTCATTTATTACTCACCCTCATGTCGTTCCACACCCGTAAGACCTTCGTTCATCTTCGACGAACACAAATTAAGGTATTTTTGATGAAATCCGATGGCTCAGTGAGGCCTCTAATGCCAGCAATGTTACCGAACTTCTCAAAATCCAGAAAGGTACTAAAGACATATTTAAAACAGCTCATGTGACTACAGTGGTTCTACCTTAATATTATAAAGCAACGAGAATACTTTTTGTGCGCCAAAAAACCCCCCAAAATAATGACTTTTTAACAATATCCAGTGATGGGCGATTTCAAAACGTGATTTCAGCAGTTTGATACGCGATTTATGACACTCTGATACCGAATCACCTTCACATCTGCATTTTGTAATCTGGTGATATCAGCGCCCTCAACGACTCGTCTAAAGCTTGTTTTTGTTTGTCGAGTTCTTGGACCGATGAACCTTGAATGACGGGTCACCCGGCCAGTGTGTTTGTCACATTTATTTCAGGGCAAGGTTGCGTAAACAAAATGCTTTGATGCCTTTGGCCACGTTCCAGTGCTTTCTTTCCTTCCTTCCTTCTAACCGTGTGACTCCGGCGCCTCGAGTCTTTCTTCCCCTTCCCTCCGGGTTTGTTTTGTTTACATTTCTACACCTCCCCTTCCCTGTCTTCTTCGCTCTGCCTCAGCTCTCGTAAGCCACACAAATCATCAGTAGCATTTACAGTAAATCTTTTGAGGCCTGAGATATGCGAGAGTGGGCAAATATAGTAATACAGCATCCAATTGCACCAGAATGGATGTGTGAATGCATTAGCGTGTTTTTATGGGGAATCCGCATGAGTTTCCAGTGAACGCTGACCCATGACCTCAGAGTGAATATAGGGAAGCATGTTTATGGTTCGTGTCGCCCACGGATGTCACTAGGGCTCAGCAATATAGCTAAATCAATTATGTCTTGATATTTTTCAGCCTTTGGATGATATTCAGTCTTGACATGTATTTACTCTGCCTTAAAAAGTGGGATTTTGACCAAGTAGTCATTTTTTCTTTTTATTTAGTGAAAAACAATATGTGAAACACATTGTAACTGGACTTTTACTTTATTTTGAATCTATTTGGCAACAAAGATAGTTATTTAAGATTATAAAATGTTTTTTTATTATTATTTATTAATACTATTATATATTATTTATTATTTACACAACTGTATATATACAGTTGTGGTCAGAATTATTGGCACCCTTTTATTCAATACTTTTGCAACCTCCTTTTGCCAAGATACCAGCTATGAGTCTTCACCTATAATGCCTGATGAGTTTGGTGAACACCTGACAAGAGATCAGAGACCATTCCTTCATTCAGAATCTCTCCAGATTCTTCAGATTCCCAGCTCCATATTGGTGCTTCTTCTCTTCAGTTCACTCCACTCATTTTCTATAGGGTTCAGGTCAGGGGACTGGGATGGCCATAGCAGAAGCTTCATTTTGTGCTCAGTGACACATTTTTTGTGTTGGTTTTGATTTTTGATTTGGATCATTGTCCTGATGGAAGATCCAACCACGGCCCATTATTGGATTTCTAGCAGAAGCGGTCAGGTTTGATTTTTTTTATCTGTTGGTATTTGATAGAATCCATGATACCATGTATCTGAACAAGATGTCCAGGACCTCCAGAAGAAAAATAGGCCCACAACATTAAAGATCCAGCAGTATATTTAACCGTGGGCATGGGGTACTTTTTATCCATGTGTGCACCAAACTCATCTGGTGGGTTTGCAGCCAGAAAGCTCTTTTTTTTGGTTTCATCTGACCATAGAAGCCAGTCCTGTTTGAATTCCAGTCGTGTCGGATAACTGAATATGCTGGAGATTGTTTCTGGATGAGAGCAGAGGATTTTTCTTGAAACCCTCCTGAACAACTTGTGGGGATGTAGGTGCTGTTTGATATTGTTTTTTAGGCTTTTTGAGACTCAAGACTCATCTAATCTTTGCAATTCTCCAGTTGTGATCCTTGGAGAGTCTTTGTCCACGGCGGATCGGTCAGTTCGGGGCGCCATGGCGGATCGGTCAGTTCGGGGCGGCCATCTTGACCAAGGGCTCAGGCGTGGCGGTGGCCATCTTGACTGAGGGCTCAGGCTTGGCGGCGGCCATCTTGACCGAGGGCTCAGGCTTGGCGGCGGCCATCCTGACCGAGGGCTCAGGCGTGGCGGCGGCCATCTTGCGACGAGGCTCTGGAGTGGCTGCCATCTTGCGACGAGGCTCTGGAATGGCGGCCATCTTGCGACGAATTTGAGCCATTTAAATAGAGAATCAGATTAATAGACTCGACTAGAGAGAAATAACAATTAGGTTCACTATACCGAATGGAATCCTCATCCAGTCCCATACGAAAGCACACAGAAAGAGAGACCTCAGGCCAGCTCACCTGATGATAGAGCTCGAGAAACTCCTCCACATACCTCTCCAAAGGGCGACCACTCTGCCTCAATCCCCACAGGCGGTCCTAAGCCAGGATGGCGTTGTTTAGTTTTGGTCCTGTCATCTGTAACGGTGTGTCACCACAGGCAGAAGAAAGCAGGAGAGTAGGTTTCCAAATAACACAAAAGGTTTAATAATAACTCTAAATGAAGGTAAGGCACATCCAAAACATAACAGTGACAGGACAAAGAGTGAACAAACCAAGGAGTACTTATACAGGAACTAATGAGATAATGAGAAGACACACCTGAAACGAGGACACTAATCAAATGAAACCATGACAACTAACTAATGGCGGGTAAACTAATCAAAGGAGGACATTTGACAAACAGAACATGGTGCAAAAACAGAGACATGTGACAATAGCACAGTGTTCAATCAGTAAATGCATAGCTAAAAAGATATGTTTTGAGTCTGGATTTGAATGTGACTACTGTTGGAGCACATCTGATCTCTTCAGGAGGCTGGTTCCAGCTGGCTCTCCTTGCTTTGAGTGAACCCTTGGTATTTCTAAGTGACTTGATCTTGATGATCTTTGTGATCTGTTAGGTTTATATTCTATGAGCATATCTGCAATGTATTGAGGTCCTAGGCCATTGAGTGAAACAAGTTACTTTAAAATCAATTCTAAATGCAACTGGAAGCCAGTGCAAAGACCTGAGGACTGGGGTGATGTGTTCATATTTTCTGGTTCTGCTCAGAATCCTGGAAGCAGCGTTCTGTACGAGCTGCAGCTGTCTTATGGTCTTTTTGGGAAGGCCAGTGAAGAGTCCATTACAATAATCCACCCTGCTGGTGATGAAAGCATGAACAAGTTTCTCTAAGTCTTGACTGGAGACAAAGCATCTAATTCTTGCAATATTTTTGAGATGATAATATGCTTATTGCTTTTACATGACTACTGAAACTCAGGTCCAAAGTCACACCAAGATTCCTGACTTGATTTTTAGTTGTTTGACCCCTAGAGTGAAGGTATGCATTCACTTTGAGAACTTCATCTTTGAAATCTTTCCAAATGCAATGACTTCAGTTTTGTCTTAGTTTAACTGATGGAAGCTTTGGCACATCCAATTTTTAATTTCATCAATGCATTGGCACAGGGAGTTAATGGGGCTGTAGTCGTTAGGTGATAGGGCTAGGTAAATCTGGGTGTCATCTGCATAGATGTGAAATGCAATTTGGTTCTTTCTCATTATTTGGCACAGTGGCAACATATATAGGTTGAACAGGAGCGGTGCAAGTATTGAGCCTTGAGGGACTCCGCATGTCATGTATGTCCACTCAAACTTATGGTTACCGATACTCACATAATAACCTCTCCCTTCTAAGTATGACCTGAACCATTTAAGGACCATCCCAGAAAGCCCAACCCAGTTTTCCAGCTTGTCAAGAAGTATGTTGTGATCGACAGTGTCAAACGCAGCACTGAGGTCGAGTAGTACCAGCACTGATATTTTACCTGTATTGGTATTTAAGCAAATATCATTTATTATCTTTATAAGCGCTGTCTCTGTGCTGTGATATGGTCGGAAACCAGATTGAAAGTTGTCGAAGTATCCATTCAAGCTTTTGTTCAGCTGATTGAAAACAACTTTTTCAATGACCTTGCCTATGAAAGGAAGATTTGAGATTGGTCTGTAGTTGCTCAAAATGGTGTTATCCAGATTGCTCTTTTTCAGCAGGGGCTTAACAACTGCAGTTTTCAGGGAGCTTGGAAAAGTCCCAGAAAGAAGTGAGGCGTTTACCACTTCTAGGAGATCTGCTTTTAAACAGTTAAAGGATTAGTCCACTTTCAAATAAAAATTTCCTGATCATTTACTCACCCCCATGTCATCCAAGATGTCCATGTCCTTCTTTCTTCAGTCGAAAAGAAATTGAGGTTTTTGATGAAAACATTCCAGGATGATTCTTATAGTGGACTTCAGTTGGCCCCAAACGGTTGAAGGTCAAAATTACAGTTTCAGTGCAGCTTCACAGGGCTTTAAACGATACCAGACGAGGAATAAGGGTCTTATCTAGCGAAACGATCGGTCATTTTCTAAAAAAAAAATAAAAATGTATATGCTTTATAAACACATATGATCGCCTCTCAAGTGCTTCCGCCAGACTGCCTTCCATATTCTTCAAAAAGCTTACGCTGTATATCCTACACTTTCCCTATTCAACTTACGGAACGAACGTGGCGCCAGTTCCGTTTTTTCTGAAAGTTGAATAGGGAAGGTATCACAAAATATCTGTGTTCTTTTCTCCCTTTTTCCCATCACAGTTTGTCCTTCCGAATGTGTCCACAGTGCCTGTACTCCCCATAAGGAGTGCTGTCACGATCAGTGTCTGGGCGGCTGCTCTGTGCCAGGGAACGCAACCAAATGCGTAGCTTGTCGCAATGTCCTGTTTGGCGAGGCATGCGTGGAGCGCTGCCCGCCGGGCTACTACACCTTCAAGGGATGGCGCTGCGTGTCCTTAAAATTCTGCCAGGACCTCCACAACCAGTGCAAGGGCAAGAGCGGCGACTGCCACGAGTACGTCATCCACAACGGGACCTGTATCCCCAAATGCCCGTCTGGATACACCACCATGAATTCCACCACGTACGTACTGGCTTTTGTTTTTAAATAAATGCAAATACATGAGCCACACTGCCAACTGTTAAACAGCATGACACTTTATAATCAACTCAACTCAGATTTTGCTCCGATTTAGATGTGAGTTGATGAGGAACAGCGACTTTTCAAGTCATTTATATCACGCGTTTCACAATACAGATTGTTCCAAAGCAGCTTCACAGTGATAATAGGAAAATTAATGGACAGAGATTTTTTTGGCTTTACAGCAGCTCTAGGAAAAAGTTATTATCGAGCTAAAGAAGGGTTTTGATTGAATCACTTCCGTTGTAAAAATCGTTAATTTTTAACTTAGGGGCTGCTTAAATGACACCTTTTTAACTGAAAACAGAAGTTCTTGCCATTCATTTACATGTTTAGTCTATAGGTATGTGCGTTTGAATGTGTATGTACACAGACGCTTAGTCTTTTTTACAAAGTGACATTGCCAAATTACTTGTCTGGCCCACATAATACAGAATGGAATCATTTTGATAACGTTTTATCTATACATAGGGAAGGGAAAGGGAAGGAGGCCTTCGCAGGGGACAGTTTCATAGTGACACTTCAGGGCTGCATTGTCGTCGTGTCTAGGCGCAGGTCCTTCATCTCATCTGGATACGGCCTGGATCTGGCAGACTACGGTAAACCTCGGGATAAACAGAGAGAGACTAATATTAGCGTAGACGCCATTCTTCTTATGATGTAGCGAGTACATCAGGTGTTATGGGAAGTGTTCCCAGTTCCGGCTGACCTGATTTATGCAGCCTAACAATTTACATGATTTGAATTATAGAAGTAGATAATGTGTAGATAATGGGTTTTATAGATGCTAGAAATGTGGCTTTCAAATGAAAGATTGGTATCAAAGAGCACACCCAGGTTCCTAACTGAAGATGAAGACTTGACAGAGCAGCCATCAAGTGTTAGACAGTATTCTAGGTTATTACATGCAGAAGTTTTTAGTCCAATAATTAGAATCATTGTTTTTTCTGAATTTGGTTGTGGGAAATTACTAGTCATCCAATTTTTTATATCAGCTATGCATTCCGTTAATTTTGTGAATTGGTAAGTTTCATCAGGACACGAAGAAATATAGAGCTGAGTATCATCAGCATAACAGTGAAAACTAACGCCATGCTTCCTAATGATATCTCCCAAGGGTAGCATGTACAGAGTGAAAAGCAACGGTCCTAGTACTGAGCCTTGCGGTACTCCATACTGAACTTGTGATCGATATGACATCTCTTCGTTTACTGATACAAACTGATAACAGTCAGATAAGTATGATTTGAACCATGCCAATGCAATTCCTCTAATGCCAACATAATTTTCGAGTCTATTCAAAAGAATGTTGTGATCGACAGTGTCAAATGCAGCACTAAGATCCAGTAACACTAATAGAGAGATACAACCACGATCTGATGATAAGAGCAAATCATTAGTGACTCTAATGAGAGCAGTCTCAGTACTATGGTACGGTCTAAATCCTGACTGGAAATCCTCACAGATACCATTTCTTTCCAAGAAGGAACATAGTTGCGATGATACTGCCTTGGGTAAAATTCTATGGCGGAGAATCAGAGAATACATTAAATATATATTTTGTGTCCCCATTTTCTCAAATAGCAAAAGAAAAACTCAACAACAGTGTTTTCACAGCTTTCAAAAAGAGGAAAAACATAGAGAGAGATTGATAACGGCAGTCAGAAGAGAGAAAGACGTAAACTTTACAGTCACTCCCACAGCCGCTGTATTAGAAACACCCTCACAGCAGTGTTAACTGGATTTTTTGTAATTTGATGAAAAGGTAATACAATACTAAGTATAGTGTTATAAATGTACATAAAATGTTTATTTTACATTTATTTGTAAAATAGATGTTTACGAATCTGCTCAACAGCGCTCAAAGCGTCACATTTTTTAAATTTCACTTTTGACAACACTACTTTCCGAGTGAATAACTCTTATGAGCCGATTCTTTAAATCCAAACATAGTGTGACTGGTGTAATCTGATTCATGAACGAGTGACTCTTATGAGCCGATTCTTTTTAGTGAGTCAAAAACATACGATGTGTCTTGTGTAATCTGATTCCCAATCTAATGACTTTAATCACCCAATTATTTTTTAAAGTCAAAAAATTACAGTACGTTCAGTATAATATGATTGTCAAACGAATGACTGTTATGAGCCAATTTTATTAAAGCGAATCAAACAGCTTACAGCTTTTGAATCAAATGACAATGTGTAGTTAAAGATGAATATGAGTTTTTTCAGTACTGTTATATAAATGCATTGTTACTTTGTTTTGTGTAATGCATATTTAAGCCAATTATTTTAATGCATTTATGCACCTAAAAAATCTAAGATGCCTTAAAAAGTTTTATGTAATTTTTTATTTTCACCTAACAACTTAGAAAAGGGCAATTGAATTGAATGATATATAGGCCTATCCTATATATTATTAGACACACACACACACACTCACACACACATAGATAGATAGATAGATAGATCAGTCATGCCAGCTGCTGACATCATCGTGAATGCATGTTTAAAGCAACAGTCAGACGTGTCTGAAAGCCGTTACTCCCTTTGAACATCTTCAGGCTTGCTCTCGTGGTTTCTTCTTCACCTATTGCTCTTAATTAAAAACATGTCATGCTTTCAGGTTGAACTGCATACCATGTGCCGGTCGATGTCACAAACAATGTACAGGGGTGAAGACGGTGGACTCGGTCACTGCCGCTCAGGCTCTGCGGGGCTGCACGGTGCTCAACGGCAGTCTGATCATCAAGATCAGCGGAGGAAGTGAGTATTGTACACTTTGAAATGTTTTTGTAAGCATATTCACTGCATTTACATGAATTTTGTGTTTTGTGTGTGTGTGTGTGTGTGTGTGTGTATGTATGTATATATATATATATATATATATATATTTAGTATTATTTTAGAATACTAAGAATTGTTTTATTTATGCAGAACCATAAAATGCTTACTGTAGAAGTTATTTGCACTTTTCCTGTCCTCCTTCATTAAAATAAAATAAGAAAAGCAATTTTAGAAATTAATAAAAACAGCAATTTTATAAAGAATAATATAATATAACATTTTAATTAAATAAAAAATGTAAATATTTAGACAACAGAATATTAAAATAAATGGCTAATAATAATAATTTTGTATAATAATTTATATAACAATTAATAATAAATCCAAATTCAAAAATATTTTTAAATAAAATACATATTTAAAAATAAAAAATATATTTATAATTTTATATATTTATAATGATATATAATATAACATAACATTTTAAATAAATTAAAAAATTATAAATAATTAGACAGCTAAAAATAAATTAAATCGATGTAAAGATTAAATCCAAAGATTTTTATATATTTATAAAAACAAGATTTTATTTTGATTTTACATATTTTGTAATATTTCAAAAAAGAAATTTGTAATATGTTCATTTTAGCATATTTTATCCAAATTTTAGCCAAATTTCTGACAGTTTTTTTTTTTTTTTTTAGAATACTAAGAATTGTTTTATTTATATACAACCATAAAAAATGCTTGTTGGCCCAATTATTTGAACTCCACAAAAATCTTTATTTTTAAAAAAAATTAATACATCATATTATAATTTTTAAAAATATATTAAAAAATAAATAAATAAATAAATAGACAACAAAATTTAAAACTTTTGTTAAAAAAGTATTTAGAAATACGTCAATTATTCAATTGAGCATCATTATACAAAACTATTTTAAATATCTGGTTGCTATGATTGACCAATTAGTGTCAAGTATTTCAGATATGTCAGATTTCAGATGTTTTTAGCATACAGTAGTATATATCTAAATAGCAGTATGTGTATGCATGAAATGAAATAGTGTGAGGTTACTGATGCAAAAACTCGTCTTCTGTTCCTTAGACAATATCGCGGCAGAGCTGGAGGCCAGTCTGGGTCAGCTGGAGGAGATCACGGGCTACCTGAGCATCCGCAGAGCCTACGCTCTCGTCTCTCTCTCCTTCCTCCGCAAGCTGCGTGTCATTCACGGTGAAACGCTGGAAGTGGGGTAAGACGTCACTGCTGAGCTGTATTGTTGGGGTTACTTAAGTGACTTACTTTGTCATTTGTATGATTGATTTTTTTAATTGCCAATGTCGTGTTCTCAGCACTGTCAAAATAAAAGTCTGCTTCCGAGACATCGGCCAATGCCGATAATTAAAAAAAAAAAAAGCCAAATATCGGCCGATATATATTGGTCAACCACTAATTATTTGCATTGTGTATCATCGTTCTTTCTAGGAACTACTCGTTCTACGCCATGGACAACCAGAACTTGCGGCAGCTGTGGGACTGGTCCAAACACAACCTCACCATCCTCAACGGCAGGATGTTCTTCCTCCACAACACCAAACTCTGCAAGTCCGAGATCCTCCGGATGGAAGAGGTGACCGGGACCAAAGACAGGATACCTAAAAACGAAATCAGCATCCCCGCTTATGGAGACCAGGCCTTCTGTAAGACCCACGGTGCTTTTGGTTTCACTGGAGCTTGAACTTTATGTCAAACCAGCCCTAATATTGACCCTCTCTTACAGGTGAAAACCAAGTTCTTAAATTTACACTAATCCGCACGACCCACGACAAGATCCTCATCAAGTGGGAGCCGTTCTGGCCCTCGGACTTCAGAGACCTGCTAGGATTCATGGTCTTCTATAAGGAAGCGTGAGTTTTTAATAATCTCTATCATACTTCAATAATATCAGGAAATTACCTTGATCTGAGCCGAATGAAGCCTGAAATATAAAAGGTGTCACAACTGAACCACCTGAAATCGGCCTATGTTGTTCCTGGACTCTGATTTTTTTAGTTTCAGTTTGGTTGGAATTGTTACTTTTATTTATACATAGAATTATTTTGTGTTTATGTTTGAAATAGGACCAGTTATAGTTTTGATTTTATTTGCTTATTGTTTTTTCATAATTATTAAAATGCTATTTTAGATGTTATTTATTTAACTGTAATTAATTAATATAAATGTTGTAATGTGTTCCACTCGTTTAAATAGTAATAAATAGTATTATTTTGTGTGCATGTTTGGAATATGACTGGTTATAATTTTGTTTTTTCAAAAGTAGTATTAAAATTCTATTTATATGTTATTTAACTATTATTAATTAATATAAATGTTGTTTTATGTCATACTTGTTTTTAAAATTGTTTTGATTGCTTTGAACTTGAAAGCATTAAAATTATATTATTTTAATTATAAAAAATATTCATTATTATTAGTTAGTAGTAAACTTTAATTATAATTATGATTACTTATATAAAATGTAATATATATATATATATATATATATAAAATTTAATATTTGAACTTAAAACTAAACTATAACTATTACTATTAAAAGTAATAAATTTAATAATAATTAATTATAAATTCAGTTACTTAAATTAAACATTTTATTTAATTAGAATTAGTTAATACAATTTTTGAATTTCTTTTAGCATGAAAGTACTTTTTTCTTAATATTGCATATTATTATATTTCATAATAATTAGTTAATAAAAAGTTCTATGTGCTATGTAAATAAATTACGTCATCTAAGAAAGCATGAAAATACATTCTCTTTTCCCATTCAGTCCTTATAGGAATGTGACAGAATATGACGGACAGGACGCCTGTGGCTCTAACAGTTGGGCGGTAGCCGACGTGGAGCCTCCACAACGCGTCACTGAGGGCAACCAGATAGAGCCGGGTCATCTCATCATGCCTCTGAAGCCCTGGACCCAGTACGCCATCATGGTCAAAACCCAACTCGCTGCCTCTGACGACCACCAGGTCTGTGGGGCCAAAAGCGAGATCATCTACGTCCGCACCAACGCCACCAGTAAGTTGCAGCTGTCTGGGAACTGAGGACTGTCCCTCTTAATAAATGTATTATAAGTTGACAGAGCAGTTACATTATTTTTGGTTATTGAGCAACAATAAGCATATAATACAGGTTTAAAAATGCATATTAATTTTAAAATAAATTATAATTATAATTGTATTATAATTATAATGAAATTAAAATTAATATTACCTCACATCAGTTCGTTCTTCGATTTCGCTTGAAGTATATCGGGACCTTTAGAAAGATGGTATGGAGTCTCTAAAATGTTTGGGTCTCTAAACTGTTACAAAATACTCTTGAATAAGGTTTTACCTGATAACCGTTGCTCTTTAAACTGCACAACTGAGATGTATATTATTAATATTTAATCAACACAGCAAAATCCCCAGAGTTAAATCAACTCTGCTCAGATAACATTTGGTCCCTCTCTACATAGAGTTAAAACTCTGAAGCAGAATTAAACTAAATGAGATAATTAAGTGATTAATTAAGTGATGATTGAGCATTAGTGATGAACACCTTTTTTTTTCTTCTTCTTTTTTTTTTTGACCAATAAAACATCAACATCTAAACCTCTGTTAATTCTCAATAAGAACTTCTAGACATGTGACAGAAATAAAGTCAGTCTGGTTAGTAATAAGTGAAGCTGGTAATGCTGTTTGTGGAGTTGTTTAATCAGATCTTCAGAGATTTAATGTCTTTTATCTTCAGTTGATTTCATCTAAGGCTGTGGCTGAAGTCGTAGTTCTTGTGTTTCTCTTTTCTTCATGTATATTTTTTATGAAACAGTTATAAACTTTAAAAAAAAAAATGTATGTGTAAATGTAAATGTGAAGCATCTTTATAAATGGGAATGTCTTTTTTTTTTTTTTTTATCATTTGTTTAGAGATCTGACGTGAAGTTTCATGAGCGTGACAGAAGAATAACGTCCATTCAGACCAACGGCTCTGTTGTTCCTCCTCAGAATCCACTGACCGATCATGAATATAGATTTACAGTCATACTCTGCATATGAAATATAGCAACATACTGACAGATTGATTGCTGTTTGATTCTATTGATCAGTATTGTGTGCTGCTTGAACATGGAATGAAATAATGACTCTCGAGAACTTTAAAACATGTTTTGCTCTTGTCTATTAATATTAAAAAAATAATGAAAATCTGTCTGCAATTAAAATGTCAATCAAGTTTTATAATGTTTGCTTTCCAAATAAATCATCTTTGTAATGTTTCTGACTGTTTGTCTTTCTCTGAGTTGCTAAAATCATGGGATGTAGAGACAGTAATTAGTCCAATTCAGCTCTCCTGATTGGTCATTTAAAAATGAAAGCAATATCTGGATATAACAAACAAGAATAATTACTTTTTATCAACTTGCAGTTGTAATCGGTCAACCAGCTGATTTGAGTCATTTGAGTATTAGTGCATTTGTGGACGCCACTTTACAAATGCTGTTTCACCAACACAGACCTTAAATATTAATAGACAATATTAGTAATAATAGACAGTATGTTATTTCGGTCAGTTCAAGTTCAGCTACATCTTTTCAAGGGACGGGTTTCCTTTTTCTTCTTAATAGCACTTCCACTCAGATTCGTAGTTAACCAGAGGTGTAAAGTATTTGAGTAAATGTAATTAGTTACTGTACTTAAGTATCTTTTTGGCTACTTTGTAGTTGTACTGAGTATCAAAGATATTACCAACTTTTACTCTCTACTTGACTACATTTTTGAACAAGTAAATGTACTTTTTACTCCAGTACATATGTGATGAGTAATGCAATTACAAATTACATTTTTCATGGCACCTAACTTTTTCTGGAGCAGTTTGTTTCTGCTATAAAGAAGCGATATCACCATCTAAGGGCATTAAAGGTACTATATCTTGTGCGTTTTGCCTTTACTCACCCAAACTTGTCAACAAGGCTACTTTACGTGAATGTGAGTACATTAGTAGGTAGTTGCTGAATCGCAGGTGTTTAAATTTGAGGTCATGATGAGGTCAGCCGCTGATGAGGCTGAAACCAGCACATCCAGTGCAAGTACTTTGACTTAGTTATTTTTACTTAACCTTATTTTATTTTATTTGTCAGCGCCGATGGCCTCATGGGCAGCGCGCCGACATGTAGCGCCAATGCGCTTCAGGCGACCCGAGTTCGAGTCTCGGCTCGTGGTCCTTTCCCGATCCCGTCCCCCTCTCTCTCTCCCACTTCGCTTCCTGTCTAATCACTGTCCTATCATAATAAAGGGCAAAAACGCCAAAAAATAAATTAAAAAAACAAACAAACAAAAAAAAAAACATTATTTTATTTATCCGCAATATTGACAAGACCTTTTTGATGGATATTGATTTACTCATGGCCTTTTTGTGCACTTGAGCTTAACTGAGAATTGAGAGTTTGTATACGTTTAAGAGGTTGTTGTGTCGACCTTGATTTATTGCAATATTGAGGTGTTCAGTTTTATTTTGATTTTAGAAAATAAACATGATTTCTCATCTTACAAATCAATTGTTTCTTATTTTCACTGGCATGTCTCTCAGGTGTTGAGGACTAGTGCATTTTTGAGCCTACACTCAGTACGAGTAAAATACTCAAATACTGTTAAAATCAGATACTTTAAGACTTTTACTCATGTCGTATTGGAATTGGTTACTTGTAACTTGTAATGGAGTCATTTTCGATGTAAGGTATCTGTACTTTTACTCAAGTATGGTTTTCAGGAACTCTTTACACCTCTGTAGTTAACTATCTGCATATGAGTTAAACAACCACAGAATGAGGATGTTGCAGCTTTTACTCTTCTGTAAGTGTAAGTTCATGCATGATTTTATTGTGATCTTTTCATGACTGGATGTCTAACAGAAGTAATGTGAATGATCTGTGTGAGAATTAACAACTCTGGTAAGATTGTATAAAATTATGACAAACGTGTTTGATTTATCTGTAAATACTGCATTAAATTGCCTTTATTTTTGACAGCAGTCTCAATAATGTTGATGCATATTTGATATTTCTTAAACACAGAAGCTGCTCAAGATCAGAATCAGACGAAACTGAATCAGTCACAACATCAGACGACACAGCAGACTCTGATAGTTTTATACATCATACTGAACATTGTGATGTTTTCTGCAATAATAGGTAAGATTTTAGGGTTCTGCATGTATAATATATAAAATAATAGGTATATAATTTATAATATAAAAGACTTTATTTAAATGTCAGTGTATTTGACACTTCATTCCTTAGTTATCAATTGTACAATATTTAATCAGAAATATTAGTGGTATTTTAGGCCTATTGCAGATCAAAGTTCAAGCGTGTAGACACAAACAATGTCAAGATGAGGAAGTGGAGCAGCTTTACCACAGAAATGGTGAAGAGGTCAAACACATCTCTTATTCTGCTTTCAATACAGAAAGCTTGTTCTACAGCTAAATTATGCTTTGTTTGTTTTTGTTTTGTAGTTTTCCTGAAGTGGAGACTCTGGGTTTTAAATACACATTGAAGTAAAATGGTAAAAAGGAAGATGTTCATTACCATTTGGGTTGTTAATTAAAAAAAAAATAATAATAATAATAATAATAATAATAAAAATCTTTTATCTACACCATTTATTTGATTAAAAACACAACAGTAGGCTTAATGTGAAAATCAATCTTTTTTTGGTAGCTATATTTGAAGCAGCCATTACTCTAGTCTTCAGTGTCACATGTTTCTTCAGAAATCACCCCATTTTGCTGAATTGGTGTTCAAGAAACAAGTTTGTCTTTAATTTTTTTTAATGATAAGTTTCCACTTGAAGTGTCCTGTTTACCAGCAGGTAGATGGCGCTATATCCACACGTGATGATGACGTTTTCTATATTAAAATACTTACTGAGAGACTGAGGTGTCATTGAGTAAGTCATTTATGCGTTACTTCATGTGAAAAGTGTAATGTGACTCTATCTAAACTAGGCCATCTAAAATTAATTCATTTGTGTGCGATAAGTTTCACGCCACGATAACACTGAAAATCATTTTAATGGAGGTTTTTATGGGTTTTCTTGTTCATGTCCGTTTATACACACTATAAACAGAAATGCAAAGGGGTAAAAATAATTTATTTCATTCTCAAAACATTTGATTTCTAATAGATCAATTTATGTAAGAGTTTTCACACATGATGGTTGTGTGTAGGTAACTGTGAAATGATTGTGTTCCCAAATGAAACACAAGAGCTGTTAGTTTTGAAGTGTGTAATGTAAAGAACCGTGCATTTGGCAAAATGTTTGTTTTACAATAGCAAACGAAGTTTAAAGCACATAATGTGCTTGTAGTTTTGCAGACTTGGTCTGAAGATTAGATGTACGAGTGAATGGTTTCACTGAGTGGGCCTCAAGTACCACTTTTAGCAATTTTAAAAAACTGTAAGCAACTCAGAAAGACACATAAACAAACAATCAAAAACATTAAAAAGTTGATATATTCTCAAATAAAAAGTTATTATAAAACTGGATCAAATAACAATAGAATCAAACAACAATCAGTCTCTCAGTATGCTACTTCATATGCAGAGTATGGCAGTACTTCTAGATATTCATGATCGGTCAGTGGATTCTGAGGAGGAACAACATTGTCGTTGGTCTGAATAGAAGTTATTCTTCTTCCCGAAATCTAAATGAATTATATAAAAAAAATACTTTAGCTGTTAATTCCCATTTATAAAGATGCTTCACATTTGCACATTCATTTTTTAATGAAACAATTTCTGTATTATTGTTGCTGCATGGAATATAAAACGTTTGCAAAAGCAGTCACAATAGCTGAATTATTAATATAAACAGCAATAAGACATTTCTTACCTGATGACAATTTACATATTTAGGAATTTTCGTAGACAGTTTACGGTTCTTCATTAATAAACCTAAAATAGCAAAATAATCTCTGATTAAATTCTGTTAAATTCATTGATAAATGTAATACAACCAAACTTGTAAAATGATGTATTTTTTATATAATTCATTTTCAATATATTATAAATATATTTTAGATATTTAATATAATTTATATAATAAATATGTCAAATAAGCTTCAGTTTAAAGGTAATTTTCCTGATTTAAATATATTGTGATCTTGAATATGACTTTTAATTCACTCACCTATTACTGCAGCAGATAGCAAAACAATCAACAGGGTGAACATGACAATCAGGATCTGATATGATCTCTGATCTGGGTGAGCTCCTGTGTTTTTGAGAAATAACAAGGTTTTATCATAATTTGGATAATTATTAAACTTTTTGTCATGCATCTTTGGCATTTAGATTGCAAAATAACTTTGCAAAAGCTTTATTATTATTATTATTATTAGAAACAATTATGATTATATAACAATAATAATATATCTCAGATATATATTTTCCCAGTGACTTGTGTACAGTTTGGTACTGTCCTCTTGACACACATCTTTAGAAAAGCAAAGTAACTTATTTCATTTGTTGTTTTGATAATTGTTATACAAAACAATTATTTAAATAATAATAATAATAATAAAATATATCTCAGTTGTATATTTATTGCATTGCATCACTTACCAGTGGTGTCCAGTCTGATACCATCACTGATCTCTAGAGTGGTCTCGCTTGGTTTTATACAGTAATAAGTTCCTAAATCATCAGCAGTGACATTATTAATAATTAATTGGCTCCTGCTTCCCTCTGAATATTTGTTGCGGAATTTTTCATCATAATATTCAGGCTTTTCAGATCCAAATGTTCGCAGTATCATCACCGGACGAGCGGATGATTTTATCACAAACCATATAACGGCCTTTAATCTAAACTCACAGGTTACAGTCACACTCTGTCCTAAAGTCACCTGTTGATCAGTTAAACCTTCTGTGTGTTGAGACCACACAAACACACCTGAACACACAGAAAACATCATTCAGATCATCTGATCATGACAGAATCACATTGAATCACACAATTTGACATGAAATAAACTTACAGAGGAGTGAAAGCAGCAGAGTCTTCATTCTGGGATCTTGTTGAACGTGTTCAGGTTGAACTTGTGTGAAGGTTGATGTGTGTAACTTTATAACGTCTCTTAGAGGAAGTGCTGCTGCTGAGCGTCAAAACACAAAATGAATCAGATGATTCACTGAAATGATGCAAGTACAACTTAATTCTTACTGTTTGTTTACTGTAAGTGATGCCTTGTTTTAGAAAATCTTAGCTTCAGTTCAAAATTAGTTCATAATTGTTTCCAAGCTTCCAAAATATACTTTTTTTCTTTTTTTTTGTAAAAGTGTGTATATCATGTGGGTTTGCATCATATCCTGCAGATTCATCAAATTCCACTGTAAAAAAATGTGCTGTAAAATAACGGTAATCTACTGGCATCTGTGGTTGCCAGTAATGTACCGTAAATTTACAGCACTCCTTTTTTACAGTATGTTACTGTAATACTACCATGGAAATGAACTCATTTCATTTGGGAAACCGATTGCTTTAAACAGTTTGAGTTTAAAAACTAGTATTTATACAGCGTTAGTACTGTGAACTTATTTCATTTGAGTCAACTGAAAATGAATATTTCTTAACTGCAAACACTAATAGTGAAATAATTAAAAACATGATTTTAACTCAAATCATTGCAGTTTGTCTAAGCTAACAATAACACACATATATGTGTTAAAGTACTTATCAAACAGCTTGTCACTGCATCAGCAACTACACGGTTACTGCCTTTAAATGAAGCAACTTGCAGCATAACATCAGTGTTTCTCAGCTCATCATGACTGAAGCACAGGCTCTGCTCTTCAGCATAATGGTGACCCCCAAAATGAATGAATTAAACTAAAAGATCTCTCCTATATCATATTGTACAAAAACACATTAAACACTTCAGTTCAATATTTACTCTCCTTATCAGTTATTGACTTCGCATAACTTTTTCTATTAACTTTCACTAATATTTCAGTGAAATTAACTTGTTTCATTTACAAAATCTGACTTTTACATTTTACAGTATATTACTGTTTTTTTTACGGTAATCTACTGGCAGCTGTGGTTGCCAGTAAATTGCTGTTTTTTACAGTATGTTGCTGTAAATTAATTTACAGTTGATTACTGTTAAATTACGTTTCACTCTGGGTTTTTTTTTTTTTTTTTTCATCTTACACCTTTAACCCTTTTAAGGAAAGAAGGGCATCTGGCATTAGAACAACACCAGAATCAGTAAATGATGACTTAATTTTCATTTTAGTGAACTATCCCTTTGAGTAGTGTCTGGAAATAAAGGATTTTGGTGATTCATTTACCCTAAACAATTGTGTAACCACCACATGAGCTTGATTTGAAACTCTTTCCCCAGAACATATTTCATCAAAACCTTCTTTGTTTTTACTTTTTAAAAATGTTTGATGTGCTGAGCATTTTGGTACATTTGGTTTCTTTCCTTTAAAACTGTCCAGAGCCATCCGTAAAAACAAATTGTGCTCTTTTCAGTTTAGATGAAAATGGTAATATCTAAATTTGTTTTTTTATTATTTTTTTTAATATATAAATAAATATATATATAAATATATATATATATATATATATTATTTAAACATCACTGAGTTAAATTAATTTATACCAACTTATGGGTCATAATTTATGGGTCTTTTTTTTTTTTTTGCTCCTAAACAAATGCAGGTTTTTACAGTGTAGGTTTGTTTGTTTGTTGGTTTGTTTGTGTTTTTCTTTTGTCAAAATGATGGAAAATGTTTTGAATTAACCATTAATGTTTTTAAAAATTCAGTAAATGACTGTCAGGGTTGTTTGGTTTGTTTGTGTTTTAGGGGTTGTTTACACGACACCGTTTTCATCTAAAAACTGAAAACTTTTTATGTGTTTTGGCCGTTCATTTACACAACAACTGCATATTGGTGGCCTGAAAATGCAAACTTTTGAAAATGGTTTCAAAGTGCAAGTTTTTGAAAACTCAATTGTCCTCAGTGTGAATCTCGAAATCATAGTCACTGCTGGAAAGGGTTCAAATATGCAAAAGATGCTGGAACATCAAGTAATTTGCAGAACCTGGAGGATTTTTCTGAAGGCAGTGAAGGGCAGTTTAACTGTTCAGGACAATCAGGGGACTTGAGAACAATCATCACAAAAAACAAAACAAAAAAACTGTCGTAGATCATCCAGGTAACCACACACAGTGTTAAGAACCAAACATATGTAAACTTTTGAATGGGGTCATTTTTATAAATTCAGCTATTATTTTGTTTTGTGGACTGTATGTGTGAAATATCTTATTCAGGACAGTACTAAATAAAAAATAACATGCATTTTTTATGATCCCTCTTATTAACATTTTGTATGTAAACTTTTGAACACAACTGCACATAACCTGAGACGATTTCTTCAGTTCGAAATAACGAGGAATGAAATGTTTTTATGAAATATAGTGGAGTAAAGTATGATATTATGCTGAACCTGATCAACCTTCACACAAGTTCAACCTGAACACGTTCAACAAGATCCCAGAATGAAGACTCTGCTGCTTTCACTCCTCTGTAAGTTTATTTCATGTCAAATTGTGTGATTCAATGTGATTCTGTCATGATCAGATGATCTGAATGATGTTTTCTGTGTGTTCAGGTGTGTTTGTGTGGTCTCAACACACAGAAGGTTTAACTGATCAACAGGTGACTTTAGGACAGAGTGTGACTTTATCTTGTGAGTTTAAATGTAAAGCTGCTATTTGGTTTGTGATAAAATCATCCGCTCGTCCGGTGATGTTACTGCGAACATTTGGATCTGAAGAGGCTGTTTATTACGATGAAAAATTCCGCAACAAATATTCAGAGGGAAGCAGGAGCCAATTAATTATTAATAATGTCACTGCTGATGATTTAGGAACTTATTACTGTATAAAAGCAGGCTGGGCTCTACAGGTCAGTGATGGTATCAGACTGGACACTGGTAAGTGTTAAACTGCAATACATTTATACAACTAAGATGTATATATTATTAATATTTCGTCAACATTATTTTTCTAATATTATTATAAAATGTATGTTTTTATGAAACAGTTATTTATAAACTTTAAATCAATGAATGTTTAAATGTGAAGCATCTTTATAATTGGGAATGTGTTTTTTTTGTTGGTTTTTTTTTATCATTTGTTCAGAGATCTGACGTGAAGTTTCATGAGCGTGACAGAAGAATAACGTCCATTCAGACCAACGGCTCTGTTGTTCCTCCTCAGAATCCACTGACCGGTCATGAATATAGATTTACAGTCATACTCTGCATATGAAATATAGCAACATACTGACAGATTGATTGCTGTTTGATTCTATTGATCAGTATTGTGTGCTGCTTGAACATGGAATTAAATAATGACTCTCAAGAACGTTTTGCTCTTGTCTATTAATATTAAAAAATGATGAAAATCTGCAATTAAAATGTCGATAACGTTTTATATTTGCTTTCCAAATAAATCATCTTTGTAATGTTTCTGACTCTTTGTCTTTCTCTGAGTTGCTAAAATCATTGGATGTAGAGGTAATTGGTCCTTTCGGCTCTACACTGTAAAAAATTGCTGTAAAAAATGGCCAAATTTCAACAGTAACATGCTGTTTTCCATTAAAACATCATCTAGCAGCCCAGAAAGTCTACTGTTTACAAAAGATTTCACTTGGCCTGTGTGTAATACATTATTTCTGTCTTTTGTGGAACACAAATGCAGATGTAATGTAGAATGACAATAGCAGTAATGATGACTATCTTGTCTTTTTGTGTTCAAAGGAATAACGTCGTGGTTTTATATCAACATGAGGCTGAGTGATGATGACAGAATTTTTATTTTTGCCATTTTACATCTTTTTCTTTTCTTTTTCTTTTTCTTTTTTTTTTACTTTTCAAGTAACTAATAATGTAATGCATTTCAATTTACAACAAAACGTCTCAGTTACTTTTTCAAATAAAGAAAACTGGTTAAGACCTCAACTAATTTGGGAATGCCAGTAAGGAACTAGTTCACAACAGATATCCGCCGGTGACAGACATACAGACTTTGATGTTTTGATGCTTTATTTTCACCACCTTAATTCCAAGTTTCAATAAAGTTTGAGCACACGAGTGCAAACGATTATATTGCGGTCTGAAGCAAAGCATATAATAGAAATAAGTAACAATAATAGAATATAACAAAGTAAACACACAATACCTATTAAATAAACTAAATGAATGGTGAATATAGCATGAACACTTCAATAAATGATAATTAGTATTCACATGTAAATATACAAACACAATCAAAAATCACTAGCCTACAATGTAAAGTGTCTTTTAAACAACAAATATCAACATGCCAAGCACGATATAATTTCAGGATGCTCATCCATTGATCATACATTTATTAACCAAACAATTAACATAAGCTAAAGTGCATAAATCCACTTACTTGGTTCATACTGTATACACACACAACACCATCCCCTTTTTCGATGAGGAGCTATATTCTACAAACACTAGCCTAATCAATGCTACCTGCTGGAAATAGGTAGAGCAGAGCGTCTATATATGCTGCAGTGTTGACAGCGCGCTCTAACATTGGTTAATCACTTGTCATGAAGACATGAAAATATATTCATAAAAGGCCCTTTTAACATAAGTAATGCACGTTACTTTGTTTTCCCATTTATTGACTGACAGCTCTCCTGTCCCCATGTTGAGAGTAATCAGGAGTAATGCTGCCTTCACATGCCACCGGAATTATCGTAAATACAAGTTTCCTATGTAGGTAAAAATTGCACATGAACATCCTCCCATTTAGAAACTTGAATACAATGAGCTCGTAATCACGACTTCAGAAGTAGGTATTATCAAATTTCTGATAGCACGTGAAGGCAGCAAAAGTGCAGAGGCGTTGTGTGCGCTGTGTATTGTAATGTATTGTAGGCCCCTGTGAAGGCCTCATGGACACGAAAGCCAGCGGCACAGATCCTCAACAAAACTGTTTCCATAACGGCGTGATGAATCCGATCTACAACCAGAAGGAACTGGATTTAATATTTTGACTGTTCCGATCCCAATCTGACTTATGACCTGTAAGGCTGCCTGAATCATAACTATGCTCTGTTTGTTGTTGGCCAGAGGAGAACTGGCCCCCCGACTGAACCTGGTTTCTCCCAGGTTTATTTTTTTATCATAAGTTTATTTTATCTAAGTCTGTGACTGAAGTCAGTTAGTTCTCATGTTTCTCTTTTCTTCAGTGATTCTGATTCTTGTTAACAGTAGGTGTTCATCAATAATGCTCAATCATCACTTAATTAATCACTTAATTATTTCATTAACTTTAACTCTGCTTCAGTGTTACTTTTTTCACTATATAGAGAGGGACCATATGTACTCTGAGCAGAGTTGATTTAACTCTGGGGATTTTGCTGTGTACTGATAACTTAAGCTGGACAATGACACCATTTTCTTCTAGAGCTGCTGTACAGCCAAAATTATTTTCCTGTTATCACTGTAAAGCTGCTTTGACACAATCTGCATTGTAAAAAGCGCTATATAAATAAAGGTGACTTGACTTGACTAGTTCTAGACTAAACATGAGCATACATTTACTCATCTCACTATTCAGTATTCCTCAAATAAAAACAGTAAAATGCAAACTCAGAATATTACACAAACCTGCAATAATTAAATATATCTTAAATTACACAACTTTATTAACCAATGTCTTTGCTGCTGACCTTCAATGATCCAGTTCAACCATAAGCAAAAATGACTTTACATTTGCAAAACGTAACTTTTATTTATTTATTTATTCTTGTAATTAAAAAACAAACAAGCAAGTCTAGCCCAGGTGAGAAAAAGTAATGCAAAAGTGATGCAATGCATTACTTTTCATAAAAAGTAACTAAGTAACACAATTAGTTACTTTTTTAGGGAGTAACACAATATTACTTTTAAAAGTAACTTTCCCCAACACTCACTACATCCCATTCCACTCAGATAATAGCAACTCAGAAAGAGACATAAACAAACAATCAAAAACTTTACAAAGTTGATAAATTCTCAAATCAAAAGTTATCATAAAACTTGATTGACATTTAATGTTCAAGCAGCACACAGTTCTGATCATTAGAATCAAATAACAATCAGTCTCTCAGTATGCTACTTCATATGCAGAGTATGGCAGTACTTCTAGATATTCATGATCGGTCAGTGGATTCTGAGGAGGAGGAACATTGCCGTTGGTCTGAATAGAAGTTATTCTTCTTTCCGAAATCTAAATGAATTATATATATATAAAAAAAATACTTTAGCTGTTAATTCCCATTTATAAAGATGCTTCACATTTGCACATTCATTTTTTAATGAAACAATTTCTATATTATTGTTGCTGCATGGAATATAAAACGTTTGCAAAAGCAGTCACAATAGCTGAATTATTAATATAAACAGCAATAACACGTCTTACCTGATGACCATTTACATATTTAGGAATTTTCGTAGACAGTTTACGGTTCTTCATTAATAAACCTAAAATAGCAAAATAATCTCTGATTAAATTCTGTTAAATTCATTGATAAATGTAATACAACCAAACTTGTAAAATGATACATTTTTATATAATTCATTTTCAATATATTATAAATATATTTTAGGTATTTAATATAATTTATATAATAAATATGTCAAATAAGCTTCAGTTTAAAGGTAATTTTCCTGATTTAAATATATTGTGATCTTGAATATGACTTTTAATTCACTCACCTATTACTGCAGCAGATAGCAAAACAATCAACAGGGTGAACATGACAATCAGGATCTGATATGATCTCTGATCTTGTGCTGGATTTTGTTGCTCTGGTTCATTGAGATCTGGGTGAGCTCCTGTGTTTTTGAGAAATAACAAGGTTTTATCTTTTACAGATAATTTGGATAGTTTGGATAATTATTAAACTTTTTGTCATGCATCCTTGCCATTTAGATTGCAAAATAACTTTGCATAAATATTATTATTATTATTAGAAACATAATTAGGATTATATAACAATAATAATAATATATCTCAGATATATATTTTTCCCAGTGACTTACCAGTGGTGTACAGTTTGGTACTGTCCTCCTCCCACATAGCAACATTGTGTCGGCCCAGATCCGGCCCAGATCTGGCACATGTGGCATGATGATCTGGCCCACATGCTGCAATGAATTACGGTCCTTGTGTGGTCCGCTTCTGTTTGCCAGATCTAAACCACAAGCAGGCCACAGCAATGCCACATGTCAGCCAAGAGCAAAGAAATAAACCTAAACTGGACCTTATCTGAGCCACAAAATCTGTGTATATTAAATATGGAGTCATCTGAGCCTTAATAAGCCTGTTAACAAGCAGAATCACTGAAGGAAAGAAGAAAACAGAAAAAGAGACGAGCAGAAACACAAGAACTACAACTGACTTCAGCCACAGCCTTAGATGAAATCAACTGAAGATGAAAGACATTAAACCTCTCAAGATCTCAACAGAGGATGATTAAACAACTCCACAAACAGCATTACCAGCTTCACTTATTACTAACCAGACTGACTTTATGTTAGAAATCTACAAAAGTTATTGAGAATTAACAGAGGTTTAACTGTTTCATTTGAAGTCACCATAATGGTGATTAGTGGTTCCATTAGTTGGGCTCTTAACTCTTATTATACAGTTGTTTTTTCTGGCTGCTGTGACAGTGTGTTTGTTAAACATTTGCAGTAGCAAAGGAAGCTAAAGCAAAATGACATCAGGTGATGATGTTTGTCTGTTGATTGTTTTGTGGTCGTCATGAAATGGCCTGATGTCATTTGAATCGTACAATTGTGTTGTGCTATTAATACATCTACATTATAAATGTACATTGTGTTACTACAGCGTGAGCTCCTGTAGCAATCACCGATTGCTGCAGAAACTCATGCTGAAGTAACACAGGGTTTATAACGTAAATGTACTAATAGCACAACACAATTGTTAGATTCAAATGACATCAGGCCATTTCATGACGACCACAAAACAATCAAAAGACAACCATCATCACCTGATGTCATTGTGCTTTAGCTTCCTTTGCTACTGCAAATGTGTTTAACAAACACACTGTCACAGCAGCCAGAAAAGACAAATATAAAATAAGAGTTAAGAGCCCAACTAATGGAACCACTAATCACTGCAATGGTGACTTCAAATGAAACACATTAGAGTTAAACCCCTGTTAATTCTCAATAACAACTTTTGTAGATTTCTAACATAAATAAAGTCAGTCTGGTTAGTAATAAGTGAAGCTGGTAATGCTGTTTGTGGAGGCTGTGGCTGAAGTCAGTTGTAGTTCTTGTGTTTCTGCTCGTCTCTTTTTCTGTTCTCTTCTTTCCTTCAGTGATTCTGCTTGTTAACAGCTTATTAAGGCTGAGATGACTCTATACTTAATATACACAGATTTTGTGGCTCAGATAAGGTCCAGTTTAGGTTTATTTCTTTGCTCTTGGCTGACATGTGGCATTGCTGTGGCCTGCTTGTGGCCCAGATCTGGCAAACAGAAGCGGCCCACACAAGGACCGTAATTCATTGCAGCATGTGGGCCAGATCATCATGCCACATGTGCCAGATGTGTGCCGGATCTGGGCCGACACAATGTTGCTATGTGGGTTGACACACATCTTTAGAAAAGCAAAGTATCTTATTTCATTTTTTGTTTGGATAATTCTTATGCAAAACAATTATTTAAATAATAATAATAATATTAATAATAATAATAAAATATATCTCAGTTGTATATTTATTGCATTGCATCACTTACCAGTGGTGTCCAGTCTGATACCATCACTGATCTCTAGAGCCCAACCTGGTTTTACGCAGTAATAAATTCCTAAATCATCAGCAGTGACAGTATTAATAATTAATTGGCTCCTGCTTCCCTCTGAATATTTGTTGCGGAATTTTTCATCATAATATTCAGGCTTTTCAGATCCAAATGTTCGCAGTATCATCACCGGACGAGCGGATGATTTTATCACATACCAAATAACGGCCTTTAATCTAAGCTCACAGGTTACAGTCACACTCTGTCCTAAAGTCACCTGTTGATCAGTTAAACCTTCTGTGTGTTGAGACCACACAAACACACCTGAACACACAGAAAACATCATTCAGATCATCTGATCATGACAGAATCACATTGAATTACACAATTTGACATGAAATAAACTTACAGAGGAGTGAAAGCAGCAGAGTCTTCATTCTGTGATCTTGTTGAACGTGTTCAGGTTGAACTTGTGTGAAGGTTGATGTGTGTAACTTTATAACGTCTCTTAGAGGAAGTGCTGCTGCTGAGTGTCAAAACACAAAATGAATCAGATGAAATGATGAAATTTGCACTTACGCTGACCTCATTTTTCATTGTTGTTTAATGACCACTATCGAAGTATAAGTGATGTAATGTTTTGGTAAACTTAGGCCCAAATGTACATCTTAATATCTTTTCTTCCTAAATCATTGAAAACATTATTTTAATTGTAAAGAATCTAATACGAAAAATAAGGGAAGTTGCCAAAATATACCTTTTCCTTTGAAAATGGGTGTATATCATGTGGGTTTGTGTCATATCCGGCAGATTCATCGAGTTCTTGTTAGAGATGTTATGAATAACTTTCCAGTTACTTTGCAGGCCAAATAAAGAGACACAAACAAAATTGAAAAACAGCTTTGGCTGAATCACTTTTTGCTTTTACAGTTTTTCTGATTTGCTAAAACACATTTCTCGAAACCATCACCCACTAAACATCTGACTCTTCTGGCAAAATCAAGCAATTGCCTCAAAACCATTTTGTCTGTGCTCAAAATCAAACAATACTTTCAGATCTTACACACAGCCAGTCAAAATATGAACACTACAGATCATTCATTAGACACTACATCAAAAAATGAAGAGCACAGCATTCAAAGCATGCAGTTACAGTAAAAAGTTTATTGTAACACAGTAAACAAATTTTGAAATTATGTAAAAAAGTGATCACAACTTACAGTAGTAAGGTGAATAAACTGTATTCTGTATGCACTACAAGTATAGTATTGTACTGAATATTGTATAGTAGGCCTATTGAATGTCTGTATTCAGCATACAGTAGTCCAACTGCAAAAGCCAAAAAGGTTAAAAAAATCTAAATGAAAAGCATGTTACAGTACACTCAAAAGCTGTGCAACTGTAATGCAAAAAAAATTGTTGGTTTAACTTAAAAAAGTAAGTTACCTAGTTGCCTTAAAATTTTGAGTTCATTGAAATTAAAAATTTGAGTTACAGTTTTTTTTATTCGCTTTGTTACTTTTTCACAAGTAAGGTGTACATTTTCAAAACTCTTAGTACTAATATCACAACAGATCATCAAAAGTGCACTTTTTTCAAACATTTCAGCATATTTTCAATTGTTTTAGTACAATACACAAAATCACAAAGTATCCTTTTCACAACAAAAAATAAGTGTTTCATCTATATAAATGTTTCATTCACAGTAACTGCCTTTCATAATGCTTTTACTATCAAACTTTTCATTTGCATCTCTTTTCGTTCAGTTTAATACATTATATTATTTAATCCAACTGAGCTTAATGGTTAATCAATAAATCATTTGGTACACCTATAGATTTGATTCTATAGGCATAGTTTCTATAGAAATTATTTGCAATTTCTGATATGGATAATCAAATGATTAATGTAATGAATTATAAGCAATTTGTCTTAGATGATGACCACAATTTTCAACGTGTGTGTGTGTGGTCCTGGTAAACACTGTGTTGTGAACCAAATGTCCCAACAAGGATGGTATTACCAGTAATTTTAGACCTTGTTTGGACATTTTTTGTCCGTCTGATGAAAACAGCTTATAAATCATATGAAATTATATTTTTATAAAATAGAAAAATGCAGAATGTTTTCTGTGATGGGTAGGTTTAGGGGTAGGGTTAGTGTAGGGGATAGAATATACAGTTTGTACAGTATTAAAATAATTACGCCTATGGAAAGTCCCCGTAAACCACATATACCAACATGTGTGTGAGTGAGTGAGTGAGTGAGAGAGAGAGAGAGAGAGAGAGAGAGAGAGGGAGATACAGATACAGATAAATTTGAAATTTGTGAACACAGAGCAGGACAGAGTACAAGGGGGAAAAAAAACAGTCAATGACTGTAACATCAGATTGATCAGAGATGCTTCAGAAGAAGAGAGACAGATGGCATTGTTTTACATCATAGAATGCCATGTGATACTGTAAACTGTAAAAGGCATTACCATGGTAGAGACTGCCACATTATTGTAACTCATCCTTCATCTGTAAAGATCAGTTAGATTCAGTCATATGGTACAGTTAGAACATTTACTGTATTGGCAGTAAACTCTGTTCTACACAAAACCTCATGACTGTGTCATACTTCACACCTTTTGATAACACATACTATTAAAAACAATATGGAATTTATGTCAGTTATGTAATTTAGGTAATGTAAGTGTATTTTCTGAGGTGGCATCTGTAACCTGTGTAAATATTTCAGCAACAAGGGTGATGTGAAACATGTATCTTGCATTGTTTGCTATTGAATTAACTGATTGTTAAAAGTACAAAATTGAAAGAAGTTCATACTGTTGTGTTTTGGTGATTAAACCAAATGTTCTCATTACATATTACAATGATTTTGTGTTTGAAACAGTGATTATGTAATATGAAAATATGTACAGCTAGAATGAAAGCATGAGATCAGGTTTTGAAAGAATGACTAAGTGTGATCAGTTTGGATTTTTGTACTAAGAGTTTTGAAAATGTACACTTACTTTTGAAAATAGTACCAAAGCGGATAAAAAAAACTAATACAATAAAGGCGATTGGATTAATCAACAGAAACTCAAAATGTTATGTTATCTGAACCACATTAATTATTTAAGTTGATTTGACAAAAGAAAAAACTGTTGTGATAAATCATGAAAATAATTTTTTTACAGTGTACAAAATCAAGGTCAGTATGAGATTCATTCTGCCTCAGCATCACGTCTTCACGTTGGGTCAGCTCTGAGGATATTGTCAACATCACAGGCAGTGTTGTCTCTTGCCAGGCAAAGTTAAAAACCCTCAGCCTTGACAACACTGTCCACACCTTGCTCTTTCTCGTCCTCATCCTCTTCCTCCTTGTTCACCACCTCTTACACATACTCTTCATCCTCTCCCTCTTATATTGTTTCCATCCATTGTTGGTATCAACATTCAGTGCAACATTTTGAGTCAATTTTGGCACTCTGAACTCTTCTATTATGTGGGTTTGGTCACATCATTAGAAACAAGTGTGAACAATTTTGAGCCATTGTGTGTAAACGATGACAACTGTGTTTTAGTTGAGTTTAACTTTTGCCTGCCTGTGTTTAGCATTTAGAAACATAAGTGCATCACAGTGTGAAATGTGTTTTAGTGCGTGAGAATGAGTTTAGAGTTTTGCAAAAAGAGTGCATGAGATTTGCAAATGGTGTCTTAACTATGTGAACTTATTTAATGTTTTACAGAAATAGTGATTTATTTGACAAATTGGTTTATGCTATCGAGAATCTGGTTCAGAGTTTTGGATTTAGTGTTTTAGCAATTCAGAAAAACTGTGATACAGCTGAATCATGGAAAAAAAGTCTATTTGTACTTTTTTTTTTTCCATGTCCCACTTTTCTTTGCAAAAGAGTTTGAGATTGATCATATTCCGACAGGGATTACTTGACAGTTCCTTTGTTGACTTAGATTTGTGTTGTATTGCATATTGATTTACGTAATGTATAGTTATGTTTTATAGATAAATGTAATTGTTACATATTCCCTGGTTTTGTGTTTCTTGTTTTTGCTATTTGGACTTTTATTTTGAAGTGTATTTTCTGTTCCCATTGTTCACATCCTATGTTTAGTTATACTGTTTTTAAGTAAGCAATAAGGTACGAGAGGCTGTGCTTTATCGTGAATAAGTCACGGCTGAAGGGTGTTGTTAGGCACGACGCGAAGCCGAGTGCCTGCAACCCCTTCAGCCGTGACTTATTCACGATACAGCACTAGCCTCAAGTATAAAACGGTTACCACACAATACAAATATTAAAGCCAGAAATATGTATCAATGCAACTTTCATGAAGTTAACTTTTTCTAAAAGCCTTCCTTCCGCCGGAAAAAATAGTCCCTGACCGTGAACAGCAACAGAAGTTACATTATCCCGCCATTAGATGGCGGCAAAGACTTTATGAGTGTGTCAGTCAGTAGCGAAGACTTTTAAATTGAAAAGACTGAATTGTTGTGAACACGGAACAAGACACAACTGACAAATGCTTTGACTAGTGCTGTCAGTCACGGGAAAACCCCTTAACTGTTAAAAGGACAAGATAATACATCGGACATTTAAACAGATTTTTTATTATGAACATAGGACTGACCTGAAGGAAAATGCTGAATCTGAATGCAGGTAATAAACTCGCTCACTCGATCTCTTTCTCACAGTACTCTTCTACATAATATAGAAAGTTTCAATGAACAATATCAATTGAGAACATACAGTTTACGTTGCTAAGAGTGGTTGCTAAGTGTGTTGTGTAGTGATACACAGAACCGTTGGGTGAAGCGGTCATAGCCGTGTTTTATCGTGAATAAAACACAGCTATTGACCAATCAGAAGACTGACCAATCAGAAGTCATATACATCTGGCTTGAGGGTGAGTAAATCATGGGATAATTTTCATTTTTGGGTGAACTATCCCTTTAATGTCTCACTCAAAGCACTACTTTACGATAATGATCCTTGAGGGACTTGAGGGTCCTTCCACTGTCATCTGCCATCTTGTGTGTTTGGGCCGCACATAACGCTGCAGTTTCCCATGAGGCGGCAGCATCCCCTGCAGTTCCTCTTATTGCGGCCACGGAGGCATTTTCTGAACACCTTGCTGTGGCCACTGAGGCAGCTTATGAACTCTGTGAACTTTCTAACATCTGCAATGTGGGCACGGAGGCCGCCCCCGCTCACTCTGTCACAGCCAAGGAGGAAGTCTCTGAACTTTAGCCCGAACTCGGCTAAAGATGGTACACTCATTTTTATGAATAGAAGAAAGTGCAACGTGCAATATGGCTTTCTAAATAAAAGAGCCAATGAGATAGTTGTCAAAATTCAGTGGTGTTTTTAAATATTAAATTTAATCATAAGTTTGGTGAACATTTTTGGAGAGTTTGATGTTTCTCCATTCAAAGTGATAGGAAATGTACTTGCATGACTGAAATAGCTGCCTAAGAGGCGCTTCAATGATGGCCACTGATTGAAATGACTTGCCTTAAAGAACTTTGCTCACAAGTCTGTTCGAAATCAGTTTTGGGAGGAACATTCATGCACAAACGCCACCTGTAAAGTCAGATGATAGGGCAGTGAGGCAACAAGTCAGCTGCCTAAGCTTTCAGATGCAGCCAATGACGGTTGAGCTAAAAAATAAATGAATAAAAATGGCGTCTGAAAGCTGCAGTTGGTGGTCAGTTTGTGTCTGCATGTTGATCAACTTTCCCCCCAGCTTTCAGACACAACCTGGGTTTGTTGTTTGCTTTTGGGATCTGAAGGAGATTTTTAATTATATAACTAAAGCAAAGCACATTACATAAAAACAGGCACCAAAGTATGTAACTCCAATAGGAAATAAAAAAGACATTCACAAGATGCCAAATACAGATTCATTACATTTTACAATAGACCTAATTTCTACACTTTTCACAGGGACACTTAATTTGGCGTAAATTGATACCCGCGCTCTGAATACTGCAGAAGCTCTTACCAACCCCTCCTGCGTAACCTAGAAGGACTCTTCATTTGTCGCTCGGTTCCGCCTTGTTGTATGTAAAACTCGCGCGACTTCCGCTTTGAGTGTCAAATATGGCCACGTCCAGACTAGAGATCAATTTCATCAGGTTATTATCGCGCTGTGAATCTCTTGCTTCAGAGAAAAGAGGCGAGACAGAATGGAGACTAGAGAAGGTAATTCATAACAAAATTGCATTTACGTTTAATCATCTGCGTTTGAAGTAAATGTTTATATTTTACACAATATTCTACATGAAAACAACAAAGAAATAATACCAACCTCATTTATATATGTATTACGTGTCATAAACAAAACAAGCATTCGTATTAATGGATCATGCGGTATAATTAGTTCATTTATCATTTGTTTTGTCTTATATACTGTATATATGTATGGATGCGTGTGTGTGTGCGCGCTAAAGAATGCATTACATTGAGAATTATTAGAAGGACAATCATATTAAACAGGTTTATTTTTGTCTTTTCAAGTATGTTGGTGCTCTGGAGGAGATGCTTGTAGCCCTTAAAAAGAGTTCAAGGTATGTTTATATAACATTACAGGCAATAATGTGTCACATATCATAACACTGAGTGAAATAAACATAAACCATTTCAACATTTATTGTGTGAAAATGATTTATAGCAGTATTTACATGAAACTCAAGATGATGTTGAGATTAAAAAAAACAAAAAACAGCTGTTTCTCCTACATTTGTGAAACATCTCAGACTGATATATTAATACAGACATTAATGTAGATGATGAGTCATGATTTATTCCTGATTCTCCCAGCAAACCAACACCAGAAATCCTGACAGACTACAACCGCAAGGTGGATTTCCTCAAGGGTCTCTTAGAGGCAGACAAACTGGTCAGTCATTATATTATTTGTTCACTGCATGATCAATGACAATAGACAGAAAATGCATCATCGTTCTATGCTAATCATAGTACAGTAAAGAAATGTTTTGTTTCCTTATAGCCATCTCCAGCAGAGAAGTCTTTAGCAAATCAGTTTCTGGCTCCTGGACGAACGCCTACGATATCCAGCGAGAGAACGCCGGCGAGTAAGACGGTGCACATGCAGAGTAAAGCGCGATGTGCTGAAGAAATGAGGAAGGAACTAATGAGCACTGTACGACTCTAACCTCTTTACACTACAAATGCACTTTTTATATATTCATGGATTTTTTTTTTTTTTTTTTTTGGTTATATGTTTGTTAACAATTTGTAACAATAAAACAATTCTTTCATAAAGCCAAAAACTACTAAAAAAAATCTTTACAAAACAAAAAACATTAAATGACTAAATTTTGTTATATTTGTGCTAGTGCGGTCAAATCAATTAATCACGATTAATCACATCTAACATAAAAGTTTGTAAATATGTGTGTGTGTGTATATGTATATATATATATATATATATATATATATATATATATATATATATATATATACACACATACACATACATACATATATACATACATGCATATACACACACATACATATTTACAAACTTTTATGTTAGATGTGATTAATCGCAATTGATCGATTTGACCGCACTAATTTATGCATAAAACAAGCAACAATATTGTCAGAAAACAAGTTTTGATGGTTTTTAGTATCATTAATATACTATTATAGTTTAATTTTTACTAATCATCACATATTTTTATTATTATAACTTTTATTTTAGTTTGAGTTATTTTAGTACTTTAAGTTAAACTAGTTGAACACAAGATTTTATTTTCTATATTCTCTTTCAGTTAATATTTATTTTTTAACTAGCAGATTTTTTATGGTTTTAGTTAACGATAATAACCCTGGTCTTGACAATATTATATCTTAGGAATCTGCTTAATTGAGACGAAAATACTGATTAAGAAAATAAATGTTTTGTACAGTGTAAAAATGTATATTTTTACTGACTCTTCTCTTTCCTCTTCTTAACAGGGTGCGTCAAGTTCTGGTAAGCTTTGTTTTGTATTTTAATTTAAACGTGACGTTTTACAAAAGTAAATTACAGATATTGATCATGCATTTTTCTTTGTTCTTCATGGTTAGGTTTATTCGAGACGGATCTCAGACACAGAAAGTAGGTGATGCTGTCATTGATTTATTGAACGCATGGGTGTCATCGGTATTTATGGCATTCGGTTAATTTCTTCTCATTTCTCAGGAGTTTTCCTGTAGACGAGCGACAGTCGGCGACAGAGCTGGACGCTATTCTACAGCATCATAACAGTCTCCAGGAGAAACTGGCCGATGACATGCTGAACCTCGCTCGCAACCTGAAGAACAACTCGCTCGCGGCCCAGAACATCATAAAGCAGGACAACCAGGTCTGATGTTTTCTTATCTCCCTTAAATTAATTATTACCACCTCAAAAGAATGGAATAAAAAAAAGCATGATTGAATAATGGAAGTATTAGTGTTGGTAGTACTATTTTTAATTTAAAAAATGTATTATTTTTATTTATTTTTTTTTACATTTTCAATTTATGTATAGGAAAAAAAAAATATATATATCTATATATATATTAGTGTGCTGTTGTTATTAAAAATTTTTTATATGCCATTCATTGTTTTATATAAAGTCGCCACAATGAGCATGTATAAAATGTAATGCAGCAGCTTGAAGAGGTTATTCATGGATTATTTGTTGTCTGACCACTAGAGAGCAGCAGCATATTAGTTTAGTGTTACACTCACTATTGAGATTTTAAAGGGATAGTTCACCCAAACTCTTGCCAGATTCTCTTGACAGAATTTATTTTTGGGTGAACTATCCCTTTAACTCGCAATGTCTTGTTACTACATCCACATGGAATTACAAATCTGTAACTAATATGAGTTATTATTTTTCTTAATTAAATGATTTAAAGGATTAGTTCACTTCTGAATGAAAATTTCCTGATAATTTACTCACCCCCATGTCATCCAAGATGTCCATGTCTTTCTTTCTTCAGTCGAAAAGAAATTAAGGTTTTTGAGGAAAACATTCCAGGATTTTTCTCCATATAGTGGACTTCAACAGGGTTCAATGGATTGAAGGTCCAAATTGCAGTTTCAATGCAGCTTCAAAGAGCTCTACAGGCGAGGAATAAGGGTCTTATCTAGTGAAACGATCTGTCATTTTCTAAAAAAAAATAAAATTTATATACTTTTTAACCACAAGTGCTCATCTTGCACTGCTCTGCGATGTGCCACGCATTACGTAATCACGTTGGAAAGGTCACGCGTAGGCAGAAGTACCGAGCAAGTGTTTACAAAGCGAACGTGCAAAGACCAAGTCAAACGGCCTTTTACAAAAAAAGGTAAAACAACAATGTCGGACGATTTTGAAGTTGGAGGAGAAAATGAGATTTCCGCCCTACTGCGGTACTTCCGCCTACATCACGCGTGACCTTTCCAACGTGATTACGTAATGCATCGCAGAGCTAGTGCAAGATGATGATGATTTGTGGTTAAAAGTGTGTGTATATATATATATATATATATATATATAATATATATATATTTTTTTTTTTTTTAGAAAATTGTTTCACTAGATAAGACTCTTATTCCTCGTCTGGGATCGTGTAGAGCCCTTTGAAGCTGCAGTGAAACTGCAATTTGGACCTTCAACCTGTTGAACCCTGTTGAAGTCCACTATATGGAGAAAAATCCTGGAATGTTTTCCTCAAAAACCTTAATTTCTTTTCAGCTGAAGAAAGATGGAGGTGAGTAAATTATCAGGAAATTTTAATTCTGAAGTGAACTAATCCTTTAACAAATTATGTCATTAAACACTGTTCAAACCTTTGCCATTCTTAAAATAGCCTAAAAGTTGAATCTCCTAGCATTGAACGCACTGTGACATTTTCTCCTCCTTGTTTTTAGACCCTCACTCAGTCCATGCGTCAGGCCGACATGAACTTCGAGAAGCTGAAGACGGAGTCGGAGCGCCTGGAACAGCACGCCAAGAAATCCGTCAACTGGTTCCTGTGGCTGATGCTGATCGTTGTCTCCTTCACGTTCATCAGCATGATCCTGTTCATAAGACTGTTCCCAAGACTCAGATGATGTTAGTCATCATTAGAACTGCTAGATTTAATTTATCTATAACAGCAAATTTACATATAGATACTAGCCAAGGGTTATAGAGTTGACTGACATCCTCAATCTCTTGTCGTCATTCGCCGTGAAAATGTACATCACCTGCATGCCATTGTGATGTCATAATGAATGAGTTGAATCCCTGTTACACAGATAATTCTAATTAACATCATAAACGAACCCCCCAGTATTTGTTTGGCCATGTTGATGTTCGTTAAAATGAGCGGTAAGTAAACTAAATCAATCGGTCGTTTTATTTACAACTCGTGTAATCTGACGACTAATGCCCTTCTGCTAATTTTGAGATGCACATTTTCGCTGCATACAAAGTTTTCCCTGAATTGTCGCTATGCCCAACATAAAGGTTCTGTTTAATATAATGGCCTACATTTTGACAGATATCAGCATTTTGAAACGCTTAAAATGACTGAAAGTTTCATCGGAGTTAATCTCAAGTATGAACACTAAAAACGAACCGAGCTGTTTTAAGGTCCAGTCGACTTGTCCAGGCTTGCCGTGTCAATCAGGAAATGTTCTAGCAAGCAGCAGGAAGTATTTTTGCTAGTCGGAAGCACAGATGGATACTGTCTTCTCCACCCAGAGAGTAAATGCCCCATATTTAGCTGCTATATCTATTTGTGCTTGTTCCCTATATAGCACATGGAGTGTTGAGTATTGCTCGGATCTGGTTAACGTGTTTGTTCAACTGTGCAGCTCTTTTAATGGATCTATTGATGTTCATTTTAAATGGATGGTCATTAATTGTTTATGTCCTTGTGCTTCTGTTTGCTCCTTTAATTGATTCACATCAACATCTGTGAAGAAAAAACAACGTATTATTTTAATAAAACAATTTGCAATCCTCCTATACTTGGTGTCTAATTTTATATTTTTAATCCTTTTTCACAAGTAGACCTACATTGTGGCAATAAGGTGTGGTCACATCTAGCTTTGTATGGAGAATTTACGCAGGCAAAATCAAGTCGTTTCAATAGTAATTCATGTAAACAGGAATTTCGTCTGATAGCGAAATGTTTTCCCACATATTTTTCGCATTTGGATCTGTTCATGTCAAATCATCACACTGACCACCAATAGAAAGCCGATTGGTTAAGTGACTTTTGTGTGACAGCAGACATGAATGCACCTTTCGCATGCCATTTTACCATTTGTGATAGTTTATATTTGTTAGGCCAAAATAATAGTTCGGCACATTTTAAGTTTTTGCTGTTTTATAATAAAGGCAGGGTATGCATTTTTTTTAATTTTTTTTATAAACACTCTTGTTATATTGGTTGAAACTCTCTTCACATCCTGGTAGCAATCAATAATAAAAGTGGTCCAAATATTTTTTAAAAAAACCCTACATTTTCTGTGGAAGTCTCAGGACCATAAAATATTTGCCCAATCATTGCATTCGGTCCTACCTGCCAATCAACATATGTACTTCCATACCTCCACGCACCCAGACATCACGCAATCAGCGCATTCCTTAAGGCTATGCTGCGTTCCAGACGAGGTCGGACGTGGGAATATCCCAAATTATAAGTCCCACTTCAGACCTCATTGAGTTCCAGGCAATCAGACATCATGTTCACATGTTGACCACATGATGTCACCATGAAACAATGAGAGCATATCATGTTTTTGTGTCAATTATGGCAAAAACAGAATAAAAACAACATAAAATCGCTTTGAAAATGGCTGACAAAAAGCAAAAACATTGGTATTATTACATAAACGTAATGTCTAATGTTAAAGTTTATTTTTACGTGTATGCTCATTGGCAGGACTTGCCAACATCTTCGAAGTGAAGTCAAATGACGCGTCTCGCTGAGGTTGGGGTTGATCGATGTATCCCGAGTTCACAGGTCAAATGTCCGACTTTGAGTGGCGTCCCAGATGTAATTTCCAAGAACAAGGTGGGAAAAATTGGGGCTACTGTACCTTAAACATTTTTATTTATTGGTTTAAAGAGTAGTAAAATAGGCATGGTTCATCAAATTATTTATATCATTGTAGTATTGGAGTGACCACCAGACTCTCTCACACACACACACACACAATCCATCCCTTTATATAGACTACCTAAAATGGTGCCTTTGGAGGGCAAATCCGTGCCGGCCCAAATCCGTCCCACATCTGCCACGCGTGGTATGATGATATGGGCCACATGTGGCGTGGAATGATGGCACTTGGGTGGACCGCTCCTGTTTGCCAGCTCTAATGCACAAGCAGGCCATTGCAAAGCTACATGTCAGCCAAGAGCAAAGAAATAAACCTGAACTGGACCTTAAGTGAGCCACAAAATCTTTATATATTATTTATAGAATCATCTTAGCATTAACAAGCCTGTTAACAAGCAGAATCACTGAAAGAAGAGAACAGAAAAAAAGAGACAAACAGAAACACAAGAGCTATAACTGACTTCAGCCACAGCCTTAGATGAAATCAACTGAAGATAAAAAAAAAGAAAAAGACATTAAATCTCTCCAGATCTCAGCAGAGGAGGATTAAAAAACACCACAAACAGAATTACAGCTTCACATATTATTAACCAGATTGACTTTATTTCTGTAATTCATTAACAGAAGTTCTTGAGAATTTACAGAAGTTTAACGCTTGTTTGTTTCATTTGAAGTCACCATAATGGTGATTGGTGTTTCCATTAGTTGGGCTCTTAACTTTTGTAATATGTTTGTCTTTGGCTGCTGTGACAGTGTGTTTGTCAAACACATTTGTGGTAGCCAAAAAACTGAAATGAAATCAGATGATGATGATGATGATGATGATGATGATTACTAGCTATTGATGTTTTTATAATCACTGTGAAATAACCTGAATCACTGATGTCACTTGAATATAGTTCAGCTCCAGCCCTGCTCAACACACCTGTCTGTAATTATCAAGTGCTCCTGGAGATCTTAATTAACTGATTCAGGTGTGTTTTATCAGGGTTGGAGCTAAACTTTGCAGGTAGGTAGATCTCCAGGAACAGGGTTGGGCACCCCTGATTTAACTACTCCTGATCGAGACGGAGCGTTGTCGATCTCAAATTGTAGAGGTTGTCATCATCTAGTGGTCTAATATTACACAGAGTGTTTTTTTATCATGTAGATGTAATGCAGTTAATTTCAACTTAATAATAGTCTGTTATATAATGCATTGCGGCATGAAGCATGTCACCATTGTTGAGATTTATATTTCTACGTAAGAGGGTCTATGGTTGGAAAGATGCTTGAGCAGCTCTGCAGCGGTCAACCTGAAGCTTTCACCTGCACACCCACTGAAGCTAAGCAGGGTTGAGCCTGGTCTCTATCTGGATGGGAGATTTCCTAGGAGATTGGGTAACTGTGGGAAGAGGTGTTAGAGAGTTCTGCGGGTCTGATCAACCTGTGGTCTGAGTGGGTCCTAACGCCCCAGTACAGTTGCAATAAGCTGTACTGTATAAAGGGTGTAATCCTGGTGTAAAATAGTCCCTACAGCACATCACATACCACCCAACGCCCCAGTACAGTCGGCATAAACTGTACTGAATAAAGGGTTAAAATAAACCCCAGAAAATAAGAGGTGTAACCCTGGGGCAAAAATAATCCCTACATTACATCACATACCATGCAGGTAGTTAGTTAGTTAGTTTCACATCACAAATGATACAGTGCTTTATTTAGTTCTTACAACAGGGGTGTCCAAACTCGGTCCTGGAGGGCCACTGTCCTGCAGAGTTTAACTCCAACTTTCCTCAACACCTGTCTGGAAGTTTCTAGTACACCTAGTCAGACCTTGATTAGCTGGTTCAGGTGTGTTTAATTGTGGTTGGAACTAAACTCTGCAGGACAGTTGCCCTCCAGGAGCAGGATTGGACAGGATTGAGCAGGATTGAGATCTCATAGCAAAATAAAACCGACCATCAATGAAATCTCAAAACCAAACAAAACATTCTGTCTTTGAAATCTCGTAATAGAACAAAACTGATTGTCTTTTAAATATCGTAACGAAACAAAACCAACAGTCATTGACATCTCATAAAGGAACAAAACCGACCGTCATTTCAATCTCATAATGGAACAAAGCTGACCATCTTTGAAATCTCGCAAAGGAACAAAACCAACCGTTACTGAAATCTTGTGACAAAACAAAACCGACCGTCGTTGAAATGTCGTAAGGGAACAAAACAGACCATCATTGGAATCTCATTATGAAACAAAAAAGGCTGTCTTTGAAATCTCGTAAAAGAACAAAGGAACAAAACCGACCGTCATTGAGATCTTGTAACCCAACAAAACCGACTGTCATTGAAATCTTGTAACGGAACAAAATCGACCATCGTTGAAATCTCATATCCCAGCAAAACCGACCGTCATTGAAATCTCGTAACGGAACAAAACCGACCGTCATTGAGATCTCACAACTGAACAAAACCAACTATCAAAGAACAAAACATACTGTATTGAGATCTCGTAACTGAACAAAACTGACTGACAATGAAAACCGACTGTCATTGAAATCTCGTAAAGGAACAAAACTAACCGTCATTGAGATCTCGTAACTGAACAAAACTGGCCGTCACTGAAATCTCATACCTGAATAAAACAAATGTCATTTAAATCTCATAACTGAATAAAACCGACCGTCACTGAAATTTCATAATGGAACAAAACCAACCATCATTGAAATCTCGTAACGAAACAAAACCATCCATCACTGAAATCTTGTAACGAAACAAAACCGACTGTCTTTGAAATCTCGTAAAAAAGAACAAAGGAACAAAACCGACTGACACTGAAAACCGACCGTCATTGAGATCTCATAACCGAACAAAACCGACCATATTGAAATCTAGCAAAGGAACAAAACCATCTATCACTGAAATCTTGTAACGAAACAAAACCGACTGTCTTTAAAATCTCGTAAAAGAACAAAGGAACAAAACCGACTGATACTGAAAACCGACTGTCGTTGAAATCTTGTAACTGAACAAAACTGACCATCATTGAAATCTCGTGATTAAACAATGCTGACGTTTGATTTGTTTCAAATTCAACCGTCATTGAAATCTCATAACGGAACCAAAACGACTGTCATTGAGATCACGTAAATGAACAAAACTGACCATCATAGAAATCTCATAAAAGAACAAAACAAACTTTATTGAGATCTCGTAACTGAACAAAACTGACTGACAATGAAAACCGATTTTCATTAAACTCTTGTTAGGGAACAAAGCTAAGTGACATTGAAATCTCGTAATAGAAAAAATGGTCGTTATTGAAATCTCAAAATATAGCAAAACCGACAGTCATTGAAATCTCATAACCGAATAAAACTGACCGTCATTGAAATTTTGTAACGGAACAAAACCGACCGTCATTGAAATCTCATAACCAAATAAAACTGACCGTCATTAAAATCTCGTAATGGAACAAAACCAACTGTCATTAAAATCTCATAAAAGAACAAAACATACTGTATTGAGATCTTGTAACTGAACAAAACTGACTGACAATGAAAACTGACAGTCTTTGAAATCTCGTAAACCAAACAAAACCGACACCGTCTTTAAGATCTTGTAAAGGAACAAAACCGACTGTCATTGAAATCTCGTAATGAAACAAAACCAACAGTTTGAATCATTTCGAACTCAACTGTCACTGAAATCTCATAACGGAATAAAACTGACCATCGTAGAAATCTCGTAATGGAACAAAACCAACTGTCATTAAAATCTTGTTAAGGAACAAAGTCAACCATCTTTGAAATCTTGTAAAAGAACAAAGGAACAAAACTGACCGTCTTTGAAATCTCATTACAGAACAAAACCGACTGACACTGAAAACCAACCGTCATTGAGATCTTGTAATCCAGCAAAACCGACTGTCACTGAAATCTTGTAACGGAACAAAACTGACCATCGTTGAAATCTCATAACCCAGCAAAACCGACAGTCATTGAAATCTTGTAACAGAACAAAACAGACAATCATTGAAATCTCGTAACCAAACAAAACCGACTGTCTTTAAAATCTCGTAAAAGAACAAAGGAACAAAACTGACCATCATTAAAATCTCGTCACAAAACACAACAGTTTGAATCATTTCAAACTCGACTGTCATTGAAATCTCATAACAGAATATTTATTCATTTTAGCTTTATTTGCTACAGCAAACGTGTTTGACAAACACACAGTCACAGCAGCCAGAGAAGACAAACATATTATAAGAGTTAAGAGCCCAACTAATGGAAATACCAATTACTACGGTGACTTCAAATGAAACAAACATGAGCGTTAAACTTCTGTTAATTGTCAATAAGAATTTCTGTAGATGAATAACAGAAATAAAGTCAATCTGGTTAGTAATATCTGAAGCTGTAATGCTGTTTGTGGAGTTGTTTAATCCTCCTCTTCTGAGATCTGGAGAGATTTAAAGTCTTTTATCTTCAGTTGATTTCATCTAAGGCTGTGGCTGAAGTCAGTTGTAGTTCTTGTGTTTCTGTTTGTCTCTTTTTTTTTTCTTCTGTTCTCTTCTTTCCTTCAGTGATTCTTCTTGTTAGCAGGCTTGTTAATGCTAAGATGATTCTATAAATATATAATTATTTTGTAGCTCCAGAGCTCTAATATTGGATAGTTTGGACAAAAAGGATAGAGTTATTTCTGAATTAAGTGCAACTCTTGAGTTCTTATAACGATCAATTGGTGGTACGGTCTTTGTTAGCTGTGTCTTGAATTGATGGTTCATGCAGTTTTCCACCGCATAGTATGAACAGAGCCCATCGTTTTTTATTAAATAAATAAATAAACACACGTACATGTAGCTAACATAGACTGTATGCATGTGTGCATTACCACATCGGTGACGATATTCACTATCAATAATTTACTTTGACAACGATCCCTTACGGAAGCAATGCACTTTAGCTATGTTCGTAATTCGTTCTAATGTGTCAGGGGAATTGTCTTAAAACACTAATCAAAGTAATATCATACCTTCTGTTCTCTTCTTTTTAAAGAACGTCAAAAATGCGCTTGAACCGTTCTCCTGATCCTTTTGAACAGGCGCGAAAAATGACGTGACGTGCGCAGCGCGTTACAATACTGAGTTCTGATTGGTCAATCGCTGTTATTTATAGTTTGTTAATTATCATACAAAGAATTTTAAAATTTCGTTTACATGATAAGATTTACATAATACATAACAGTGTTAATCTAAAGGAGATGGTAAGGAGGGATGGTGGCTTTAAATAGGGAATGCTTTTTGTCATTTTTTTTTTTAACAAGGGGGACGCCATCCCCCGCATCCCCCCTCAAATCGAGCCCTATGGTGACAACATGCTATAGCTAATAAATGAATGACCTGTAGGCAGGTTTATGTTTTTTCTCCTGACCACTGATGGTAAAATTGCTTTTTTGTAGTCAGGACTTTAAAATATGTGTTGCAGACAAGGGTGTTCAATAAACATAACATGAGAAGAATTCACTTAAGTAAAAAGTATGACAATTTGCCCCAGTCATGACAACATTTCTTTTGCTAGGCTATATAGGAACAACACATCTGCATTTCATCAAGTAATATCACGTCTTTTAAAAAATATTTTATGTTCGGAAAAAATGCTGAAGTACACGGAAATTTATGTGCTTTGGAATAATGTTCTTTATGACCCCTGTCGTTGTTAGCTTAGCAGTCCCCTAATGCATCATAAATCATTGTTACTGACACGAGACTCCTGTGGACCCAAAGGCCTAATTTTCCAAACCAGGTCGATCCACCTTTGAAGTGAAGCGAGCAGATAAAGTAGCTGTGAGCTTTAATTTCGCGGTTCCTGACAGGGAAAGCTCTGATCCGGGCCGCGCGGTATGGAAGGTGGCGGGTTAGCTGAGGTGAAGGGATTGAAGCGACACCTCCACCCGGCCGTGGGCCTCTGCTCAACCCCTGGGTAACCCAGCAGGTGCTGCAGAGTTCCTGGAAACCGCTCAAGTTCACAGAGATTAAGACACAATAAACCCGCCTTCTCAGTAGATCTTTAATCGTAACATGGAACAGTTTTTACCTGATTAATACGGAAAAAAATTGATTAAATCGTGTCATTTTTGGTCACGGTTGTGAAAACGCACTCTGCGCTGCCAAAGCCGATGATTGGATCCAGAAGTGTAGCATGTGGTATCTTCTCAAGGTCGATTCTAACGTCAAATGTTTTGTGCCACATTAACAATTGAATCAAAGTCATATTTGTCCCACTAATGGTTACTGACAAGTTTGTGCACATATTTCACAACTGTACATAATTTTTTGATTGTTTCTGAGTCATATACTGAGTCAAAACATTTTCATGTCAGGTTTATGTTAAGTTTTGAAGTCAGTGAATAAGTAAAGACAGTTCTGTGGAGTGCGGGGGGCAGTCGGGCGGAGGGCTTATTTAAAACAAAGTTGTTGCAACATGCCCCAGCAGGAAGTGTAGTGTGGGAACGCTCTTCTGCTTTGATCCTCGGCAGCTCCTCGCAGAAGGAGCCGCTATAATTACGCCGTTGGTCCTCCAGGATGGGTGGTATGGGGGATCTGCCCTCCTGTAAACACTAATGGTGAGCAACACAGAGGAAGTTGTTCAGGAAGCTCTTTGGTTACCTGGTTTCTCATTCTTTCCTCCTTGGTGTTGTGGTAAATAATCTCTTCTGTTCTGAAACTGTGTTGGCCAAATCACTTATCTTATCTAGTTGTATCTTGAGGCTGTTTTGTTTATGGTTATGTTTGTGTAAGTTTAGATAGATTAGATAGATAGATTAGATAGATGGATGGATAGATAGATAGATAGATAGATAGATAGATAGATAGATAGATAGACAGACAGACAGACACTCACCAGCCACTTCATTAGGTAGGACCTTGCTAGTACAAGGTTGGACCCCCTTTTGCCTTCCCAGCTAACCGATTTTGCTATAAGAACATTCTCTAAATATTCAGTGTTGGTTCTGGGAACGTAAAAATTGTCCAGTTTTCTTGACTTTAGAGGAACTTAATTTTGATTTAAAATTCAACATTCTAGGAACGTTGATTTGTAACATTCCAAGAACATAAAAATGTCCAGTTTCCTTAATGTTAGTAGAATGTTATTTAAAGGTTAGTATGATGTTCCTGAAACATTCTTTCAATCATTCAAACACCTGCTGTGAACAAACACTGAAAGAAAGGGAAATAAGAACACAAACTAGAACTTTCTTCAGCCACAGCCTTAGATGAACTGAAGATAAAAGACATTAAATCTCTAAAGGTTTAGATGTTGATGTCTTATTGAAAATATTTCGTTTGAGGTCACCGTCATGGAGATCAGTGTTTGCTTTAGTTGGGCTCTTGACCCTTGACTTTTGTAAAATTGCTTCTTTATCAATAATTGCAGGTGTTTTCAGAAAACACTTTTGCATTGATAAAGTTGAACAACATGTCCGTTTTAATAACAAACAAATGACTGAATTAAAGTGGTTTAAACAACTGCATTTTTTTTTCTGTTATTGCTGACTTAAGGAACTGATGCATTATTAAGAATAAGACATTCTGTTTAAGACATGTTTTGTGTCATTTATACACTCACAGACATGAACATTCAGCATATGAAACACAACAATGGTGACCTGCTTCATGCCAGCATACAAAACACATTCATGGCTACCACCATGCATTGCAGCATGAATAAATTATGCAGCTGAATTATTATTTTTTATTGTCACCATTGTTGAGGTTTGTATGATAAGTCTGATGTCTAAGTGTGTTGTGTTTAACTTTGAAAACTTTTAGACAATCTTACGAAAATCACTTCAGTGTTACGAATGATTTTATTACATTGAGTTTATTATTCTCAAATATCATTTTAATTCTAAAAGTAAGCAAGACTACAGAAAAAATCAGTTGTTTGTCTGTTATTAAAACAGACAATCCGCTTTATCAATGCAGAAATGTTTTCTGAAAACATTTGCAATTGCTGATAAAGAAGCAACTCAACAAAAATCAAGGGTCAAGAGCTCAACTAAAGCAAACACTGATCTCCATGATGGTGGCCTCAAACTAAACATTTTCAATAAGACATTAACATCTAAACCTGTGTTAATTCTCAATAAGAACTTCTGTAGACGTGTGAAAGAAATAAAGTCGGTCTGGTTAGTAATAAGTGAAGCTGGTAATGCTGTTTGTGGAGTTATTTAACCCCTTAAAGGGATAGTTCACCCAAAAATGAAAATTCTGTCATCATTTACTCACCCTCAGGTTATTCCAAACCTGTACAAATTTCTTTGTTCTGCTGAACACAAAGGAAGATATTTTGAAGAATGTGGGGAAACTGAACTGTTTTGGGGCACCATTGACTTCCATAGTATTTTTTTTTTTCTACTATGGAAGTCAATGGTGCCCCAAAGCAGCCTAGTTACAAACTTTCTTTAAAATATCTTCATTTGTGTTCAACAGACCAAAGAAATTTATACAGGTTTGGAACAACTTGAGGGTGAGTAAATGATGACAGAATTTTCATTTTTGGGTGAACTATCCCTTTAACTGTCACGATCCCGCTGGCGGGACACCTCCCAAACAGCACACCCATGTAGGCCCCACATTGTTTAGCCCAGATGAAATGAACACTGTTCAGAGTGCACACTACAGGCTGTTAAATGTAACACTGAATCAGTGTTGGAGTTAATAAGATAATTAATTAATTAATTAAGTGATGATTGAGCATTATTGAAAATAGCTGCTGTTAACAAGCAGAATCAACGATGGAAATAGAAACAACAAGAACCGAAAAAATCAAAACACTAGAACTACAACTGACTTCAGCCGCAACCTTAGATAAAATAAGACATTAAATCTCTCAAGATCTCAGCAGAGGAGGATTAAACAACTCCATATACAGAAGCTCTTATTGAGAATTAAGAGAGAGAGTTTTTTTGTTGTTGATTTTTTATTGAAATTAGTTTTTTTATGTCACCATCATGGTGATCAGTGTTTACTTTGGGTAGTTTGACTTGTCTCTGTAATGTCAGAGTTTCTCTGGCTGAGTTTGTTATAGCAAGAAAAGCAAGAGAACACACAATCAGATGTTATGGCTGTTTCATGATAAGAATATAATCATTGTGTAGTGGCTTAATTCACTGATCTTATGACTGAGTTTAATATGAGCAAAATCTTACTAACTTTGTTTTACTGTGACTCGCGTAAAGATCCAGCACAGCTTTAATCCTTAGTTTTAACCAGAAAAGCTGAATTAGTTTTAAAACACATTGTACACTTTAAAACTCCTGCAAAACTTCCTCACACACAGACATCTAGAATCAGCGTATGAATCTCAACAATGGTGACATGCTTCATGCCACAATGCATTCTGGGTGCATCATGAAAAAGAGAATGCATTGCAGCATTAAGCATGTCACCATTGTTGAGATTCATAGGCAGATTCTTGATGTATGTTCTTGATTCTTTCTTGCCATAACAAACAGCTACAACAGCCAGAGAAAAACTAACACTAAAAAAGTCAAGAGTAAAACTGCCTAACTAAGGCAAACACTGACCTCGATAATGGTGACATAAAACAAAACTATTATTTTCAACAAATCATCAACATCTAAACCTCTGGTAATTCT